>CANSZD010000436.1:0-570579 GCA_947648045.1 Beta corolliflora
AGTAAGAGAGAGAATTGTTAAGATGGAGATAGAGAAAATTTAAAAAGGTAGAAACATAAATTTTAGGGTGGATTATTATATTAAAAAGTAGACCACATAGGTGGAGAAAGAGGAGAAAATAAATGGGACATGTTACCACAAATAGGAAAAACAACAACAGTTTGTAGATTAAAAAAAATGGACCAAAAAAAGAAAGTTTATTTAGATTTAAAATAAACGGAGAGAGTATTAGTTAAGATCTCTCATATAGATGTTGTACAACGTGACAATACAACTATATATCTATATCTCATTACGACACTCATGGCAGGATTTTGAGAATTCATGAGAAACGAAAAATTTGTTTCTATATTATTTTGATTGGTTAAAAAGAGATTGGTTGTACCATGTAGAATTTATACAGTTGTGATGGAATTTAATCTTATTATCGAATTGTCGTGTGGATTTCAGGATACCCCTCTTGATAGCTGCATCAACGGAAGGTTTTGCACTAAGGACGTACCCAGTATTGTGTATGGAGTTAAAGGATCATCGTCTGATGCCTATGTTCAAAATGTGGCATACGGGAAGTTTCTAAATAAGGAACTTGATGTTTCCACCGTTGATAGGAAAAGTGCAGCCACAGTCTCGGTGAGCTTTCTAAACTTAATTATCAACTGACTAGCTAGCTAGTTAGAAGGGATTCTCAATTCATAATTGTTCTTGATAACTTTGTTTCAAAATATAGAGTTTTTGGGAGATAAAAGGAAGATAAGATTCCCTTTCAAAACCAATTGAGCACAATGAATTTTTTATGGGATTTAATTTCAACACCCTCTCTCATTCGACTTTCATCCCGTTTCAAATGTTGTTAATAGTTAAATGGGTATTGGCCGTACTAGATAGCAAAAAAGAATTTGAACCATTTACAAGCACACAAAAGATTCCCTCATCTCATAAAACCAATTTATAATAAGACGAGTAACTCTTCAAACTTACCTAGTACTTTATCTATCTCATCCTATTTAATCGGCTTTACTCATGTGAATTTACCACCAATTTCAATATATTGCATCTTGAATTTCATCACGTATCTAACTAGTGTTGCCAAATATGTATACTTTGTGTGGTTGATAAGGTTGAAGAACTAAACATTTTCTCCTCTTTAAATTTTTGTCTTAAAATTGTGTAGCTAGTTTAATCACGTCCTCACGTAACTTAAGTTGTTATACTCCATGAAATTGCAGACTGCGGTTGCAAATGGAGTGAAACACATCGTGTTCCGTGCTGCTTCGAACAAGCCAGGAGTGGAATATGACCAAAAACTTAGTGCTTTGGCAAGTAAAAACAATCTCAAAGTCGTTTCTGAGTTTGTTAAGTTGATCTCTGTTCAGCCACTTTTGAAGATGTTCCACTGAAGTATCTCTATTCAGCCATGTTAATTTATGATGTAGTAGTAATTAAGTACTAAAATAAAGAGGGCCACAAGGAAGAGATGTGACGCTTATGGTGTTTAGAGCTTTAAGCAAAGTATCATGTACCGAACTTTGTAAAATAATTAATGAAGAGCCTATTTCAATTGTTGGCCACGTTGGTGTTTCCAGATTTCATGTTTTATGTATAGTGTTTTGTGTTGTTATAATTACCAATTTACTACATGTGTCTCAAAATAATATGTCACACTTAAACTGGGTGAACAGTTTGTTAAAAATGAATATTATTAGGCTCTGTTCTTTTGGACTAAACTGAACTGAAGTGAAGTGAAAGAAAACTATGAGAGTAATTAAATTAACTGAACTAAACTGAATTTGTCTGAACCGAACTGAACTGAATTTTCATTAATTAAGTCCAAAAGAACTGAGCCTAATTCCTCAAAAAGAACGTTCACTAATAAATAATAATCCCTCTTTTTATTAGTTGCCTAGTTTGTTGTATTTTTACCTTTTTCTAATTTTCACCCCATAATTTTGACCAATACCTTTACCGCTTGTTTGGTTGAAAGGATTTGGAAGGAAAAGAAAGGTAGTAGAAGGAACTTTGTTACTTTCCAATGTTTGGTTCATTAAAAAAAATTTAAGTGCAAGGAAATGGAAATAATTGGAAGGAAAGACTCTTTAATAAAATTTCACTTTCCTTTCCTCTCAAAAGTGGGGGAATTTGGCAGGAAAGAGAAATTTATACCAAACATGGGAAGTCAAGGTTTTTTTTCCTTTCTCTTCCATTCTTTTCCTTTGATCTCTTCCATTCCTTTCTCTTCTCTTCCTTTCCTTTCCTTTTGTAGGAATTATGCCTTGAATCTGTTCGACGATTTGCGAGTTTACAGGCCCACCCGGTCAAGTCGGGCAGTACCGCCCGACCGGGCGGGGTCGAAGGTCCAAGCTGAGGTTTGGAAGCTGGGCGCCCGATGGCGTCGGGCGAGGTACCGATCTACGACCGGGCGATGGCCGCCCGATCGGGCGCGAGACCAAATCTGGAGTGGCGTATTACCGTCCGATCGGGCGGATGTCGCCCGACCCGATCGGGCGGTGGGCTTTTTGACGCGGAAACGCGTTTTCGGGGTTGGGTTATAAATAGAATTTTAACCTAATTCGTTTAATGCGGTCATTAGTGTTAAAACACATCTGTAATCTGATATTCCTCTTCATCAATAAAACTATTCTCTCTCTCTGCCCGTGGACGTAGCCAACACATTGTTGGTGAACCACGTAAATCTGTGTGTTGTTTATTGCTTTTCTGCATTCGTTATTTGTTCTTTCTCATGTCTGTCATAACAAATTGGTATCAGAGCTTTGTGTTCGATCCGGGTAAGAAATGTGTCTGGGGTGAATGTGAAAATTGATTATTTCACTGGGAGAAACAGTTTCAGTCTGTGGCAAATCAAGATGCGGCTTTACTGAAGTAACAAGGGTTTTTGGCACCGTTGGAAAAGAAGTCAACGGATTCAGTTACCGCTGCGATGGCTGTTCTTAGGGGTGAAAGTTCGGTGTACGGTTTGGATTAGGGCCTAATCCAATCCGATCCGAACAAAATTTGGATTTTAATTTTTCAATCTGAATCCAAACCAATTAGAGTTTGAATTCGATCCAATCCAATCCGAATTTTCATACTCTAGATTGGATCCGATCCGAAAATCCGATTTTTTAAAACTCTTTTTTTTCGATGAAATAAATTAAGCACAACAACAGCCTAGCAGATTTAGGAAATGAGGAATTAAATGATGTTAGGGTTTTAGGGAAAGGGTTGAAGTGCTACGCCTATTGGGCTATGGACTAGGCATTTAAAAAAAAAATCAGTTAAGCACTTAAGCCCAATCCATATACATAATACAAGGCATATTACTATTCGGTTATATTGGTTTTTTGGATCCAATTACCCTCAATCCATTCCGATCCGAAAATCCAATTTTTCAAAAAATCTCAAACTGAATCCAATCCGAACACCATTTGAATCCGATCCGAATTACTAATTCGGATTGGATTGATTAGATTTTATCCGAATAGCTTTCACCCCTAGCTATTCTGGAGGAGATGGCGCATTCAATGATTATGTTGTGTCTGGCTGACGAGATAATCACTAAAGTCGCGGAGGAAGAAACCGTCGCTGGTCTGTGGTTGAAGTTGGAGAGTTTGTATATGACAAAATCTCTAACCAACAAGTTGCTTTTGAAGCAATGTCTGTTCAGACTACGTATGCAGGAAGGTACGTCTCTGAGGGACCATCTAGATAAATTGAATACTATCTTACTAGATCTTCGTAATATTGATGTTAAAGTAGATGATGAGGATGCTGCTTTAATTCTGTTAGCATATTTGCCTTTATCGTATGAGAATTTTGTGGATTCTTTTATTGTTGGGAAAGATAGTCTATCACTAGAAGATGTAAGATCTGCTCTTCATACTAGAGAGATTCGTCATAAGGCGTCTGGTACAGGTACAGTCGATCAGGCTGCTGGATTAGTAGCCAGTGGTAACGGACAGGGAAATTCGGGGGGAAATCCAGGAAACCGTCTTCTAGAGGTCCTAAACCTAATGATGTCTGTAATTACTGTAAGGAAACGGGGCATTGGAAAAGGGAATGTCCTAAAAAGAACAATCAGAAAAATAAATCTGGGTCTGATACTGCTGCTGTTGCAGCAGAAAATTCGAGTTCTGATGATGATATTGCTTTAGTTGCTAACGAACAAACACATTGTAGTGATGTGTGGGTTTTAGATTCTGGAGCGTGTTGTCATATGTGTCCGCGCAGAGAGTGGTTTATGAACTATAAACAGGTTGATGGAAGTGTTACTATGGCCAACAAAGAGGTCTGCAAGACAGTGGGTATAGGGTCCATCAGAATTAGGACATGTGATGGCAAAGTATGTACATTGAACAATGTTAGGCACGTTCCACAGGTTACGAAGAATCTGATTTCACTTAGTCTGTTAGACAGAAAAGGGTTCAGTTTCAGAGGTGAAGGTGGAGGGTTGTATGTTTACAGGGGTTCAAAGATAATTCTAAAAGGGGTTAAACGGGAGACATTGTATGTGTTGCAAGGGTCTATGTTATCTGAGTCTGGGGTTGCCACATTGGCTATTTGTGGTAGTGTTGAGAAATAGGTAGAGCATAGAGACACTCTAGTTTGGAGTGGTGATTCACGTCAGGGAAAAGTCCGTCAACACTCACAATCTGAATATGGAATTCCGTGTTCTTCGGCGTCAAAATCAGGTCAGCCAAATTTGGCTCTTGGTCGGCGTGTAATTTTTGGGAACTCTCCCCAAAGAAGGGACGGTTGTGAAGACACAGTGGGTTCTGCACTATATGTCGGAGAGGTGGATATATCTGGCCAGTTCAAGGAAGGTGTTACTTGTGCTAGGAAAGAGTATAAGCAAGCCATCTGTTCGAATCTGGTTCCACAGGGTAAGTTCCATGGTTGCTTGGACTTAGAAACTAGTCGAGGTTGTTAGTTGCCCTTTGGGGCAAGTCTGGGGCCCTTAGGGGCTAATCTGGTGTCCTTAAGGGACAAATCTGGTCTGGTTGTCCTTCGGGGCAAATCTGGTTGCAGGGAGAATCTGGGCATTGTGTTCAATGCGTCTGTTATCTGGTTATCTGTGAGAGGATTCAAGTCAAGGTGGAGATTTGTTGGAATTATGCCTTGAATCTGTTCGACGATTTGCGAGTTTGCAGGTCCGCTCGGTCAAGTCGGGCAGCGACGCCCCGCCCGACCGGGCGGGGTCGAAGGTCCAAGTTGAGACTTGGAAGCTGGGCGCCCGATGGCGTCGGGCGCGGGTGCCCGATCGGGCGAGGTACCGATCTACGACCGGGCGATGGCCGCCCGATCAGGCACGAGACCAAATCTGGAGTGGCGTATTACCGCCCGATCGGGCGGATGTCACCCGACCCGATCGGACGGTGGACTTTTTGACTCGAAAACGAGTTTTCGGGGTTGGGTTATAAATAGGTTTTTAACCTAATTCGTTTAATGCGGTCATTAGTGTTAAAACACATCTGTAATCTGATATTCCTCTTCATCAATAAAACTATTCTCTCTCTGCCCGTGGACGTAGCCAACACACTGTTGGTGAACCACGTAAATCTGTGTGTTGTTTATTGCTTTTCTGCATTCGTTATTTGTTCTTTCTCATATCTGTCATAACACCTTTACTAAAAATGAACCAAACATACTGTTAGTTAAATATTTCAGGTAGTTGGTATTTTTTTTTTTGACAAGAGATAGTTGATAATTTTTAAATAGAGATTGAGAAGAAATTTAACAAGATCTCACATGAGAATACATTAGGGCTGGCAATCGGGTCGGGTCGGGTTCAGGTTGACCTGTTTACATAAACGGGTCAGCCACCCCCAACCTGAACCCGACCCATTTATGTAAACAGGTCAGAAGTTCGAACCTGAACCTGATCTGTACATAAACGGGTCGACCCGGACCTGACCTGGTTGACCTATTTAATTTTACAGACTCCATTTGAGGGTTAAAATTCGGGTTACCCGAACCCGACCCAAAGCAGATTTTAAGCAAATAATTAGCAGACATCAAATTTTAAAAAAAAAAGACTATGAAGTAATCAAAGTATAAATATTACATTAACAATTTAATTGAATCTAAGCAAATTGCCATTGCTAAGAGAAACACTAGTGGGAAACCCACGATCAATTACACTAGCAGCGACACTTAGCATCCATTTCCTCAACCCATGGAACGACCCAATAGAGATGGAGTCAGAGATGGCGTGGTCAAAGGTGGCAATGATATCCATGAGACCATGTCGGAACACGGAACACCCGGAGGCCCATCATACTTTGTAGGCGGCGATTCACCCGGAGGCCCAATGCCCAGACGCCGCGTGCTATTCAGGCAGCGAGGCCAATGAGGCTTGCGTTGCAAATTAGGGTTCCGGCGAGGGTTGACGAGGTGTGGGACAGAGAGAGTGGAGACTTCAGAGAGATGAAGAGTGGAGACTGGAGAGTGAATTGAAAGAGGCGTGAGGAGAGAGAATAAGAAAGTTAGGGTTTTTGAGGAGCCTTATGGAGGCTCGCTGCTCCTGAGGATCACAAAGTCAGAATTGGGCTTGGCCCAAATTTTAAAACAGAGCAGAAAATTAACACATTAAATGGGTTAGGCGGGTTGGTTTCAGGTTGAAATTTCAACCCAAACCTAACCCGTTTAGTTTTCAGGTCGGGTTCAGGTCGACCCATTTACTTAAACAGGTCAAAAATCTCAACCCAAACCCGCTTATTTCAGGTCGGGTTCGGTCGGGTTATCGGGTTGGGTCAGTTTTTGCCAGCCCTATAATACATACTCAGAGAGGGAAAAATTCTGCTAGTGGGCAAGTTAAAGTTTGATAAGATCAAAGTTAAATTCCAAACTTTTCACAAATTTACTAATACATAATTATGTATTAACATTGAAATCAAAGTTATGCGATGGATATCGTGAATAAAAACAAATTGTTACAACTAATATAACATGGAGGGTGTATCTGGATACATAAAAACTTCATCTACCTTCTGTGAGCACCATGAATGATCCATCATGTAAAAAGAATTTAAAAAAGCTAAATGGAGATGCTTAGGTACATTATTCACGCACAGGGCACTTCATCACAAAAAAATATTTCGTACACAGATTCATGTTTCATAAGCAAAATTCCTACTTTCCACCAAAAAAAGTAGAAGTGCTATATAGCAAATAGTATTCTATTGCATATATAGACCAGATTCTAAACAATGCATGTTGTACTATAAAAGTAAAACAATCCATCAATTTTGTTTTTTTTTCAAGATTGTCACTAAAATTTGATACTAATTATGTACATCCCCATAAGGCACAAGTATGGTCTTGCCATTCGAATAATTATACTATGATAGTGAGCTAGTAGCTTAATTAACCATTTTGAGGGGGGGAAGTTCTACAAATGGGGCAAGTAGCTTTAGAGCTTAACCAAAGATCAATACAATCATCATGAAAACGATGAAGACATTCTGGTAATATCTTAAGAGTGTCACCAGGGTAATAATCCGACAAGCATATCGGACACTTGTCATCACCCGTTTTGATAAGGCGCCCGCTCTCCCCAACCACCACCATTGGATATGAGTTGATCGTGATCGTATCGAGTCCACCAGAGATGGCTTGATTTGTATTTGATGTAGCAACAATAGGTGCTTCACTATTACTCCCTGCTAGCCGAGCGCGGCAGATGAAGCAAACACAAACTAGCACAAAGGAGAGTGGTACCACTAGTGCTGCTAAGGCTAACCAGCTAAAGTTGGCTGGAGAGGAGCTATAAGTTGCCGGAGGAGTCTTCCAAGTAAAGCCTTCTAAACAGAAGTAATCACAAAAATACAGAATTTATATCATACATATCTTGAATGCGCCTATTATGTAATTACAAAATATAATGTATGAAGTCAAATTTTTTTCTTTTTGGTATGTAAACGGAATGACCTAGTTGGAATAAAAAAAAAAACTATTGAAAGAGGTGCAAATTTTATAAACTTATTCAAATAGGACAAGTTGAAATATATAATCTTTCTTCCTTGGGTATGTAGATGAATAACCTAGAGTTGAATCTTTCACCTGTAATGCACCAAGTCCACTGAAAATAGGAGGAAGGTAAGATAATCCTCACCTTTAAAGTGCCTATAGTGAGATTTCGTCCCATGACTTCTCAATTCATGGAAAATAATGTATATGTGATGTTTGATTCTCTTGTAACAAGTATTTGTATTGATAAGCTTTTTCAATTTAGATTAGTGGATTCTAAACATTAATTTCTAAGGCAAAATCTACTTACCACCCCGAACTATAAAGCGCGGTTGCATCAAACACCCCGAACTAAGACTTATAGCCAGAACACCCCAAAGTACGGACCTGGATGCAGTTCGTACCATAAATGAGGCGGTGACCGGAATTTTTACCGGCAACGTACGGGAGAATCTTCATTTATTATTATTATTTTCCATTTTCCACCCTTATCTTATTTTCTTCTTTTTTACCCTAATTTTTTTTACTTAAACAAAAAAAGAAAAAGCACATGCCTTTATTTTCTCCTTTCCCCCCCTTTTCCTCCTCCTTCCCCAACTGAAGACAAAAAGTCATCTTCAAAAAAAAAAAGAACCATTGGAAGAAAAAGCTCAGTAGAGGGAATTTCTCCGGGTGAAAATTTCTGGCCACGACCTCATTTATGGTACAGACTGTCCGTACTTTGGGGTGTTCTGGCTATAAGTCATAGATGGAAGTGTTTGGTGCACTCGCGTTATAGTTCGGGATATTAAGCGCCAATTTTGCCTATTTTCTATTGTTACATATACTATTGTTACTCAATCCAAATAATATAATCACTTTACAACAGAAATCATTTTTAAAAACATGCATTAAGGAAATGGAAGGAGGATAATTACGAGGATTTGATATCAAAATTCTCAGCAGCAGGGCAGTTTTTTGAAAGAAATGGAAAAAGGATATCAGTGACTTTGCCGTTGCAAACATACGATGTGAAATCAGTAGTCTGCAAAAGCAAATTCTTGTATCATATGATCATTTAAACTACTATTAGCTAAAGAAAAAAAATATTAGAAGTTATAGATATTAGAAGTTATAAATATTACATACAAGCGTAGCGATCTAATTAGATCATCATACAATGTGACAAGAGACCAGCTCGTTTCACAAAACTATCAGCAAAAAAAGCAGGCCATCAAAGAAAAGGATAATGAAAAGTTATGTCACTTACCACATGACTCACATTTCTGCTCGTCCCAAGTAAGTTCAATACTTGAATAGCTACTCAGCTGACTGTAAAAATCATACGTACTTGGAACAGATACAACCTTCATTAACTTGCAATTAGAATCATTGACAGTAGTATCAGGATCTACACTTATAATAGTATAATATAGACCCTTAAGACAATCAATTTCATCATATAAGTCATAATCAAGACCAACCCCAGAGCAATTATACATATGAAAATCATTACTTTGGCTTATTGGTAGGAAAGGATGAGTTGTGGTAAGATCTAAAGATAACAACTTTTGAGGAAGACAATTATTTGGATCAGAAATCTCTATTACTCTGCTATTATACAGTATGTAATCAACAGTGAAGTTTCCAGCATTAGGGAGGGTAAGGAGAGGACCTAGCTTGTCATCACAATACAAATCGAATCCACGAAAACCACAAGACTTCATCTGGTGATCAATTAATTGGAAAGGGAACTCGATTAAGACGCTCTCACAGATCGCGGTGTTGCAAGACTCCGCACAACTCATCTTCAACATACATAGGAGGATATGTAGGGAGATGAGAGGGAATATGATGAGCTTGCTTGAATTTTTCATAGCTTTCTATGTATCGATGGATAAGTTGTATGATTATGTTGGGTGGTTTCGACATTCTAATGTTTGCTCATTACATATTATTCTTTGTTAGGAATACTTAATTAGGATTTAGGATTAGTCAAATAGTTGAAAAAGTCTGAATATCCTACTAAATCAGAGATGAAGTATTCGAATTTTTGATACGTTCTTACTTTATTTGTTACAAGAAAAGGGATTGATTCATATAATATAATTAAGAGAATGTAAGTTTGACCTTATTGATCGAGCTATAAATATGTAGTCAGAAAACTTAGGAATAGTATGCTGTACTACAATAAGTATTCATCACTATGCCATTGACTTGAGAAATTCCTTCCCACCAAATTAATAGCAAAGCCTGGTTTATGCCATTGACTTGACAAAACTGACGACCATTTTAGTGGGCAAAAATAGCAAACCTATAGTTCATTTGAACATAAACTTGTTTCAAAAACTTTTCTAGCCTAAGAAAAAACATAGTTCGAGATCAAAGAACACGTCTAATGAGAGTATATGGCCCTGTTCTTTTAAACTTATTTTCAGTTTAGTTTAGTTTTCAGTTACTCTCTACCGTTTCTCTCAGTTCAGTTCAGTTCAGTTTTCAGTTACTCTCTACCGTTTCTATCAGTTTTAGTTCAATTTCTCTCAGTCCAAAAGAACGGGGCCTATATAGCTTACGATGAAAAGAAAATTACACCCTCAACATTTTTTTTTGTTCTCCCCTCTCTTACTTTTGTGGAACATATTTAACTCTGATTATAAATAATCACCAATATATAAAGAATTCGTGTATGCTAGGTTCGTCTCGAATGTGTATTTTACAGATATCGACTTTTCATAATCTTTACTAATGTACAATTAGAAATCATCAAAGTCAAAGTTGTGTATTAAAAAACCAATTACCTTTCCCACATCAAATAACCTTTCAACTTAGAAATTGGTTCTTCCAACTCCAATAAGTTCGAACTCGGCAATCCATTACCACCGTCTGCAAAACAACAATTTGGAAAAACATAGCATAAGAACTTTCACTAGTGTTAATCGAATTCAATTAAAGACTGAATTTTCGACCCAAATCCTGATAGTTGCCGATCATTTCAATAGAAATATGATGTATACGAAAGAAACCCTAGAAATCGCCCCAAAATGAGATGATTTCGCATAAAATGCGGCACAAAAACAAACACGGCGAAATCTGAAATATTTAAGCTAATTAGTAAATAAACTGAGAATTCTTACTCAAATATTGAAATCTTGAAAGATATAGTGTGTAGAGTGTTCAGTGTAGAGAGAGATGGAAATTGTAATCGAATTGTGTAATGAGGGTGTTTCTTTTTTCTTTTTTTTTTGATAAAGGGATGCTTTAATTAACCAAATAAGACTTGAGATGTGGGGCCCAAATTAGAGTCACAGATCAGTTCCTCCTCGAGTCCTCGTAAGGGTTTGTAGAGTTCGAAGAGTTTCGCTCCAAAGCAAAAATAACATTACAGACAGGAGAGGGGGATAAAATGTTTTCCAAACTGAAATTTCTTCTGTCATCCTTCCTTGCTTCTTTAGCCATTTGATCTGCCAGTGTGTTAGTTTCTCTCGCCTCGTGTCTAAGGGAAGCTCCTCTTCTTTGGCCTATTAATGTCTGCATTGATTTATCACCAATGTTAGGTTGTCGCGTGTTTGAACTTGTGTGTTAATCTCTTCAACTGCACTTTTACAATCTGAGCTCAAAATAAATTTATTCCAGTCGTTTGTCTCGGCCCAAACAAGACCCTCTTTGATCGCATGGAGCTCCGCTTCATAGGCGTTTTCGAGGTGCATTTTCTTCTTGAAGCCAAGTATCCATTTTCCCTCGTTGTCCCTGCAGACTCCTCCCAAACCTGTTTCAAAGGTACTTGTAACAAATGAAGCATCTACATTGATTTTAAAGAGGTTCACCGGTGGGGGTTCTTTTTATGAGTTTCGGAATGGCAAGGTTTGTTTTCTCGGGTTGGGTATAGTACCATTCTTGAGCAGCCCACATAATTTCTTTGACGCATTTATCAACATTTTGGTTTTCTTTTTTAAAAATCCATGCATTCCTCCTTTTCCAAAGTTGCCAAATTGTAAACATGAAAAGAACGTTCCAAGGAACCTTTTGGGAAAAAAAATTTCCATCTCTTAAGTTGCTTCTAAGCCAGGGGTGGAGATTATTTGACGCAGGAATATGAGAGATGTTAAATTTGTTCCACACCTCCCTAGCTCTAGGACAATCTTTTAAAATATGAAGAGTTGTTTCCGTAATGTCCGCACAAAAGTCACAGAATTTTGAGACGCTGTACTTACGATAAAACAGATTGTCATTGGAGGGGATTCTGTCCCACCAAGCTTGCCAGAGGAACATTTTGATTTTTGGATATCCAGGGGCTTTCCACACGAGGTTCCAATTCTGTTAAACACTAAACCTACTAAACCTAGCATCATCCCGAGAAAAAATAGAGTTAAAGTGCTTAAAATGGAACCTATGTGGGTTCTTGACCCAGACTTTGAGCAGCTCGTAATTTCTAATTGGCCTTCTACCAACTTGGGGTTTTCGAAAAAAATTGAAAACTTCTCAAATTTAATTTGGAACTGGACCAAGGAGTCTTTTGGTAATGTTTTCGAAGAAAAAAAAGCGATCTTAGCCAGGATCCAAGGCATACAAAGAGCTATAGACATCGACCCTAGGAAAGCCTACTTGTTAGAGCTTGAAGAAAACCTTAATAAAGAGCTTGATATCATCCTAGACCAGGAAGAGTGCTATTGGAGCACGAGAGCGAGAACGAACTGGTTAATGCATGGTGATCGTAACACAACTTTTTTCCACACATCCGCAACAATCAGAAAGAACAAAAACAAAATCAGCTTTTTAAAAGAGGATTCGGCCGAGAAATTTGGAATGAAGAAGAGATTATTAACAAAATTATCAACTTCTTTAAAAATCTTTTTGAGACTGAAAACTTTGTATCCAGTTTTCCCCAACTAAACTTCCAATCGAACAATCTCGATTGCTCTTTAATTCCCTCGTCTGATTATGTTAACATGGTTAAAACGTTCTTTACCTCGAGAGAAATGCCAACAAACCTAAATCAAACCATTGTGGTTCTCATTCCAAAGATTAATAATCCGGAGAAAGTTCAGCATTTCAGACCCATCAGCCTAGTTAACGCTATCTACAAAATCATATCAAAAATACTAGTTAAGAGACTCAGGAGCAGCTTAGCCAAAAACATCTCGCCTAACCAGAATAGTTTCATTCCAGGGAGGGGAACGAAAATAAACTTTATTATGGCTACTGAGATCTTGCACTCAATGAATAAAAAGAAAGGAAAAAAAGGCATGTTTGCAATGAAAATTGACCTAGAGAAAGCCTATGACAGACTTGAATGGAGCTTCATTAGATCGTCTTTGGTTGAGTTCGACCTGAATGTAAATTCCGTGAAACTTATAATGGAATGCATCACCTCCTCCAGAACTTCGATAGTTGTTAATGGGCACCCTTCCCCTGAATTTACTCATAGTTGTTAATGGGCACCCTTCCCCTGAATTTACTCCCTCTAGAGGGATCCGCCAGGGGGACCCCCTTTCCCCTTATGTCTTCATTATTAGCATGGAAATGCTTTCAAAAAAAGTCCACGCTAGCACTACCAACAAAGAGTGGATTGGCTTTAAATTAAGAGGGGGTCATACGGAAATTTCTCATCTCATGTTTGCAGATGACTTAATTCTTTTTGGGGAAGCATCCTTAAGCACCCTGAAAGCTGTAACCTCTACCTTAGATAAATTTTTCAAAGAATCTAGTCAAAAGATGAACAATGAGAAGAGTAAAATTTATTTCTCCCCCAACACATCCCTTGATATCAGAGACGAGTTCGAGCAATAACTTGAGGTTACTACTGCCAACGACCTAGGAACATACCTTGGCTTCCCCCTGTCTCATAAAAGACCGTCCATGAAGAAACTGATGCCCATAGTAGACAAATTCGAAAAAAAACTTCTTCTTGGAAATCAAGATGCCTCTCTAAAGCTGGGAGAGCAATGCTTATCTCAACTACCCTCCAATCCATCCCTAGATACTTTATGCAAGGCTTCCAATTCCCAAAAAAGCTCCTCTAAAAAATGGACAGTTTATCTGCTAACTTCGTTTGGAGTAACTCGGGGAAATCTAGGGGTATCAATTGGATCGCATGGGAAAAAGTGTGCAAACCAAAAGATAAAGGGGGGCTAGGGTTTAGGAATAACAAAGACTTAAACGCCCTTGGTCTCACTAAGCTGTGCTGGTCCCTGGACAATAAAGATAATTGGGCTACAAATTTTTTATATGAAAAATATATCTCGAAGAGAGAGGAACCCCTAAACTTTAAAAAAGGCTCATTTATTTGGCAAGACATAGGAAAGGGATGGAACCTGTATAAGGAGAGCCTAAGATGGAACCCAGGACTAGGAAAGGATATAAACTTTTGGAATGACATTTGGGTGGGGAACAAACCTCTAAGAAACCTATTCATTGACCCCCTCAGCCGGTCCTATAACAACGAAAATCTTGATTCCTTTATCAGCAACAACAATATTCCCATGAACTCCATCCCAGATTCGCTTTCTCTGGAGGTCAAACTCCTCATCACAGACAAACATTTCCCAAATGAACCAGATACAACTTTTTCAAGTTGGACTAACTCTGGAAATTTTGACTCAATAAAGGCCATGGATTTCATAAACAGGAATAATGAGGGTGTTTCAAGTTTGTTTATTTTGAGGTGGATTGTGTGAGGGTTTGTTTGTGTGAATTCTGATACACCTAAATTGTTTATTTGTTCCTTGATTAATTCCCATTACATACACGCTGCGTGGCCTTGGAGCACAAGTCACGGCCAGCTAGATAGCAAATCAGACGCCAGCTTAGCACACGTGATGCCAGCTCAGAAAATTTTGATGCCAGCTCATAAACTTCGAGAAAAATCTCGATGCCGGATCAACAAATCTCGATTTTTATTTAATTGTTGATTTTGACTTTTGCATTATTCAAGTAATTTATTTTCTAGTTGGTCCCTCCCTGTCGATAGATAAATAATTTAGGGTCACATGAGAAGTATTTTTTTTTGCATAATTTTCATACTTAAATGTGTCTATTTTATATACTAAGTGTGCAACTTTTAACCATGTGCATTTTTTTGTCTAACAAAATGTGCATCTAATTTTCCAAGAACAAGTACTTGTAGTTCGAAATCAGTAATATGCATATTTAGTTCAAGAAATATGCATATCAACGCTTCTCATCCTTCTCATTTTAAGAAACTTTCAATGGATCCTTCCCTTAATCCCTTATAAATGCGACGCGTACGTCGATTACTTGGACCTGTTATTAAATTTCATCTAAATTTAATTTTGAAAGTGTAATTTATAATCATTATAGTACAAACTAATGTAATTTATAAAGTGTTTAAAAATTGTAATGAACATTTAGATGTAAAGTCTTATAGTCAAATTAAATTTGTAAAAGTTTTTTTTATTGAGTAACCGTTTTTCTCATTATGTAAAGTTACTTTATTAATGCTTATTTAGTTTATTATTGGAATTTTAAGGAGACAATAATACACACTATATATGACCCCATCTCCATCTTTAATTTAGGAAATGATATAATTGTAGAAAATTTGAATATGCAATTATATATTTAGCTAAGGACAAAAAAAAACTTTTCATAGGGGGACACCATAGCTCCCCCTTAGCTTATACTCCATCCGGTCTTTATTAGTTTACCCGTATTCCTTTTTGGGATGTCCCTTATTAGTTTACCCATTTCTTTTGTTTCTATTTTTGGAATGGGACCACTAACTTTGCATCATACACACATTCAACTTTATTATAAATTAATCTTTTCTCTTTCTTTCTATGTCCCGCAACATCATTTCTCCAAACACTCTGTGCAAAAGAAACGGGTAAACTATCCGGAGGGAGTATAATAGAGATATAGTGGTTGTTTGGTATACATGGGAAGTTCCATTTCCTAGGAAATGCTTTTCATTATGTAATTCCTAGAAAATGGCCTTAATATGTTTGGTTGACATCAAGGGATTTGCACTTTCCATGAATTGATGTTGCAATTTTGAATGACCAAGGCCCAAGGGAGAGTTGGGTGAATAAATTCTCCCGTTTTGTGCGAATTTTACTTTCTCAAGGAATTTTCATTGCCCCCATTTTCCCCACTTTCTATTAACTAACCAACCATCCAAATCAGAAAATCATGGGAATTTATATTGCCTATATAATTTCCTGTATACCAAACCACCACTTAAGTTGACAACTTTTATATAGTTTACATATAAATACAATTGCTCTCAGAAAAAAAAAAAACTATATACAAATGTTCAGCAAAAAAAAATGTTGAATCCCTCAAGTATATGGCCCTATTATAAGTTGATATGGGGTTGGCGCTGGAATAAATTAGACATGATTACATGATGATCATCAGCTAGTAGTTTGAAAGTTCTGACTGGGAAATATTCTGCAAATGGGGCAAGTGGGTTTAGAGATGAGCCATAGATCAATGCAATCGACATGAAAGCAATGAAGACAATCCGGTAATATTTTAAGGGTGTCACCGGGGAAGTAATCCGCTAAGCATATCGGACATTGGTCATCATCTTGTTTGATCAGGCGTCGACTCCCGCCAATCACCACTATTGGATATGAGTTGATCGTGGTCTGGTCGATCGAGTCCGGGTATGTGATGGCGAGACTTGTGTTTGTGGTAGTACTGGTAGCAGGGCCGTCTTATATATTTTGGAGGCCCTGTTCTAATCTTAGAAATTGGGCCTAAACTTACTAGGCTTTTCCATTCAAGTATAGAATTAGTAATTTTTCTTCCAAAAAATTAAACTTTTATTCTTCCACTAGAAGATAAATAAATAAAGGAAAATCCAATGTCTAATATCCCTCCCAAAACAAACAGGCTAAGCAAAAGCAATAAACGCCATATGAAGATTCAGAACATAATCGTTCTCCATTCTCTTCAATTCCCATAATTATATCTAAATTGTATTTGATATTTATGCTATAAAAATTGAGAACTTCCAAACAAACACACAAATAGACTTTGACAGATTGAAAAGGGAAAAAAATTGTTCTTACAATTTACCTGCAGCATTAATGTTTGTTGACAAATAATTCCTACACTCTTATTTGCAATCTTCACTAATAACGGAAGTGCCAATGCTCCATACTCTCACCAATAACTCGTCTTATGAATTTGTACAGTAGCTTCTAACTTGCTATTCAACTAGTAATGACTGAATATTGATTAGTTTATTTGGTCAAGAACAGTTGAAGGGGAAAAAAAGGTAAAATTGGGCTCAACACCCTGAACTATAGCGCGGGTGCACCAAACAGCCCCAACTACGACTTATAGCCATAACACCCCAAAGTACGGACCTGGGTGCAATCCGTACCATAAATGAGGTCGGTGCCCAGAATTCTCACCAAATTCTCTCCCCTTTCTTATTTTCTTCTTTTTTACCCTAATTTTTTACTTAAACAAAAAAAGTGTGTGCCTTCATTTTCTCCTTCCTCAACTGAATAAAAAGACTTTCTTCCCCAAATTCTCTCTTTCTTCCCAAATGAACCCTGAATTATGAAAGAGTGAAATCTCCATAACAACAATGAGCTCAGCTTCATCTTCAAGTTTCAAGAAAAATTCAAATACCAGTTTAGGTAATGGTAGGGTTTACTGTCGATTGTCTGCAGTAGTCCAAACTACTTGGAAGTTCAACCACAATCAATGAAAACGCTTCTATGGCTGCCCAATATCTAGCATTCGACTTGTAGCCGGTGAGATTTCCGATCACCGACCTCATTTATGGTACGGACTGCACCCACTTCCGTACTTTGGGGTGTTCTGGCTATAAGTCGTAGTTGGGGCTGTTTGGTGCGCCCACGCTATAGTTCAGGATGTTGAGGCCAATTTTGCCGAAAAAAAATGCTCTTTAAGCGAGAGTTGACTGTCCAAGTTGAGGGATTTTGTATACTTCAGATTTAATTGGAACCATAAATAAGAGACCAAAGGAAATTTCTCTACTGCAAAAAATAAATTCCGTTGGTGCATGATCAAATCATGAGAAAAAATATACTTCAATTAAGCTAAATAAGGAATGCTTGACTATCCTATCAATATAGGAAGGAGGAATTAATTGTGGCAGGGAAAGGAAAAAAAAAACCAGTCTTGATTCTTGTCAAAATTAAAGGCTAGAAAATGGGAAGATGGGATTTTAGAGTAGAATACGGAAGAGAGAGAGTCAGCCAGCCAAAAGACATAAAAAACAAAAGGCTTTGTTTCCCATATTTTTGGGCCCTCAAATTGGTGAGGCCCTGTGCAAATGGTCTGCTTGCACAGGCCATTCACCGGCCCTGACTGGTAGGTGCTTCATCATTTCTCATGGACAAACGAGGACGCCCCATACAGCCAGCACAAACTAGCATTAGGAGGATTATGGCTATTATTCCTACTAACCAAGCAAAGTTTTGGCCTGCATTGAAGGCTGGAGCTACAAAACGATGGGAAGAGCAAGTAAAAGTTAAGCATATACGATACAATATATTTGTCATTAGAGGGTAATGGTGAAATTTTCAAATCTTGATGAAGTGTTTATATTTGGAGGAAATTGGGCCCGTTCTCCTCAATTTATTTTCAGTTCAGTTCAATTCCTAATTTTTTTTTCTGATAATAAAACAATGATAATAATAATTATTATTATTATAATTACGATTATTTTATCATTAATAATATTATTGATATTATTATTATTATTATTACTACTACTACTACTACTACTACTATTACTATTACTATTACTATTACTATTACTATTACTATTACTATTAGTAATATTAATATTAATATTAATATTATTTTTACAATTACAATTATATTATTATTGTTATTATTATTATTATTATTATTATTATTATTATTATTATTGTTATTATTATTATTATTATTATTATTATTTTAACATATTATATTATTAAAAACTATTATTATCATCAATTAATGTTTATTATATTATATTATATTATATTATATTATATTATTCTATATTATATTATATTATATTATATTATATTATATTATATTATATTATATTATATTATATTGTATTATATTATATTAATATTGTTATTACTATTATTATTAATTAATTTATATTTATCAATTAATGATAGCTAAATTATTATAATTACTATTAGTTATAATTTAATTCAGTTCAGTTCAGTTCACTTCAATTCACTTCAGTTCAGTTCGGTTATTTTATACCGAAGAGAACATGCCCTTGGGGCTTGGGATTTGGATTAAAGAGATTGTATTCTAATTCCCATGTTTGTTGTAGTTTTCGGGGTGGGGAAAAAGATTTATTGGGTCAAATTTTTTTCCAACATATATATAATAAGAACTAGTTATTCTTGGCTCGGGTAATGAACCAGATCACTTACCAATGTGAATGAGAAGTTTTAAATTAAACAATTAAAACAAGTGGAGAATAAGAGTTATGCGCATTGGATTGTGCTCAGGTGATGATCTTCTAATTCCTTTTAATTTTTCTACATAGTAAATTATAATGTGAATTATTCATCAATATAACCACCGGCTTCAAGAGAGTACATATATGAATATATAATTACTTACAGAGAATATAATACAATCTTTTTTTTACTTTATGTTAATATATAAGAATATAACCCATGCAATTAAACGGTGTAGTAGTGTTAATGAAGGAGGTTATAAAAATTTGAAGAGTTCTTTTTTTCTAATATAAGAGTATTGAAAGGTACGATACGCCATTATTAGCATTAACTTAATGAGTATTAATAAATACATTTGTATTTAATTGTTTTAAAATTAGAAATATTATATTGTCTTTAAATATTTTTTTTCCACAAGGACCAACATGAGATTGTAGAATATTTGGTTAGTGCATTTGTATCTCAAATGAGAGGTCATTGGTTCGAGTATTGAAACACACATTTTTATTGTTTAATAAGTCTCATTTGATTGTGTGGAGGAGGGGGAGTACATAGAGTAGAGGGGAGGAGATTCTCGTCACTAATTGAACAAGGTAATCACTCACCAATCCCAAGACTCTAGGATCTATTTCACCCTTCCCAAACTCGCATTTTCACATACCAAAAGCCCTGCAGCTACAAGCCTACAAGGGTAGATGGTGCATATTTTAAAAGTTAGGGATATATGCTAAATTCACATTAAACACGAGGATTTATGGTGAAAAAACTATAATTTCTAATTTAAAAACTCTTAGATAATACCCTATTACAATAATTTATAGTAAACAACTAAAAGAGCTAAAGTTTTTTTTACCTATATAAGACAGGTCATTTATAGTAGAAGTGACTCCTTTTACTTATGACCCTTTTTTCCAAAATTGATCCCTTTAATTTAGAAAATGACATTTTTAGGCAAGAAAATGAGATGATATATTACCATAACTTTATTAAAGATCAAACTTATTAATGATTAAACATGTGTTTTGTAGACCCAGAAAAACAAATGGGACTCACCTGAGTCACTGCAGGAGTTGCACTTCATCTCATTCTCAGACCAGGTAAGGTCAAAACTTGAAAGACTACTGAGCTCAATGAATCCGAAATAGTCACCTAATGTTGTAGGTATGGACACCATCTTCACAAAGTTGCAATTTGTATCAGTGACTTTAATACTTGTTTTGGCACTAAAAATAGTATAAGTTGAACCACTAAGACAATCAATCTTATCATAGTAAAAATCGTAATCACCATCCCCAGAGCAGCTATACAGCCAAAAATTCAGACTGGCCTCTATAGGTCGAAACGGCGTGGTTGTAAGATTTAGTGCTAACAACTTTTGTGGAAGACAACCATTTGGATCTGAAATCTGTATTTGTCTCATGTTATTGTATAAACCGTCAACTATGAAGTTTCCAGCATCTGGGAGCTGAAGTAAGGTACCTAAATCGTTGTCGCAATACAACTCAAATCCTGGAGAACCGCAGGATTCAGGCTGAAGATCTTTTAAGTGAAAAGGATAGCTGATTGATATCGTCTTGCAGGTCATGGACAGGCAAGGTTGTGCATTGCTCATATTTGGCATACATAGAAATTGGAGAAAGAGGCCGAGAGAAAATATGATGAGCTTGTTGGAATTTTTCATGGTTTTTTCCGACACTTTGCTCGTTTCTTGTTAGAAGAATGATATAGTATTGAGTACTTGATTGTATGCTTAGTCCAATAGTTGAAGAAGTCCTGTTTTAAAGTAAACAATTAGGCATAGTTGTTTGATAAAAAAACATTAATGTAGTTTTTTTTCTTTAAAAAGCTGATGGCAACATCACCGGCCAGAAAAAAAAAATGTTATAAACATTCTATGGTCTAACATAGAAATGAAGCCATATATTTATGTCGTTATGTGTCGAAACAGGTTATGGTAGGTATATCCACAATATTGAAGAACTAGAGATATAGGTATTATTTCCCATCATGTAAGGAATTGATAAGAATTCTCGTCAATTCTATGATTAACTGATTGAGAGCTTTCGTTACAACACAAGAAGTTCTTCGCTTGGTGTATAATTGGATCACTTTCTCCGTCATATGAATCAGTTGTAATCAGGGCCGTCTTAATCATTTAGGGCCCTGTTCTAATAATATATACTAGCCTTTTTTGCACGCGATGCGTGCGTGGATTATTTTGGCGATTATTCTTAAATTTCATCTAAATGTAATTTTAAAGGATGTAATTTACAATCATCATTAGTTCTAATTATATATCATGTGGTGTAAATACAAAATATAAAAATTACTTGATAAAGAAGTTGTTTTCTTGGTATTTTTATGACTTGTTAATGGATGTTGGTATTGTTATTGCATTTCAAAGTTTATGTAGAATTAAAATTTTATGTCTTTGATTTTGTAATTGATTTCAAAATTGCTTTAGTTATGTTAATTTATTCTTCAATCATAAACTTTTTCTTTCACTACACATATTTTTATGACGGGTTTATTTTAAGTTACTTTGAACTTCCTTTGATATACATTTTAAATTAGGAAGGGCTATGATTGAGGAAAATCTCAAAATCTTAATAGGTAATAATTTCTATTAAATTAAGGGTTAAATAGTCTTTTCAAAGGGGGACACCATAGCTCCCCCCTTGGCTTATATAATAGATATATATATATATATATATATATATATATATATATATATATATATATATATATATATATATATATATATATATATATATATATATATATATATATATATATATATATATATAGAAGTGAGTTCATATGAGAATGCATCTTATATGAGAAATGAGAATGAATTTTACACGCTATAAGCTCCAATGAACAAGTGATGTAACTCTAATGAAAAAGTGATGTAACTCCAAAAAAACAAAAATTAGAAAAAAAAATTCGAAAAAAAATTTTTTTTTTTTTGGGCTCGAAATTTTTTCGGGAGTACAACTCTAATGAACAAGTGTTGTAACTCTAATCCAATTGTGTGGTTGAGATTCATTCTCATTTTCTCATGTAAGGAAAGCGTTCAAATGTGATCCGCCTTTATATATATATATATATATATAAATTAATAAGGTAAGGAGAAACCTTGACAAATTGGGGGAATAAAGGGAATCCCAACTTGCTAAGGGTGATAATCGATCCCGGGACTCTCCCAGGCAGGGAGGAAACTCTAACCTAGGGATGGCAATTGGGCGGGGCGGGTGCGGAGGATGGTGCCTCCACACCCGCACTCAAAGATAAATTTCCCATCCCCATCCCCGCCCCACCACCCATTGCGGGGGAAAATTCTAGACCCATCCCCGCCCCACTGGTACGTATTTATACCCATCCCCGCCCCACCACCCACATGGGTACCCGCACCCACTTCATCCCCACCCCACCACTCACATGGGTATTCGCACTCGTGTCATACCCACATATTTATATTTTGCAAGATGAAATTATAAATAATATAAGTATATAAATAGAATTTTAATAATAAATATGCGGGGAGGGCGGGGGTGTGGCGGGGCGGGCGGGGATAAGGCGGGGCGGGCGGGGATGGGGAGGGTATAGCATAAAATCCACACCCGCTCCACCACCCATTGCGGGTATGAATTTAATCCCCATCCCCGCCAAACCTAGACCCATCCCCACCCCACTTGGGCGGGGATGGGGCGGGTCTCCTACTTGACCCGCCCCACTGCCATCCCTACTCTAACCACTATGCCTTGTATATAATATTCCATTTAACTATGAAAGACGCAAATTTACTATGTAATCATCCTAACAAATCCTCTTGTCAACATACTTGCTTAAAGATTGAGAATTTCAAAATCCTCTACTAGTTTGGCTTTTTTAAAATTAGAAAATTTCTACCTTCAAAAGAAATATCAGTATATAACTAATAAGCATATCAATATTTATTTTATTTGGTAATTAAGTATCACCTTCATTAAAAAGAATCATCAAAACTAGTATTACAAAGTACAAATTCAACATAGCAATTATTTAATTAAACATTAACCTTGAAAAAATATGAAGTTTTCTTATCCAAAAAAGAAAAAGAAAATTGAGACTAGGAAATCCAACTGAAAATTTGAGGAATCCGAGAAGTAATAAAGGAAGGTTTGACAATTTTGTTTGATACTTTTGACTTATGGGAATTGAAAGAAGATGGATATGCGAGAGGAGTAATTATTAATTAGGAAAAGAAAATTGAGTCTTAAGTGACTAAAGCTGCAGCATTAATGGAAGATTGGGAGAGATAAGGAAGGAAGCATTTTTTTTTCTTTTTCTGTTGGCTTAGTAGGCTCTGAAATTTGGGGCCCTTCGGCTTTTAGGGGCCCTGTGCTGAGGACCAGAATGCACAGGGTGTTAGCCGGCCCTGGTTGTAATATACACATTTTCATTACAAGTGGATTTAGGAATTGGGGTTGGCTCAAGTGGTGAGCTTTCCCATCTCCCCTAGCAAAGTCTAAGGTTCAATTCATACCCCCAAGCATTGGGATTTAAGGAAGGAGGGGGGTTGGAGGTGTCTGACTTGCAGTGGGCCTCTCGGTGGGGACCCTGTGAGAGGGCAGCCTAGGGATTTCTTCTTACTAATTTTTATAAAAAAAAATTATGACTGAATTTTTAATTAATATATAAGAAATAATAATTTCATGTAAGATTATTTTAGTTTTATTCCAATGTATATGTTCATAGTATCAACTTTTATAACTTTTACTACTCATCATAACTAACACTCTTAATAGTTAGAGGCGTGTCTTGCGTGAAATAAAATGGTGTAACTAAATTGAGGCAGAGAGAATATTAGTACTAAATGTTTTTTTTCAAACACAACTTTGACTATTAATATATTGTATTACATATTACTTAAAATTACAAATATTCTATAATTAGAAATACACATCCTGACAATATGAACTAAATTTCAATTCCAACAAGCTCATTAAAAAATAATTAGGTAAAGTTTAAAAAATTAGCTTTCAGAAACAACGTGCAAAATTTACGAAGTACTCCGTACAAAATGATTTGACCGAGTTCATTAGACATAATGCAAGCTCAAGAATTATTGTGAGGGGGAGAAATTCTGCAAATTGGGCAAGTGGGTTTAGAACTTAGCCATAAATCAATACAATCAACATGAAAACGATGAAGACAGTCTGGTAATATTTTGAGGGTGTCACCGGGGACGTAATCCGTCAAGCATATTGGACACTTGTCATCATGTGGTTTGATCAGGCGTCGGCTCTGGCCAATCACCACCATTGGATATGAGTTTATTGTGATCTGGTCGAGTGATGATGTAGGGAGATCTGATCGTGTACTACTTTGTCCAGGGGACACCACGTTATTTGTATTTGTAGTAGTAACAGCTGCTGCTTGTCGTTCATCATTTCTTGTTGACAGCCAAATGAACAAAACACAGCTAACTCCAATTACAATACATACCAAAATTGTGATTGCTATTAACCAGGTACGACGATTTGGGCCTGTGTTGGAGTCACATATTACAAGTTAGGAGTTCAGGTTAAAAAGATATCACAACTTATCACGCAACATTTTCTAGAGAAATGGTCATAAAACGGGTTGACTGAGAGCTTTTAACGGACAAAATGGTCACACCAAAATTCATTAAAGTAAAAAAGATATAATTAAAGTAAAAAAGATAATTAATAAAAAAAGGCATCATGTATCATGTATGAACAAGTTTTACTCAATTCTCTCTCATATTCCATATCTCCTTCATCTTTTGTGTTATATTGACTCGTTCGTTATTGACCCGCAACTCACATAGCCTAACTGACCCATTGACAAGGTGGCCCACTAATAATCCGATCGGCTACTAACCTAGCCCGACCCCAACCAAGTCCAAGGATAAGTTGTGCAAAAGTGAGCCTGAATCCACAAGTATCGTAGTAAACCGGCCAGATTTATAGGAGATTTGTGAATGAATAACAAAACTTTCAAGCTAAGAATGAAGGAACTAAAAGGTAAAAGTCGTACCACTTACCTTGTAGCGTGCACGTCTGCTCATCCCAAGTAAGGTAAATACTTGAATAACTGCTCAGCTCACTATTTAATCTATCGAATGTTGGGAGACTTGGAACAGACACATCCTTCAGAAACCTGCAATCGGAATCAGTGACTCTTGAAGATGACCCTGATGCACTTATAACGGTATAATTTGAACCACTAAGGCAATTAATTTTGTCAATGTTTAAGGCGTAAGATTTACCAAAACCAGAACAATTATACACCTTGAAATCCTTACTTTGGCTTATTACACGCAAAGGAGTTGTGGTAAGGTCTAGATTCAACAATTTCCGCGGCAGACAATCATCTGCATCCGAAAGCTCGATTTGTCTGAAATCAGTGTAGTAATATATGGATCCAACGGAAAAATTCCCAGCTTTCGGGAGCTCAATGAAGGGGCCTAGCTCGTTATCGCAATACATATCGAATCCAGGAGATCCACAAGACTCGGGTTGCTGATCTTTTACGCGAAAGGGAAAGCCGATTGAGATGATATCGTCGTTGGATAAAGAAGAATTTCGATTGCAGCTCATGGAAGTGCAACAGTTTGCACTGCTGCTCATCTTTGGCATAAATAGAATATGGAGGGAGATAAAACAGACTATGATGATGAACTTGCTGATGAAATTGTTCATGATTTGTTTTATAAAAATGAAATTATGGTAAGATTATACTCCTGAGTGGTTTCCACATTGTTTCTTGCAACTTTGGTTTTAGGCTAAGTCCAATAGTTGAAAAGGTCCTCTAATTCTGTTAGGTACGTGAGTCTTGCTTCTTTTTTGTGTGTAAACGGAAATAAATCTTGTCTCTCATTATCATTTTTTGGGTAGATTTTCGTAGTTTTTTTGAGTTTTATATTATGTATATGATTTGCATATAAGAAAATCATTGAGAGCCATTGACATTGGACCAGCTCTTCTGGCTTGTGAAAACCTGAAAGGACGGTATATATAAGTAAGCAAATGTAGCTTTGACGTTTAAACAGTCAACCAACCAACTTTGTTATATACTCACATTTTAGTCCGGCCTCTCCTATGTTTGTTCTTCTATCATCTAATATATTGCTAGTCAATCAACAACTAATCATGCCCCCTCCGTCCCTTAGCTTTTTCCAAAGCCAAACTTACAATAAATTGCTAGTTATCGTTTGAGTTTCCTTTTGCGCAACAGCTCACTTATGTACATAGGAGATTGATACATCACTGGGTAGATTACCCACTAAAAATAGACAATTAAAAAATAATTAATTCTACCTTGAGTTGGACTCCACTAATTATTAATGTATATCTTTAGTGGGCACGTAGATTACTCTGGGTGGGTAGATAAAGTTTTTTCCATGTACATAGCATGCATGATAAAATACAATTAGCATGGAAGGATGAGGATAAGTAGATGGGAACATTCTATATATATTGGATAATAAAGCCGTTATAATGTATAATTATGATAATGGCTCACCATTAAAAACCTTGACACCCTATCTATATATATATATATATATATATATATATATATATATATATAAAACCCAAAGCAAAAACATGCCATGTTGCCACATGTATTTTTCCCTTCCCAACACAATCAAATGAGACATCTATACAAATATATTAAAAGGCGTTCCTATCAAAGTAAACGGTGTCACGTAAGACTCTACTCAAACTTCTAATACACGTGTTTATAATCTCATTTTAAAATATTAACAATATGTAGTTACTAGGATCCGAACACATGACCTTTGAAATAAAATATAAGTGTTTAACCACTAATCTA
Source organism: Beta corolliflora (assembly GCA_947648045.1). Classification (NCBI taxonomy): domain Eukaryota; kingdom Viridiplantae; phylum Streptophyta; class Magnoliopsida; order Caryophyllales; family Amaranthaceae; genus Beta; species Beta corolliflora. Next base: position 27,207 of record CANSZD010000436.1, read on the forward strand.
CTATAATTTCAATGCTTAATATGTTTTAAAGTAAAGCATAATAAAGTCTTATAATTATATGTAATCATAAAGACAGACAAACTTTTTGATCCCTAACACTTTTATTAAGTACTAACATTATCTTACCATAATTCCATTGAAATTGTTATTTTTATCCCCAATTGAATTTTTTTAAAAACAATTTATCATGTCATAACATCCATTTTTCAATTTTGCACTAAACATAATAAATAAGAAAAACTAATAAAATCAAGTATGAGATTTATGAATAATAATATATATGATAATTATAACTTACCCGTGGCATCGCCCGGGCCAAAATACTAGTTAAACAATAAAAATGTGTGTTTCAAGTCTCGAACACATGATCTCTCATTTGATATATTAATCCACTAACCAACTACTCTACAGTCACATGTTGGTCTTTGTGGGGAAAAAAATAATTTAAAGACAATATAATATTTCTATTTTTAAAACAATTAAAATACAAATGTATATATTAATACTCATTAAACTAATGCTAATATTAGCGTCTTCTACCTCTAAGTACTCTTACATTAAAAAAAACTCTTCAAATTTTTATAATCTCCGTAGTTGACACAACTATACTATTGAATTACATCGGTTATATTCTTACCCATTAACCTAAATTTCAAAAGCAAGATTGTATTATATTCTTTGTAAGTAATTATATGCACTCTCTTGAAGTCGAGGATTATATTAGTGAATAATTTGCATCATAATTTACTATGTAGAAAATTTAAAAGGAACTGGAAGATCATTTCTTGAGCGCAATCAATACCTACAACTCTTTTTTCCCCTTCTCTCAAGTTTTTTATTTAAGACTTCAAATGCACATTGGTAAATAATCTGGGAAGTATTGCCCGGAACAAGAACTAGTTTATATTACAATACTTCCCCCGTTCTGTTTTAAACGAAACTTTTGCTTTTTCACGCAACCCAACGCCCTTATTTAATCATTAATATCTTTAGTTGTACACATGTAAAAAATATAAAAAAGGTATAATTTGATAGTATGCATCGAGACGAATCTAACAAGATCCCACTTGACTATGTTGTTCTTTATATAATGGCGATAAATTGGAGTCAAAATCGATCAATAAATAATGTCATTTCACCCAACGTGTTTCATTTAAAAAGAACGGAGGAAGTATTAGATTTACAACATATTACAATAATACTCTTAGTTTCCGCTATCAGTTACTTTCTGACAATAACATCTACTTCGTCTTCTCGGGCCTTACTTGTACTTGCACATAGCGCACCACAACAAAGTAATATTAGTATCACTATAGCTGAAGCTGCACCTGGTGCAGCTTTTCTACGGGTAACTTCTTGTCCGGCCACCTAGATGGAAAAAAAAAACACAATGAGCATTATAAGAAGACACACTCGAGTAAGTATTACTCCCTCAGTCGTTTCGTGATCTATACTCTTTGTATTTTGACACTACACTTTACTTTTGCCGTCATTTGTGATTTATACAAAGAAAAACTTTTTAATAGATCTTTTCTCAACAATAGACATTCACAAATACATTATTATATGTCTAAATTAAGGAAGTAGCAGTATAGATTTGCTTTCCTTTTTGTGTACAGAGAGACGAAAGTTTTATTTTTTTTGAAAGGGAGAGACGAAAGATTTTGATGTAGGCCAAAAACCAATGTTGAATATCACCCTCAAAGACTCTGACATGTACGTCCATAATTGTTTGGTTTATGTGTTTACTTATTACAACTTCTATGTTTGTAACAACTTTAATACTACCACGTCGATTTCGATTAATAAGGTGTCACGGTTTTAAAGACCAAACTTCATAAGCTGATTAGTACTTCTTACATATATTTATGAAATAAAATTATAAAAGGAAAATTGTACGTGCAATCCTGAAAATCTAAAAGTGGAACATCATGCATAATTATTGCCAAGATGTATTAAGAGTAATCAATTGTAAGAGTTGCAACAACGATACTCCTGTATATCAAAAGCGAGCAAAGAGGATGTTAATGCTTACCACATGAGTTGTTGACACATTCCAGCTCCTCTACCCAAGTAAGTTCAATACTTGAAATGTAACGCAGCTGAAGAGAAGAAATGCCCGATGTTGGAAGAGTCACTTTCTTTAAAAGGGAGCAATTAGAATCATCATTTAAAGTACTATTTACCCAAACACCTTCACTTACAACAGTATAATCTGGACTACTAAGGCATGCAATCGATTTTATACAAGTCAGGATAACCATCACCAGAGCAGTTATACAACGAATAATACTTCGAATTTTGGCTTGAAAAAGTAGTATTTGTAAGATCTAAAGACAACAACTTTTGAGGAAGACAATTATTTGAATCAGAAAGCTTAATTTTTCTGACAAAGTAGATAATGGAATCAACGATGAAGTTTCCTGCATTAGGGAGTTCAAGTAAGGTAGTTGACTCATTGCAATGCATATCGAAACCTGGAACACCGCATGATGGAGGCTGGCTATCCTTTAACTGGAACGGAAACTCGACGGAGATGGTGCCTACATTGATGCATTGTGTTGTGTTGCAAGGTTTGGCATTGATGCATAAGAAACTATAATGAAGAAAGGTGAGAGAAAATATGAAGATGAACTTGATGGAATCTATCATGGTCTAAGGACTTTTGTTTGTTGAGAAGTTATAAAATTATGGGTATATATAACTTCATTTAAACTCTGTTTACGGGCAACTATCGAGTGTCTCTAGAGTCTCGACCTCGTCATTTATGGCATCAACAAATAATTAAATTGTTACTAGTTTTATATTACATGCGATGCACTATATGAGCTATTGGCTCCAACAAAGATTTAACCCGTGACGTCTTTGCTATTATACATAACACAATTACCATCTCAACCAACTTTTAATCATGCTTTAAATATCCACATTATTATATTTGTACCTTTTAAATGTTGAGCTTTTTTATTATATTTTAATGCGAATTGAAAAAAAAAATGCATATTAAGTTCGGAAAATAATACAACACGGGGCAACGTCCGGGCCCAAATACTAATTGCATAGTAAATTGAGTTTTCTGATTTATCTTCCACTACAGGCAACACAAAATCTCATACTTTCGCTTGATGATTAATCTCATACGGAACAAATTATTTTTTAGAATTTGATTTGTATTGGTCATGAATCAAGATTAAAAATAAGATGGTGTTCTCCACCATCTAAGATTTTTTCTTGCTCGAATAATATTCGTTCACCATTATAAAACATATGTGTCACTTGTTACTATCTAATATATGAACAAATATTATAAGTAGAATTAGGGGAGTTACTAATTAAGGGTTAAATAGAATTATATTTCATTTCATACATGCTTTTTATATTTGGGCATAGTCTAGATTGTATATATATAGCCTATGATGCCATCCGTGGTCGGTTTCATGGCACATATGTGGTGCAGCATAATATAACAACTTCTAACTAAACTCCCCATTAATTCAGTACTAGTAACATCTATCTCGGCGTGTTTTAAGGTTGAAACAACTGAAACAAATTATAGGATATAAAGGTCAACGAGTGATGCATGGTCAAGATTCAACCAATGGACATGTATTAGTACAACGTTGGTATATATGTGAGAATTAACAACTCTTACATGAGTTCTAGAGAGAGAAAGTATTGAAGAAATATGTAAGAAGAAAACTGATTTCATTAAACTTGGAATGAAGGTAGCTAAAGGCTACTTATAGTCTGTTACGTAACAAAGAGAGCTGTAGAAAGTTAGTTACAAGAGAGTAACAAACTCGATCTTATTACAATAACGAGAATGTAAAACTACTTTTATTACACTTCATATTCCCCCTTCAAGCTGGACTTGGTTAGAATCAACAAGACCAAGCTTGGAAGATAAGAACTGATGTTGAGGGCCTGGAAGAATCTTAGTTAGGATATCTGCAAGTTGCTGTTGACTGGAAACATGCATGTGAAGTCTGAAGAAACCCTGCTTCAATTTGTTCTCTCACGTAATGACAGTCCCTTTTGAGATGTTTAGTCCTCTCATGGAAGACTGGGTTCTGTGCAATATGTTGAGCAGCAACATTATCACAATATAAATAAATAGGCAAAGAAACATGAACTTTGAGATCTTGCAACAAGCCTTCTAGCCAAACAATTTCTGAAGCTGTGCTAGACATGCTTCTATATTCAGCCTCAGCTGAAGATTTACTGACTGTTTTCTGCTTTTTGGTCTTCCAAGACACCAAATGTGAACCCATAAATATGCAATAAGCACTTAATGATCTACTAGTGAACAAACATGTGCTCCAATCAGCATCACTATAAGCAGTTAAGGACAGATCACTAACAGCAGGATAAAATAGCCCAAGGTTGACTGTACTCTTAAGGTATCTAACCACATACATAGCAGCCTGTAAATGTGATTTTCTTGGGCAGCTTAAGAACTGGCTCAAATGTTGAGTGGCATATGAAAGATCAGGCCTAGTTATATTAAGATATAACAATCTTCCCACCAATTTTCTGTACTGCTCAGGTTCTTCCAAAATGTCTCCAAGGTCAGTAGAAAGACCCAAACCCTTTGGTAAGGGAGTAGAAACTGGTTTAGACTGATCCATCTTCAAATCTTTGATCATGTCAAGAACGTATTTCCTTTGACAAAGTAAGGTTCCTGAATTGCTTCTGATAATTTCAATGCCAAGGAAATACTTCACATGACCCAAGTCTTTAATTGTGAAAGCCAGATCTAAAGCTTGTTTAACATCATCAATTTGCTGTTGTGAGGTACCAGTAAACAACATGTCATCAACATAAACCAACAAAACAACAAATTCACCTTTATACTCTCTAGTGAATAGAGAGTAGTCTTGCTTAGACTGAATGAAACCCAAAGTAGAAAGAAACTTGCTAAGTTCTCTATTCCACTGTCTTGAAACTTGCTTCAAACCATATAGAGATTTTTTTAGATGACAAACTTCATTGCCCTTAGCTTTTTCATACCCAAGTGGAGGCCTCATGTAAACTTCTTCCTCTAAATAGCCATGTAAAAAAGCATTATTGATGTCTAATTGACACAAAGGCCACTATTTTGCAGTTGCAAGTGAGATAACCACCCTAACTGTTGCAATTTTGACAATTGGAGAGAAAGTGTGAGTGTAATCTTCCCCTTCAATCTGTTGATAACCAGTAGCAACTAACCTTGCTTTGTATCTATCAACACGCCATCGCCTTTATGTTTCATTTTGAAAACCCATTTTGACCCAGTGCTTTCTTGTCGGCGGGTAAAGAAGTCAACTCCCAAGTATTGTTAATTTCCAAAGCATTTAACTCTTGTTGCATAGCTGATCTCCACTCAGGGAATTGATTTGCTTCTTTATATGAGGTAGGTTCAGTAATAACATGTGTATTAACATTAAAGGATTGAGATTGAGAAGATACGGGAATAGTAGGACAAATAAAATCATGTAATTTAGAAGGTGGTTTAGACACTCTGGTAGATTGTCTAATAACAGGTTGATCATGAATAGGAGATGAAATAGGTTCAGGAGATGCAATCTGTTCAGGTATATGTGTAGAATGTAATTAAAGAAATATTAGAATGATTAGGAGAATGAGAAAGATCGGGAGTAGGAATATGAGAATTATTAGTGCGAGAATGAGAGGATCAATTGAAACGAGAATCGGATGAAGAATGATTAGGATGCACAGAAACATTGTTATGTGAATTTGTATGTTGTAATGGATGAACATTGCTATCAGCAAGAGAAATTATAGGTGTTTGAGAAGAAGACGAAGTAATTGTAGAATCAGAAGAATGAAAAGGGAAAGATGTTTCTTGAAAAATAACATCTCTAGTTACATAGCATTTATGAGATTCAAGATCATAAACCTTGTAACCTTTTTGTCCAAATGGATAACCTATGAATATGCACCTTTTTGCTCTAGGACTGAATTTGTCTCTAGATCTATCCATATTATAGGCAAAACATAGGCATCCAAAGACTTTGAGGAAAGTGTAATCTGGAGATTTGTGAAAAAGAATTTCTGAAGGAGTTTTCCAGTTTAAGACTGAAGAAGGCATTAGATTTATTAGGAAAGTAGCAGTGAGTAAACAATCACCCCAAAAATTTATAGGAAGCTTAGCATGGAATCTAAATCAAAGCTCGCTTAACATTTCTTTTCCAGCTTATGAAATTGCTTCCACTAAGATTAATCGCAACTAATTTGTTGATAGTTTGATCTGAACTAGTAATATAGTAAGGATCATTGTAAGCTATACTTACATTGTGAATATTATTGAGGTTTGATTGACTTCTTCCATTTTGATCGCCAGGATTTCTAGAATTTTGTGTGATTTCCACCATTTTTCAGTATGAAAAATCAATCGAAAGTTTTTCAATCTCAACCTTTTTTGCGGAAGATGAAGAGATTTCAAGAATTTAAGAGAATTTGAACAGAAATCTAGACCGATTCTGCTCTGATACCATGAGAATTAACAACTCTTACATGAGTTCTAGAGAGAGAAAGTATTGAAGAAATATGTAAGAAGAAAACTGATTTCATTAAACTGGAATGAAGGTAGCTAAAGGCTACTTATAGTCTGTTACAGAACAGTAGAGCTGTAGAAAGTTAGTTACAAGAGAGTAACAAACTCTTATTACAATAACAGAATGTAAAACTACTTTTATTACACTTCATAATATGCAAATGATTGGGAAGCATGATTGAATTACCAAGTGTGGCTCTTTAAAGTGGAACATTGCCCCTAGCGCTTATATTAATTAAACTTATACAAGCTATATCAATTGTGCTTGCCAACTCTTAACTTATATGAACGAGAACAAAATCGAATTCTATACTTAGATTAATGGGCATATAGCCTCATACCAAATTCTTTGGCCATAATCTATCGAATAATGGCGGTAGATGCTAGTAAAATGAAGTATTATACAATGCATAAAATATAAATACATGTAATATAATTTATCACTTATAATTAGGGTTCTAATATCAGTTAAGAGTCAACTTATGTTTATCTCTCATCTTCTTGTTTCATTGACTCCGATCCCCCATTCAAGATCACATTATCTCCACCATTTGATAGAGTATAAAACTAATCTTGGGACTCCAACCATCAGCTTAAGCTTTTAGTTAAGTTGGTTCTTTGACATGATACCAGAGCCAGCGTGACATAAAGGTCACGGGTTCAAATCTCATCTACCCCTCCTCCAAGTATGAGGGAGGCTTGTGCTGCATCCACACTTCAAGCCCAATGGGCTCTCGCGTGAGGGGGCGTGATGGAGTATAAAACTATTCCTGGGACTCCAACCATTAGCTTAATCTTTTTTTGAGTTGGTCATTTGACACCATTGCATGTTGGAGTGTGTGAGTAAACAATTGTGCTTGCCAACATTATGGTTTTGACCCATTACCCAAATCAAATGCATGCTAAGCTATTCAGGGGGTATGGCCTTCGCCAACTATGCCTTCTCAAGTCATTTTTATCTTTGGTCTAGTTTACAGGGGTTATCAATAACTATGGCATGGCCCGATGTGTTAGGCCAAATGGGCTATTTGAGGCCTTACTCGTGCTTGATCCATGTGATGTGCAACTGCCTTTTTTTCATCATAATATGTATTATGCAATAATTTAATAAATATACCTTTTTGCATCGAAACTTGGAAAAAAAGAGCATAAAAACTTAAAAATTGAAATGCATTTTACAAATCAAAGTAACAGAATATTACAAAATAAGCTCTCACACATGTTAGGTTGCCCTTAATCTGAATTTTATATTAGGGCTAAGTACTCTTCGACGTGTAACTTTGAACTAACCCAATAGACCTATTTTTACAACATCTCTAATATATATGGGAACTCTTGAAAATTTTGCTGTCCACCCTGTTTTACCAATATACCCCTAAATAGAAAAAATAAAAAACTACAACACCTACCACTCTATTAGTTTAAATATGAAAATAAAAAAAGGAAAAACCGATCTAACAAACTGCAAAGCAGTTACTGTTAAAAAAATGTAGAAAAATCTAGAAGTTAGGTAGATAAGTGTATGTAGAATTATCTAGTCCAATCCAATGTAAGAAAATAAAGATGAATCTAGAAAGAACAAGGAAATAGTTTAGGTCGGCTAAACAACCGACATTACATACTATAAATAAGGAATGATGTAAGTTGCAAAGGGATGAATGAAATACAACAACTGTACCACTAATTCTCTCTCCTTTTTGCAAATAAAACATCCTACTCTTAATACACCAAATCGTCCAAACCATCAGCCAAAATTCTAACAGCCAGATTTCTAACAGAGCCAAATGTCTATCAGTGGTATCAGAGCTATTAAATCCAAACCTCCACTACGTTATACAAATTATCATACTCTCATAAAATTAATACACCAAACACAAAATAAACCAACTCCTTTAAATAAAACCAAACACCATATAAATTAAAATGACTTTCCCAAACACTTCAACCTCAAACACATTTAACTACCCCTAAGTAAATTGGGTACCCACATTTAAGGGAGAAAAATATCAACAATGGTCTATCCAAATGAAATCCATATTTATCTCACAAGATTTGTGGGAGTTAGTACAAAATGGTTATGAACAACCAAACGATTTGATCCAGGAAGCTACTTGGGATGAAACACGGAGAAAACAATATAAACAGAATCGGATAAGGGACAATTATGCCCTATCCTTAATATATCGGGGAGTAGATGAAATAATTCTCCCTACTATTATGGCTGCTACAACGGCCAAGGAGGCTTGGAGTATCCTGGAGACAAAATATAGGGGCTCCGAGAAGGTAATACTCTTTAAACTCCAATCTTTATGGAGAGACTTTGTCAATCTATTAATGACGGAAAATGAAACAATTCAAGAGTTTTTTAGTTGGGTAACAAATAGCATAAATCAAATCCGAACTAATGGAGATAAAATTGAAGATGCCCAAGTAATTCGAAAAATATTAAGAAGTCTCCCCAAAAATATGATCACATAGTGGCTGCCATAGAGGAATCCAATAAAGATTTATCTAAATTAAGTTTAACTGAATTAATGGGCTCCCTTCTAACACATGAAAGATAGAATGCGTAGATTTACGTAGGCGACCACTAGAACAAGAATTTCAAGCTAAATTAAAATTCTCTAATAATGGAGAAAATAAAAATAAAAATGGCTACGGTAAAAATTTCCAAAAAGGAGGAACATCATATAACCGTGGCCGGGGGAGAGGAAGTTATAAAAATCAAGGAACTCGAGATAATAATCAATCAGGCTCCTATTATAATTTATGTAAGAAAAATGGCCATAATACACAAGATTGCCGGTATAAGTGTAAAAGATGCAAAAAGCATACTCACCTTGAAAAAGATTGTTGGTTCCGGCAAAAGGAAGAGGCCAATTTTACGGAAAATAAGGAACCTAGAGATCAATTATTTTATACATGTTTAAATGCTCACCAAGAGTCAAATGATATATGGTATATCGATAGTGGTTGTTCAAACCACATGACCGGCAATAAAAATTCGTTTGTCAGTTTGAATGAAAACATAAAAACTCAAATTACTCTTGGTGATGGAAGCAACCAAGAGGTTGCTGGAAAGGGGACAATTACCGTTAGAGTGAGAAACGGCTCCTCTAAATTTATTTACGATGTCTTCTATGTCCCCGGGCTTGCACAAAATTTATTAAGTGTAGGCCAACTAATTCAAAGAGGCTATATGGTGAAATTTGATGCTAATAAATGCCTCATATTTGATAAGAGAAAAGGGCAATTAATTACTACTACTCAAATGGCTCCTAATAAGATATTCCCATTAAGAATGCAATTAGAGCATAATGTTGCCCTAAGTTCTATGGTGGATGAGTCCACATTGTGGCATTTAAGATTCGGGCATCTAAATTTTAACAATTTAAATATGTTAAAACAAGAAGAAATGGTGATTGGGCTTCCACCTATAACTAATGAAAGAAAAATTTGTGAGGGTTGTATATAACTATATATGGCAAAATGCATAGATTGCCATTCCCTACTTCATCCTGGAGGGCCTGAGCTCCATTAGAGCTTGTTCATGTAGATATATATGGGGCCCTACCAGAAATCCGTCACTTGGCGGAAAAAGATATTTTCTATTATTTGTCGATGATTTCACTCGCATGATGTGGGTTTATATCTTGGAGCAAAAATCAGAAGCATTTTCCCACTTCATGCAATTTAAATCCCTCACAGAAAAACAAAGTGGGCATTCTATAAAAATTCTAAGAACAGATCGTGGGGGAGAATTTACAAGTAAAGAATTTAACAGCTTCTGTAAGGAGCATGGGATCAAAAGAGAATTAACAGTAAGATGCACACCTCAACAAAATGGTGTTGCGGAAAGGAAAAAATAGAACAATTCTTTGAAATGGCCCGTAGTATGATGCAAGCAAAGAAATTGCCAAAATATTTTTTGGGCCGAAGCTGTCCATACAGCAGTGTATATTCTCAATAGGTCTCCCACGAAAGCAGTAAAGGGTATGACGCCCTATGAAGCTTGGCATAAGAGAAAGCCAAGAGTGGAGCACCTCAAAGTATTCGGATGCATAGCATATGCCCACATCCCGAAAGAAAATCGGGAAAAACTTGATGGAAAAGGAGAAAAATGTATCTTCATTGGATACAGTGACGAATCTAAGGGGTATCGTCTCTATCCGCCTGAATCCAAGAAATTAATCATCTCAAGAGATGTCATCTTCGACGAACGAGCACAATGGACGTGGACAGAGAAGGAATCTCAACCACATGAAAGAGATTTTCTTCAACCAAGTCCAAGTGAAGATAAAGGTCCGACTCATCCAACAAATCAACCATCATCCATTCCATCATCACCGAGATCCCCAACAACATCCTCGAGATCGGTGAGTCCAACATCAGGATCAAGCTCTCAAAGCTCAACTCCAGTAGTGCGACGTTCACAAAGAGATCGGCGACCACCAAGCTACTTGGAGGATTTTCAGTGCAATCAAGCTATCATGGTTCTCTTCACTAGTGAACCACAAAGCTTTCAGGAAGCAGCACGAGAAGATAAATGGGTCGAGGCCATGAATGAAGAAATCAAGATGATCGAGAAAAACAACACATGTGAACTTGTTGAGAAACCTGAAGACAAAGAAGTCATCGGTCTCAAATGGGTCTACAAGGTCAAGTATAACGAAGATGGCTCCGTCCAAAAATGCAAGGCTCGTCTCGTCACAAATGGTTACTCCCAACAACCAGGGATTGACTTTAACGAGACATATGCTCCCGTTGTCCGCATGGAGACTATCAAGTCAGTCCTTGCTCTTGCTGCTCAACTTAAATTACCAGCCTTTCAATTAGATGTCAAGTCAGCATTTCTAAATGGGGAGTTCGAAGAAGAAGTATATGTTGAGCAACCGCAAGGATATCTCATCGAAGGTAAAGAAGACAAAGCATACCGCCTTCGTAAAGCCCTTTATGGGCTTAAGCAAGCTCCCAGGGCCTGTAATAGCAAAATAGATGGCTACCTACTTCAAAATGGGTTTACAAAATGTCCAAGTGAGCCATCACTCGACATCAAGACTCAAGGAAAAGAATTTCTCGTCCTATGCCTCTATGTAGATGATCTAATCTACATAGGCACTAATCCGAAAATGATTAAAGAATTTAAGAAGACAATGATGTCGAAGTATGAAATGACCGACCTTGGAGCCATGAAGTACTTCCTTGGCATGCAAGTCAAGCAAAGTCCAGGAAGAATATTTCTCTCACAAGAGAAATATGCAGACGACCTACTTAAAAAGTTCAACCTGAGTGAATGCAAGACATTGGCTACACCAATGGCACTTAATGAAAATCTATCCAAAGAATGATGGCAAAGAGAAGGTCGATGCATCTATATATCGAAGTTTGGTTGGCTCTCTCATCTATCTTACACATACAAGGCCCGACATAGTACATGTTGTCAGCATCGTATCCAGGTTCATGAGTGAGCCAAGTAAAGCTCACTTGGCAGCAACAAAGAGGATTCTCAGGTACGTCAAGGGAACAAAAGGTTATGGAATTGCATGCGAAACGGAGGAGAATCACAAGCTTACGGGATACATAGACGGCGATTGGGCGGAAGTATTGACGGCCGAAAAAGTACGAGCGGCTACGTCTTCCAGCTGGGAACCAAGGCCATATCTTGGTCATCAAAGAAACAAGCAATCATAGCTCTGTCATCAGCGGAAGCAGAGTACGTAGCAGCAACAATTGCAGCATGTGAAGCGGTATGGCTTAAAAGAATTCTCAAAGATCTACAACAGACTTCAGAAGAACCAACAACTATCTATTGCGACAACATGTACGCAATAGCCATGACTAAAAATCCGGTATTTCACGGCCGCACGAAGCACATTGAGATACGACACCATTTTATCCGAGAGTTGGCCGACATACAAGAGATCGAGCTACATTACGCAAGACGGGGGAGCGGCTAGCGAGATATTTTTACAAAGGCAATTTCGCGAGAAAAATTCATGTAATTCAGAAAACAACTCGGAGTTCAAGATTTTTCCCATTAGGGGGAGTGTTAAAAATAATGTAGAAAAATCTAGAAGTTAGGTAGATAAGTGTATGTAGAATTATCTAGTCTAATCCAATGTAAGAAAATAAAGATGAATCTAGAAAGAACAAGGAAATAGTTTAGGTCGGCTAAACAACCGACATTACATACTATAAATAAGGAATGATGTAAGTTGCAAAGGGATGAATGAAATACAATAATTCCCAAGTGTACCACTAATTCTCTCTCCTCCTTTTTGCAAATAAAACATCCTACTCTTAATACACCAAATCGTCCAAACCATCAGCCAAAATTCTAACAGCCAGATTTCTAACAGAGCCAAATGTCTATCGATTCTACCCATCCTTCGACCTCACACGCATGGCGTTGCTCATATAATTTAGTAGGTTTTATTATAGCAGGTGCAATATTTCAAATCCAAAAGAAAAAAAACAACAATGTAGGGGATATCTTCTAGAAGGATAACAAGGGTACGATCCTTACCCAGAGGAGTATAGCGACGGTTGGCGATCTTCAGGAGTTAAGGGGTCCCTAGTTTTTTAGTAGGCCGCCAAATCACATGGCCTTCCTAGCATCAGCAGCTTGGGCTGAACTCTCCGCTTCTTCTCCTAAGGCCATGAGATGAATGCGAGCCCAGCTGTCGGGGGGTTGCCAGCAGGCAATAAAAGCAGCAGTACAAGATAGTGTGATAATAGGAATTAAAGCTAGAACTGCCCAGAATGCCATTGTTTGTAACTGAACGCCTCAAGAAATTATTGCGTGCAATCAATTAGGCCGACGAAATTTTTTTAGTGGAAACAATTTTTTGATAGTGTGCTCTGTATTATCTCGAGAATAAAGTTATTATATTGGTGTCCACACGTTTAAGAGAGCTGGATTAACGACTACTAATTCAATTTTAATCTATGAACTTGTTCAATAACAATAATCTCAACTGATTGAGATCAGACTAATTCTAATTTTATGCTCCTCGGTGATTTGTACTGCTTGAAGAGGTCCTAGTTTCCCTTTTAATTTCACCAAAATCTTGAAATGGACCTCCAAATAAAATAATTATGTCCATGTTTAAGATCAAGAGGAAACCGTTTGCCCTTTGGCTTACAAAGAGTCATATGGCTTACCAAGAGTCGCATGGATAGTCTCAACTAATCCATGACAATAATGATTTGGTAGAGAATGAAGACACAAGTGTAATAAGGTTCATCCTATAACTAATTGACAATTGGTAGTAAAAGAGGTACAAAATTTATATAAATCAAGTGTAACATAATTCGCTATATAATTCGCTTTTTCAGTTTGCAGTTCGTCCAAAATGGACCAAAAATAGGCTAAAATCGATTATACTGCGCTTTTTTCAGTTCGCAATTCCCGGAGAAATTAGGGAATTATGTTACATTGGTTTGTTGTAAAAGAGAGGGATCGGAGTATAATTCTTATAACCCTTAATTATTATCAGGTCAAAAAAGTGGGAGCAGTTCATGTTTTGGAGTGAATCAAAATACAATATAGAGCTACTCGATCTTTAACATAAGCTGCAATTTGAAATAGAAAACCCAAAACACAAACAATTGCGCTCTTTTCTTTTTGGTGTTGACAAACGATTTCGTTGTTGTAGCTCACTGTATGATTGGGATGATACATTGAGCACGAAAGTGACATTTTTTATCTTTTGATGAGAACCCAATATTGTTTTGGCTTGCAGCAATAACAACAAAAACATAAAAAGACTAGTATTACCACTACAGATATTATTGCATCTCGCGCAGCTTTCTTCGCAGGAGATTCCGGTTCCGGACGCCCTGAAAGTATTTTATGTTAATGTTGTACTTCATATTCAAAGAGCTTTTTAGTGATAACCTTAGAGTGTTAATATACAAAATCTGTTATTTAATATTCAATCTTTAAAAGAAAATGTTACTAATTTTGAGATATTTTATTTTTAGATATTTTTATCAGTTAGGAATTGGGCAGTGGGCACCCTTTTACTCAGACTGTGGATCAACCAATAAGTATATATATATATATATATATTCATGTACCAATTCTATTGTTGATAGTGAAGAAGCAATTTACATAATTATATACTATGTTTTATGGAGAACAAAAGAAGGGTGGTAATTTTCTAATTTCACCTTGAAATGAACCCTATATCCACCTCTTTCAGGCTTTCGACTTGTTCTCCAGTCTTCACATGACATGAAGAATATCTTCCTCCATTTCTCGATAAATGCATCATTTTGACTATTTAAACTATTTACATATACTAATTTTGACCATATTTTATTAAAAACTAATATATAAAGATGAATATCATTACTTTAGTAGTTATTTGGGTTAATCTTAATATAAATCTTCGAAATATCATTTTTTTAATAATTATTTTTTCTATAAATAACTAAAATAAATCAATAGTCAAAATAGTGCATTGTCATACAAGTCTAGTCAAAATAATGCATGTAACGAGAAAAGGAGGGAGTAGTTAATTATCTGATGGGTAAGAAACTAGACTAAATAGATTAAGAAAGTGAATGCCACTTACCACATGCCTTTGAATTGCACTTCTGCTCATCCCAGAAAAGTGTCATTTTTCTAGCGTAAGGCAGATGGGTAAAGGAACTACCCAGTGTTGTTGGAAGAGAAACATTCCTTACAAACGTGCAATTGGAGTATTTAGTAACATCAATTCCTTCCCCAGCACTTCCACTTACAACACTATAATCTGAACCACTAAGACAGATGATTTTCTGCAAGGCAGGATAATGATCACCGGAGCAGTTATACAACGAAAAACTCGGACTATCGGCGGGTGGCCGGAAAGCCGTCTTGCTATTGGTAAGATCAAAAGATAACAACCTTTTAGGCAGACAATTGTTTGGATCAAGAAGCTTTATTTCTCTTGATATATAGGTGATGGAATCAACCGCGAAAAATCCAGCTTTAGGGAGCTCAAATAAGGTAGTTGATTGATTGCAATGCAAATCAAATCCTGGTGCACCACAGGACTTATGCTGAGTGTCTTTTAAGCGGAATGGAAATTTGATTGAGACGAAACTTTTTGCGCACTCTGTGGTGTTGCAAACTTGGGCATTGCTTATTTTTAGGAACTGGATCGAGAAGAGAAGATATATGAGGAGGAGATCAATATAGTTGGCACTTTTCATTGTGTTACGGATTATTTTTGCTGATCAACGAGTTTTGTTGTTTCTAGGTATCCTCGTTAGCCAATATATATACTGATATACACTCCTATCACGCTACTTTGTATATGACCAAAAGTTTTTAGATGACCACCTAGCTTATTTCCTTTTTCTTGTTTTTGAATAGCTCTTTGTACCTATTCAAGAGTTAAACATTCTTTTATAGCTATTACTTTTACGAAAATTTGTCAAAAGCACCTTTTATATGTATAACCATTTTTTTTGTGGGAAACCACCTTAAATAAAATTTTGGGCAAGAAGCCACAATTTCTTTTCTTTCTTTTTTTTTGCAAGAAGCAACCTGAAGCCGGTTTTCGGGTTTTTTACTATATTTTTCGGTTTTGACCATCATTAAACCTATTTTGGCCCCTTTTTTCCTCCATTCAATATCGTCGTCTCAAGAGTGGGGATGAGAGAAAGTGGGGGCAGTAGCGGTGGAGGGGCCGAAACTAACGCCAAAGGACATGTTCTGGAGAAAAGGGAGGAAAAACGAGCACAGAATAGGTTTGATGACGGTCGACGCGGGAAAATGTTAGTCTAAGCCCGAAATCCGGCAACCGGTGGCTCTTTGCAAAAAAAAGTTTTGAAAAGGTGGTTTTATGCCCAAAAATTTACAAAAGGTGGTTTCTCACAAAAGAGTTGTTATAAAAGGTAGCGATTGACAAATTTTCCTAACTTTTATTGCGTTTTATTATAATTGATGGTTGGACTAGTTTCGCACTATCAAAAGAGTTATAGGAGAATTTGGGTTACTCTTCTTCTAATTAGTAGGTTTATTTGTTTTTAAGCTTAACACAACGACTTGTACATAGTTAAATTGATAGTAGCATACCAATATAAGAACAACATGAACACATATTATGACGCAAAAATTAATTAAGGTCAACGAGTGAACGTTCAACCGATGGATTGAGGATCATACATTTACTATTGAAGTAGTACAACAACATGCATGTTGGTAATACTAAGGACGAGGAAGCATGATTGGAATAAAGAATGGCCTTTTACTTTCTCTCTCTCCTTCTTCCGTGGAGAGTGTGTTTTGTTTGTGATGGAAATAGATATATTCAGCAAGTTGCTGGCTTGCTGCTTTAATTTATGGTGAAAGAAGATAACATAGCAAGGAATCTTAGATTGGCTGTTGCAATGTGGAGTATCTGTATCATATAGCTATTCTTTCTAATATATTCATGTTTAGTACTGCAGATTAGAATGACATAATCTTCTGATCAAATAATGGCTGATATTATCAACTACTATAATTAGCATATATTAATGGAAAAATTCACGTGAATAATCCAAACTATTGGAGGTCTTCTCAAATTAATCCCAACTACGGTTTATTCTGGTATAATCCCAACTTAATGGTACCTCTTCCCAAAATGGTCCCATAAGACCAACTACCTGTTAAACGGGTTCAAAAAACAAATTTCTATTTTTTTTATTTCACCCTTTCTCTCTCTTCCTCTCTTACCCTCCCCACCACCACCACCACCACCACCACCCGACCACTCCCTTAATCTAGCCACACATGCACCACCTAGCCTAAAATCACCTAGACCGACGCCCCCCTCCCAAAACCACCCTATTAAACACCACCTCCATTAAACACCACCCGAACCGCCTCAACCTCCGCTTGAAACCCACCCCTTATAAACCACCTTCACCAAAATCCACCCCATTAAACACCACCTCCACACACCACCGACCCATCGTTAAATTTTTTGTGTCACGTGAGGTAATTACTTATTGAACCCTCCCACTCCTCTTCGTTTGTTGCCATTGAAGAATTTCAAGGTCTGTTCTTGCTTTTGCCATGGCGGAGCAACACTCAAGCATTATTTTCTCTCTCCTCTGGGTGTGAGACAAACTTGCGTTCTTCCCTCCTCTATCGCTACTCCTCTGTTTCCTCCTCTGCCTAGTTGTCGCTCGTTGGGCTTGTGGTATGGTGGTGTCGCCTCGGTGGATGTTGTTGGTCCGCTGGGAGCTCCAACACGAGCGCATAAACGCCCCTTCTCATTGCTGCTACAATTTGCTTTGCTTGTGATTTTTAGAAGCCCAAATCAGTTTTGAGTATTTAGAGTCAAAGGTATAATCAATTTCATAAACTGGAATCCTAATTATGTGCTTTAATTCATTTGATTGTCAAACAAATGTATTTAAACCTGTCGGCCTAAGGATTCTTGATATGGGAAAATTGATTAGAATTACGATTCATTGATTAGTTCGATTAGAGAGACACCACCTCTGCGAGAAAAACAACGACCACCACGAAAGAGGAGAGAGAAAGAAAGTGACATTGGGATTTCCCGTGACTTTTGACGGCGAAGTAGTGAAATCTAGGCTTTTGGTGGTTCTTTGAATAGGGGTTTGACCATCGGGTTTTCGGGGTTTCAAGTTGGCCTTTTGCGGTTAAGTTTTTGTGGTGGTTGGCTGGGGTTGGCTTGTTAGCTTGGTGGTGGGATTTTTTTTGTTTTCTTTTGCTTAAAAGTAAATTCAATATAAAAAAATTGGACCAATCAATGAAGAATACTTGGACCAAATGACCTTCTCAACCGGTTAAATCAGGTTATGGATCATTTTGAGAAGATATCCCTTATAGTTGGGATTATACTGGAATAAACCATTGTTGGGATTAATTTAAGAAGACCTCCAATAGTTTGGATTATTCTTGTGAATTTTTCCTATATTAATATGATTGATGCATAATAAATTAATAATGCAACATAACAGCAAGCAAAGGAATATGACAAAGATGGACGAAAGTCTTTTGATTTCTTGGCAAGATCAAGAAGAGTCTCCACTTCGTGGTTGACCACGTACTAATATTAGAAAATAGAAAATAGTGTTGTGACAGATGCAATTAACGGAACAAACAATTAAACCAAGAATTAATGTGGTTCACTAACAATGCATTAGCTAACTTCATAGGTAGAGAACAAACGGATTTATTAGGTTTAGGAGAGAGCACAAATTTCAAAATATGGAGGTAGAAGTTAATTATAGGGTTTATATAGTACCCTACTAATTAACCTAAATAGATGGGTCCGAACCCGAAACTGAAACAGAGACCTTTGTGCTTTGATTAATCCTAGCACCAGATATTTAATTCAAGGCATAGTTCAACAAATAGTACTCGAGAAACCAATTGTATTTTTTTTTGGGGCTCCCTTTCAGGATCCCCATGGTAAGAAGAATTTACCTCTGGGCTGTTCTCGCACAAGATCCTCACCCAGAGGATTGCGCCATGTATAAAGGAGGAACTTTTCGAGAGTATAGGAAGCTCCTCAAGATTTCAAGGTTATAGAGCGCGCCATGTAGGATTGTCATGTCATCAATTTTTATCATTATTTTTTTTACAAAAAAAGAGTTTTACATAGATTTAAATACATATAAGGATCTTTGGATAAGCGAAAAGTAGAGTTTGGTTTTGATGAACAACCTAAATTATTATATCATGTAAACTGTGTATAACTTATGCTACATAAATAGCAATATTATAATTTTTGTACCATTGGATAATGCTCGAAATATACTCCGAAATAAGATCCACTTACAATATAGTTCTACAACTTATGAAATAGAGAGCGTCACGTAGGATTCCCATGTCATTAATTTTTATCGTAAAGATTTTAAAAAATAAAGTTCTACATATATTTAAATACATAAAATGAGTTTTGAATATGGAGAAATTAGAGTTTGATTTTGAATAAAAAACCTAAATTATTATATTATGTAAATTGAATATAAATTTTGCTACCTCATTCAAAATATTATAACTTTTTACCATTGAGAGTGCTTGAAATATGCTTCAAAAAAGATCCATCTACAATATAGTTTTACAACTCGTGAAAGTATATGTAATTAGATGAATGGTAAGGCATTACTTAGTTTTTCTTTTAGATAAATATAATATATAATAGCTATAAGTACAGTGTACTATATGTGATTATATCATTTTATCATAAGTCCAATTTACAGGATTAAACATATTATCTTTCAAAACCTCAGCCTTATTCAACTGAACCAAAACAATTTAGTATTGCAAAAAAAAATTATTAAGGAAACTTTGTTGTTACAACAAAAACTAAAATCTCTAGTGATAAAGCTTCATATATATTAGAGGTTTAAATGATAAAAACAAGAGCGTTTGATTAAAAAATACAACCTTAGAATTTTATAGAGATTTCCACCTAAGCATGCCATGTCGTTCTTTCTCTTAAAAACAGTGTTCAACATACATATAGATACGTATAAGGTGTTTTGGATATGTGAATATTACAGTCTGATTTTAAATAAACAACCTAAATTATTATATTATGTAAATTTAATATAACTTTTGCTACAAATTCGCAATATCATTTTTTTTTTACCCTTAGCGAGTGCTCGAAATATGTTTCCAAATAAGTTCCATATACAATATAGTTTTACAACTTATAAAAATTTATTTATTTAGATGAACAATAACATATTATTTATTCTTTCTTTTCAATACATATAAGAATAACTATAAAAATAGCGTATTATATGTGACAATAGCAATTATATCTTTCAAAATCATATTTTCAAAAATTACGTTATTAAAAGATAAAAAATACATATCTATAATTTTGAACCTATAGCATACATTGTGGCATTCCATGAAGAATCAAATGAAAGTTTATCAATGACATTGCATATGTATTGTGCAATTGACTAATTATTTTATTCCTAGAATATTTATTGTATACATAATTATTTATGTTTGTCTTTTCCATATATCTACATGTTAGATCTTATTCTATTCTCCATGAACTTGATTCTACGAAAACTAATTAATTGGAAAAACAAGGTTAGCGTTTCTAGATTATATGAGGTCACGGATCATAAAAAAGGGGAAGTTTAATTTGATAAGTCTTGATATGGTCATGATTGACGAAGAGGTATTATTTCTCTTAAATAGTATCTTCGATTATTAGTAGAGGTTAGTTTTATATTCAATTAATTTTATTCAAGATACCATCATTATGATCTTTTTTTGGCTTTCCCATCTTCCATTCCATATGCGCTAGTATTTATGTTCTATATTAAAAGTTGAATTTGTGGCTGACCCTCATGCTTTTCTCTATTCTTTTCGTCCTAATCTATTAAATTATTACCCTTTACTTTCTTAAAGTATTATTCGGGTATTCTTCATGTTAAAATTGTTTTAGCTATTGTTAGACATACCGATTATTGGGATACCATTTAATAATAGATTTAGCTACAATATTCAATTGAATATTAAAAATATAAAATTTATATATCGCAATAAAAAATCTAGAGATTAGAGTATAATGACAAATACTATCTTTGTTCTTTTTATACTGCAACAATGGGTTTGGACATGGTTTTTAAGGAAATGAAAAAAATGGGTAGTTTAGCATAGAGGTACCCCTTTAATTAATTAACTAGAGTAGGGGATAAGTAAAAGCAACTTTATGAAGCAATTTGAGTAATTAATGATGGTTTTATTAACATAAAGTAAAGACAATATTGTTAGCTATAGTTGTTGTTTTTTTAATTTTACCAAAAGTGGAGTGGTCCCAATAGATGAAACTACCCAAAAGTAGTAATTGTTGCAATAGAAAAATAACGGAGGAAGTATGTAAATACAATTGTCTTGAAAAATCTCATTTCACAGCAATACAAAATCAACAATGTTAACAAAAAAAATTTACAAAATAATAAAATAAACAACAACCTGTGCAACACACGGGCTTCAAAACTAGTCATATATAAGAGAATATGAATCCGAATAGAATTAGATTGAATATGAAACTTGGTAAATCTAATCCGCTCTAATCAAATATGAGTTCATAGCTTCATGCAAATCAATGCATTGCGCTAACATAAAAAAACAAAGCAAAATCACCAATACCATGATAAAGAACCGTCCTTAATTCACATGATCAGTGTAGTCCTCCCAATATTAGCTGGCCAGTCATCCCTGGTGATGCGCCTACTGCCTAGTAAGTCGCACAATCACAATGCTTTCCTAGCAGCACCTTGGGCTGAACTTTCTGGTTTATCTATGGGGAAATCGATAACCGGACCTCGGATCGAATTTGTGCTCTTCCGATGAACATATTGCATGAAGGGCCAATAGTTGGGGGTAGTCAAGATGCTAGGAGGATGCTGCCATGCAATAAACGCTGCGCAACAAGAAATTGCGACGATAGGAACTATGGCTAGAACGGCTATGAACCCCATGGCACGCACGCACCTAAGGAGATGCACTTCAAGAATTAATGATTGAAACCAAATTAGCCGACGATAATTTTCTAATATTATGAATGTATTGATCCCACTAATTAAGGTGGTTTCCGTTATTTGATAATGGGGATATTACAAGAAATGGTTGGCACGTTCAAGTTCAATAAGATAGGAATACTTGTTCAATTTTATAAACTTGTTCAACATTTCAATGTAATGATTAATCCACGCACTCATATTATTTTGACTTTATGAGCCATTATCCAAATTCACTTTTCTCAACTAATAAACGATGATGACTTTAGGCTTTAGCAATATGGGAATGAGTTGGCTTCGAGTTTGACTGAGGATCGTTTTCAGGTTATTGAGCCGCATCAAGTATTGCCAATTCTGTATAAGAAGAAATTATGACATATATACTTTGAGTTATAATGTGATGCACGTATTTATGTAGGTACACGATTTTTTGTCGACCTAGGTTTTTGTGGTGAATGGGGGTGCAATAGATTAGATCGACCTAGGTTGACTGTATTACACTGGCGGATGCAGGTGGTTCATTGGGGGTACTGCAGTACCCCCAAAGTGGAAATTTTTTGTGGAAATTTATACCTAAACTAGAACACTTAAGAAAGCAATGAAGGAGAAAGAAGAGAGAGAAAGAAAATATGCTCATCTCCATAAGTGATTGCACGCTGGAACTGGTAGAAAGAAGTGAGAGAAAGAAGAATTGGGGCTTTTATGCTTTTAGGGAGTTTACATTACATGCCATGTAGAATTGTAGATGTAGATATATCAAATAAATTTATCTTGTTTAATGATGTCTTAGCTCATCATCCCGTCCCATAAAAGCAAAAGGATAGAATTACAATCCAATTAGATCACCAAATCCCTAATACTCTCTTGGTTATTAATTTGATTTCTAATGGACTATTTATTATTGGTTATTAATTTGATTTCAAATGAAGTATTTATCAGATAATAATTAGTTTATTTGTTTATTGGGTATAGAAAATTACACATGGATCAAAAAATTGAGGGACAACAAACTGGATCTTCGACAATTTGTGTAATTTTACTTATTTATTTTCATATTTTGAGATTTATGACGTTAATTATTGAACTATGTTTTGGATTGTAATATTTATGACGTTAAATATCGAGACCAAGGTTTATTTAAGTAATCACAGTACCCCCGATTTGAAAATCCTGGATCCGCCACTGCTGTATTACCATTGTGATTTCTAGTTTTCTACATTTATAACGAGAGCTTAAGTAACCCCTTTTAATTAATAACCTACAAGATGCATTTCCAAGAAAAGTTCGCACATTCTTACTCATGTCGAGTCAATTCAATTCAAATTCCATTTCGAGCTGAACTCTTCAAAATTATGTGAGAGATTGATTGACATAGATATGTATATTCCAATATATTCCAACAAAAAGAAGATTAAAGAAACTGAGTCTTTACTCTGAAAATAGAAAAATAAAGAAAGGAAGACCTTTAAAATTTCCAAGTAAGTTGAGATCGTGAACTTTGGTCATGTCAAAATGGAAATTGTTGAACAAGCCCCACAAAACCCATAGAAGAGAAGGGCTAATTAGATGTTTCTTTATTGGTGAAAAAACTCTGAACCACAAAGCACAAACTAATTAGCCCCTCTATATACTAACCTGTCTAACCTCCAAATATATCCTCTTCAATTAAACCACCTCAAAATCACATTCAAAAACCTTAATTGTAATTAATACCCCCCCGATTTGGCAAATTTGGTCCATGTTTCTTCTTGATATATTGTCCTTAATGCCAATGGTGGGTATATTATGTTGCTTAAGCTGTCTTAATACTGCTTGTCATGAAGCTGATTCTGAAATAATAATCACTTTAAGGCCAAAAGTGGCATACTCTTCCAAGTCCATGCCTAAAGAAGAGGAAGAAAAACGATGCTCCATATGCTTGGATGATTACGAAGACGGCGAAATGGTTGAGTTTCTTGATTGCTTCCATCTTTTTCATGCTGATTGCATTGATCAATGGCTTCCCTTCAGTCAAACTTGTCCTGTTTGCCGTTTTGAGTGCTGAATTTTTACAACTTTTGATCGTTCATTTGGTGGGTCTATACTCTATACAAGTTTTTTCTATGTTGGTTATTGTTGTGTAATTATATGCATAGTAGATGATGAGAATAAAAATGCTGAGGCATTCTTAGTTAAAGCCACTCCTGAAATGTTGATGATAGCCTGATATTGTTTTTCCAACATTTGTAGGGTGTTTTAATTTCTTCAAAATTTTAATTAACATTAATCATGTACATGTTTTTATTTCTATTTTGTGAAAAGTTTATGTATATAATTATTAATAAGTCTATGATGTTTTTATTAGTGGACAATAATATGTTTATTGACGCAGTCGGAAAACTAAAAGAAAAGCAAGCGCTAATCTCGGTCAAGAACAGACAGATTTACAAGCGATAAATCTGTAGAAATCCGGAATCCACCAGAAAAAGAGTAAAACTCTGAAATATTATTAAAAGTCAAAAGCTGCCTCCAAATAATGACCTAATGTTGTTTAAATACTCAAAACAAAACCCTAATACGAAAATAAGGAAATAATAAAATCCGGAAATACTTAAAATGCTGTTTTCGGGCCCTAAACGAACTCGGATGGCTTAAAAAGCCTGTACATCATGGCAAAGCCATGAGTTTGACTCGTTGGCCCGTTCCGCTTCCAGAAAGGTATCACAATAAGCAATCGGACTCCGGAGGCCTGATTAGTAGAAATCATTTCAGGACTTTTGTCGAACTTCTTCGTCGAACTTGTTCGCTAACCTTCCTACGTCCTTTATAAACAGGGCAATTTTTGGGAATGTTGTCTCTACAGAGTAAAGACATCATTTGACTTTTATATATTGTGGTAGTTGGTTTTTCATGATAACCCCCTTTTCTAGTTACAACTTACAACACATTTTAACTTTCACCATTTGACTATTAATATTTTTTTAAATCTATTACTAAATATTATATATATTTGTCATTTTGATATATAGATCGTTGAACTGGATAGATAATTCACTAAATTGTTGCCTTGAGGAGGCTCGTTGGGGCCTGGGGGTGATACGAGAACAATGATGATCCTTGGATTCTTTAGAGGGAAAGCTATCAGTTGCCAAAAAAAATTATCATACACCCGGGTGTTTCTTGAGCATGTTACATCGAAGGCTATTTTTCTGCTCATTGCTCATTTATAATCATCCAAATGAGCACAATGTATTAAAAAAGGATAGTTCCAAATAAGCAAAAGTTAGTCTTGGGTGTACCATGTGTACATGGTATACCAAAGTGTACCATTGTCCGATCCTAATTAGCACCAATGGATTTGCTCCGATTCCTAGAGCTGCTAAACCGTTTAGGTTTCAAGCGGCGTGGTTGCATCATGAGAAGTTTGAGGAATTTGTGTTGACAAGATGGAACATAAATGCGCCTGGAATTATGTAAGGGCTCATATACCTATCACCTGAAACATAAATAAAGCAACAAATAAGAAAAAAAAAATATGCAAAGCCTGAAACATAAGAATATTGAAATGCACTTCAGTTCATAAACCCTGTAAAATAAAAAATAGAGCTCCCACCTATTATTACAAATGTGAACAATGAGTCAATGACACATGGAATTTGTATTGAGTATTGAAAAATGAAAACTGAAAAGGCTAAGGTTATAAATGAAGTAGCTCTAAGCCTCAGACTAGTTTCTAAGATCAAATTTTTAAGGATGTTCATGAAGAGGAAAAATTCAGCAAGAAAAAGAGCATCTCCACAATACAACTGGTTGTACCCATTCATTTTTATAAAGTTTGCTCATTTTATAACATTTGTTCATTTGTCAAATGAGCAAATAAGCAAAAATTATAAATGTGGTTGTACCTTGTTCATTCGGTACAATTGGTTGTATGATAAAATTTGCCCAAGAAAACAGGTAAATTACAAGAAGCAATCTTGTTATACATCTACAAGTATCTAGTAGATATAAACGACCATAGCTAAAACTTTGCATTGTATTATACGGAGTTCGATGTAATTTTTTACTAACAATTGATGAACAATAAAAAGTTACATCGTACCTAAGAAGATCAGATTTCTTAGGATGTTCATGAAGTGGAAAAATTCAATAAGAAACAGGTAAATTACTATTTACAAGAACCAATCTTGCTATACATCTAACAGGTATCTAGTAGATATAGACCTACCTAAAGGGACTCAAGAATAGCAACCAATATGTTATAAAGCTACATAGATTCAAGAAGCTCTTAGTTCAACAGGAGTCTGCTGTTTATCATGTAAAGGGACTCAAGAATAGCAACTAAGCAGCTTACACAAGTTCAGGTTTCATTTTTAAAATTATCTTATTGCACCCAGAAATTAAAAAGTTAATGCACCCAGAAGAGTGATTATAAAACTCCATTGTATCAAGAGATTCTGCAAACAAGAAGGTAATTGCATAGTTCATAGTTCTTAGCTCTTAGCAGAATAGGTTCATAGCCATTAGCCAAGATAAGACCTAATAAACTTAAGTAAAGCCAACCAGATGTCAACGCAAGATTAAGTTAAAAACTTCCTAAACTGTTTCTGTTTTTGTTCACGAAAGGTAATCTCCTATTTGGGTTACTAAACATTGTCTTGAGATAATGCAATTTCCAGGTTATCGACAAAAGAGCCATACACAACTTGTTAAAAAATTCACAGGAAGTTGCCAGAATTTTTGTCGGCCTTATACCAAGCTTCATCCATCACAGGAAGTCATAGATACATATTTTGTAACAGACACAGTAATGAGCTCGAATTTGGATAGCTAGACAAATCCATGTGGTGACAAATCTTAAGAGACAGGTGGAGAAGGACCAATAGTTTGAAACATGGCAAGGACTCCAAGGACTCTAGCACCATGCCAATTTATGACTCTCCCACCCTACACTTAGATTCTCAATAATTATCCCCTCTACCACTATAAAAAGACACAAATACGTCGTTAGTCGCCATACTTCGAAAGCGTGAATCTGACAGAAATTATTATGCTGGTACTACCAGCCAGAATGAGCACACAATGACAACCAACGTCAAGTTTTAAGCATCAAAAACAAGAAATTATGAAATGAAAGCATTGTAAGCATGGGGGCAAGTTTGCTAGAACAAACATTAATGATTGTCAAATGCTTACCAATAGCAGCTGGCTGTTCATTAACAACAGATTTATCATATTATGTTCACGTAGACAAGTCTGCATCCACAAATGCACCAACTTTTAGGAACACAGGCAAAAGCTCACAGTGCAATGCCTTTACAAAGGCATATATGGTGCTACTGGCACCTTAACAAATAGAAACAGTGACAATTCATTCAGCATTCATGGAACGCGTAGGAAGGTTAGGCATTGAGAACTTAACTGACCTTGTCATTAACACTTAACAGTCAAGGGATGGTCTCGTCCTCCTACAAATGGAATCCCCACAGTTGGACAAAATGATCTGACAACCATAAATAACTGCTACCACAGCAGTGCATCCAACCATCTCAGAGGCTTTAGCTTCTGAGTTCTGAGACAACCTGCTCATCAGCTCCTCTAAAGCCACTGGAGAATGCTTCTTTCCCCTTATTCTGCCATAGTGCCACTCGTCCATCGACTCCACCCTACTCAACTCCTCTGCGATAACCTGATGCATCCTCTCAGCACAGAAATAAGCAACCTGCCAACACAAATGGAAGGGATGCTTACATAAAAAAACAGATATATAGTAACCAAATGGAGACTTTATGGTACCACGAGGGCCCTTTGATGAGGGAAAATTTGCATTGTCCACATACAACAAGTTATATACACACTTATGAATTATGATAGCATTCAGACCAAATGCTGAGCTCGGGGGAAAAACTAAAGAGGGTGGGGAAACTTTTTTAACTCCATTCAAAACGGCAACCTTAACCAGCAACATACCACAACATAACGAAATCCAGGATATACTTATTCAGATGCCAACTATCTCCATGCAGAAAGTCCATTGTCCATAATCATCAATTATAGATGACACCTTGGTCTGAAAGGTAAGATGAACAATCAAGAACTTCATGTAGTCCTTTATGAAGGTGGCATATAAAGTCATTAAGCTCACCAAGCAAGGAGATCCACTTATTAGCTCCCCTGTGTAGCCAAAAAAAAATTTAAAAAAATAAATAAATAAATAAATGATACCACAGATTGAAGCAAACATGTGACACAAAGCATTCAAAATTCAAGAATATCTTAATTCTATAATGTAGGATTGTGTTCTTCGACTTCTTCCTTTGAATTAGGTGGCCGATCCGTCTCCAGTCTCCACAATCCCTTAAAACATGGTTTTAGATTCTGTTGCGAAACCAATGAAATTGGTTTCAAAGTTATGGTAACACATCACATTTACATAGACCTTTCCAATTTAGGAGCGCATACCACCGTCACAAACACTTGGAACTATCAACCGACAACAATTAAAGTAAAAAGAAGTATGTTCAATCAAAAAAAGTGCGCTTTGTATTATTACAAATCAGAAAATTTGATATTTTAATACCATAAGTTCATTGAAATCACCAAGAATAATGTAAGGGAGCAAAATAGAAGAAATATAACTAAACAGTTCGGCCCAAAAATCATACTTTTCTTGCTCTTTAGCAGGAGCATAAATAAAGATGGCCATAAAATTAATACCTGAACCTAATAGATCAATATCACAAGCAATAAAACGAGAAGCAGTAAAGCAAATACTAAGCTTAAAAGGATTATATATATTATCCTTCCATAACACCCACAAGCCACCCGCAGATCCCATAGAGGGGGAGGCTTCACAAAAACTAAATCCCGCACTTTTAATACAATCAGCAGAGGGGAGGGAGACAGATTTTGTAACACCCCGTATTTTTCACCCTTTATTTTTGGTATTTGTTTACATTAAAATGATATTTTTTTTTAGTAAAAATAAATAATTTATTATTTTAATTATTTTGGAACGTGTTGAGAAAATATGTATATATATTTATATGTTGTGATATATTTATATATATTTATTTTATGTTGTTAGTTATTTATTTTAAAGATTATATTAGTTTCGTTATTTATTTAGGCGTTTAGGATGCAGTTTTGTCGTGTAGCGTTTTTGTAACATTGTTGGATCGACTTGGGTGATGAAATGGTACATCACGTGGGGCGTATTATGCTGGCCGAAAATCAGCATTATGGAGTGGAGGATGAAGAGTTTTGGTGCTTATTAAGCTAA
The DNA here is from genome assembly GCA_947648045.1 of Beta corolliflora. NCBI lineage: Eukaryota > Viridiplantae > Streptophyta > Magnoliopsida > Caryophyllales > Amaranthaceae > Beta > Beta corolliflora. The sequence goes on from CANSZD010000436.1 coordinate 56,534, forward strand.
CCTTTGGATCTCTTGTAACCGCTCATTTAATCCCTCATTAACATTCTCCTAAACCGTTCATTTGTCCTTGCCATAAAATTTTGATTTTTAATAAGAGAAGTTCAGCATCATTGTCATTTAACCCACGCCGTTTTCAAGAAAAGAAAGAGAGAAAAGGAAGAGGAAAAGAAGAGAAAGGTTCAACCCGGTTTTTCCTGTCATACCTTCACGAAAATAACGGTAGACGGAGATCTAACCGTTGGATCGTCTTCAAATTTGGACAGCACGTTTATAACATCTTGTTCTTCACTTTGACCAAAGCGATTGTCAATCCGGGCTTTCTATCACCGGGAATCATGGTCGGAATAGAGACGTACGAAATAAGAGTTTTCAATGTTCAAGAAGAAAACGCCTAGTGACTTATTGCTTCAATTCTCGTTCGTTGTGCTTTGGGGTTAGAAGAGGAATTGTATTGTATGCGTAACTCTTAACTATCTATTTAGACTCAGCTCTCCTCCCGACGTTCCAGGTAACTAGTAGTTATCTTAGAACAATAGTGATTAGGTATTATTCAGTATTAGATTATTACGCTAGGAATTATTTAAAATACTTTTTGAATGAAATTATTGATGAAATTTGACATGAGTATACTTGATGCATGATGTATGAATATTGTATAAAGAAAAATAATTTTCGACTGATTTTTAGTATTTATTTGATTTAATTGTTATTTTGTGCGTTTTTGGCTTATTTGCATAATAATTATTGAACGAATGTTAAAATTTCTGGAATTATTTTTTTTTGGGTCATGTTATATGTGCTGTATGTATTTCATGCAATATTATAATTTTTGCCTACTGTTTACCGGTTTATTTAATTGATTTATCTGTTTTTGTATTTTCGTTTCTGTCGGTATATAAATCGTAAAAAATATTTCTGTAGGCCGAAAAATTCATTTATTTGTATATTATGTATTTCCGTGAGTTTATGCATGTTATGTAAATTTTTGGTAATTTTTGGGCGTTTATTTATTTTTAATTATTATATTGGCTTTATTGAGTAATCTGTAAATTAACGTTTAAAAATACTTTTAGAGTCCTAAAATTAAAAATAAAAATTGTACCATGTCAGTAGATCCATTAGGGTCATATGATAATTTTCGTGTAATTTTACTGATCATATTTATTAGTTTAATAATTATTATTAGGTTTTTGTTGTGAAATTGAGGATATTCTTTTAAATTATTTAAGAGCTTGTTAATCAGAAATAATTTGTGATCTTTCATGTTCTTGGATGCTGGTGTTTAGTAAGTTGCAGTAAGTATTATTGGGTATCATTATGTTTATGTTTGATTTATGAAAAAAATGATTAATTGTTCTATTCATTTATTTAATAAGCCTTGAAGTTAATTGGTGATGTATTTTTGATTGAATTGTTGATGCTGTAAAAAATAGTTTAATATCATTGTTGATGCTTAGAGATGTTCAAGGTGTTTGTTGTTGGAGACATTTGTCGAAAGTTTGTAAGTTATTATTTTTGAGGAATCATGAAGAGTTGTTTTTGATGAATTATGGGTATAAAGCCGGGTGGCATCCCTTTTGACGAATATTTTTGAGCTGAATGATACCTTGATGATATTTATGAATTATGATTTTATTTTTGAGATAAGAATATCCGGTGGGATAGATGTAGTCCCCGGTGAAGAACATGCCAACCACCTGGTTTGCGAACAAGGGGTACACCTGGGTTAATTGTTGTCGTCCGAGAGGTCAGGGAGTTATGCGTGTTCTACCCCTGCATCGGGAGTTTGGCCATTCTTAGACACAGGCAGTGGGGAACGTAAGCCCATAGACTGGCCTAGAGATTGCGATCTGACAAACCTTAGGAAGTGAATTGCGATTCACTGGCGTTCGGTTTCTGACTCAATAACTTGTTGTACTTTTGTTTTATTATTATTTAAGTATTCTAGAGTTGATTTACTCACTATATCTTGTTTACTTGATGTTGACTGTCACTTGTATCACTTGTGAGCTTTATGGTTTTGGATGCATGTTATTGATATCATGATTGTATGCTTTCCTTTCTTATTAATCTATGTCTGAATCATGCTTTGATGATTCTTTTGTTCTGGGAGAACTGCTAGTTACTCCCCACTGATTGTGGATGTTGTTGTATATTTTGCAGGTTTTGTTGATGTTAATCTTCTTTGGTTTTGGGCTCGGATTGAGATGCGAGAATGAAATGATAGTTGTTTTAGGCCTAGACTGCTAGTTAGACTTTTCTCATTTGGAATACTCTGAATTAGTTATTTATTGATATTATTTATTTAAGTTGGTCTCTTAACATAGTTATTTAAATACCTTTGTATTAGAAGTGGCATTCCCAGAAGACGATGTTTTTGCCATCGTCCTATAATACTATTATTATTTCTTTCTTTCTTTCCGTTTTGAAATTCTGGGGTGTTACAGATTTAGTTTCACACAACATCATGATACTAATATTATTTACATTACAAAAAGATTTCACCTCTTCTAAGGCATTTTTTTTCTTTTAGTACCCCTAATATTCCAAAATCCCAACGACATAAAACACCCAAAAACGGATCATAACATAGGACTTACTTATGGCTTTACTTTCTTCAGAGCTGAGGAAGCACAATCCTCCACACCATTACCTTTCCTTCTCTTAGAGGAGCTTGACAGGGAGCTGGGTTCCACTTGGCCAGCTTGCTCAACATCAAGGGCTTCAATATGACGAACAATAGAGGATTCTGAATTGATAGAATGAAATGAATTCTCGGGATGGGAAGCATACTGATCAAGAGAATCATCCTCAATATGGATCAAGAGAGTGGTGTTATCAACACCAGACTCAGAAGCAGAAGGGTTAGCAAGGGACTGCTCATTCCCAAGAACCAAGGCATTAAATTGATTATAGTTAAAATAATCATGCGGATAAACAACTTGCAAAGGCCTAGGAGAGAGCAGTTCATCCTCAGCCCCCAATGGAGCATGCAGACCATCACCACCAGCCCCCTCGAGAGAAGGGAAACCCTCATGCTCAACCCCATCAAAGGGAGTAAGAGGAAGACAACTCGGAGAAAACACATTCCCACTAGCATCATCATTAGAATCCTCAATATCATAAGAACCAGGAACAACATTTTTAAGCACAACTTTACCTTTACCTTTCCCACTAGCATAAAAGGTAGCATCAGAACCCAAGTGACCATCAGTCTTAACAGGGGACTTAAAAATAATTCCACCTAGATTTTTCTTACCGGATTTCACGGAATCCCGACCACTTACATCAAACTTAGCGGCCCCACCCGTATTCGAGTTAAATGAGGAAGAATTTCTCACAATTGGCTTTGGCTTAGCTTGCACCACAGTGGCTTGCTCAGCCTTGGTGCCAAGCACTTCTTGCTTAGAGGCCAAAGCAAGACTTTCTGCCAGAATCTTTTGTTTGAGACTTTTCAAAAGACAGATTTTAACTTCTTTAATAGGTGCATTTAACAAAGGACAAAGCTCAATAGCATTATCTTCTGAGCCACAAAAAGAACATCCAGAGGAAAAATCCTCGTACCATAATATATAACCACACATTTTACCACCAGCACGTTTGATTTCAGCAAATTCCAAAAAGGGTTCAGTAATATCAACACGAATACAGGCTCTAGCAAACGGTATTTTGTTTCTAAGAAGCGAGCGAGCATCAAGCTTTATTAAAGACCCCACATTATTAGCAGCAATCATATTAGCAATAGACTCAAAATTTAGGAGCTCAGCAGGAAATCTAGGTATACGAACCCAGATATCAACCCATTTGATCTCTTCCATATAAGGATCAACACTAGGTATCCAAGTTGAATAACAAAAAGCTCGCCCTGAACATGCCAGGGACGTTCAGACCAGACAAGAAAAAGGTCATTTGGATTAGCAAATCGGATAAGAATCCAATTATTTCCCATTTCAAGATAGTGAATATCCTTTAACAAACTTCCAATCGGCCTTTGTTCGAGCCATCACAGTACGGAGATCCAAAGGATCCCCCAGCTTCTTGCTCAGTAAGCAGCATTTTGACAATTCATCAATATCCTTCGTACCCGAGCCAAGTCATCAAGAACAATACTTTATGGGAAAGAAGCGGCATGAGGAGGATCATGCAAAAGATTTTTTAATGGGGATTCACCAAACGAGAGAGGGATTCTCGGGAGAGGTAGATAAGCCTGCAGTGTTTCTTAAAATTTAGAGGTTCAGCCATAATGCACAAAGAAGACCAAGCAAGGTAGAGAAAGATTCTTAGCAGAGAGAAATTCAATATAAGAGATAAGAATAAGGAAAGAAAATATACCTTCCAATTATCATAACTTACCTTTATATAGGCAAGCCAATTTCGAAACTAACTTACTAACAATTGCACCCAGCTGGAGAACCAATTGCTACTTACCATTAGGAGTGTTCATAACCGAGTACCCGGCTTTTCGGGTACCCGAATATGCGTGTACCCGCATTTGCGGGTAGTTGAAAATTCGGCCCGTGACCCGACCCGAAAATAGTGGGTACCGGTTTTTCCAGGTCGGGTCATAGGGTACTCGAGAAGAAGAACAACCACTATTTTCTATTTAATAAACTACCCTATTCCTTGTTGTTGCAGCCATAAATCTAAGAAAACAATTCCAAATTGTCCACTCATCAACATACATATACATAATTACATATACATAATACATATAATAATAATAATCCTTTAAAAGTGGGAAGTTCACCCACTATAGTGTTTTGGGTGACAAAAGGTTGAAGTTTACTGTATGTAAGGATGGGTGAATGTCAACCCTCCATCTCGAAGCTATCCGAGCCGCACGATTTCCACTCTCTATCCTCAACTTTGTGGCTCGTTGAGGTTATTACGCCGTTTCGCTCTCTCTTTCTCGAGATCACACTCTCTCTCTCCTCTCCTCTCCCCTCTCCCCTCTCACCCCCTCCCCATCTCTTCTCTCTCCTCCTTGTAAATAACATTTAGGGTTTGTTCAACCAAGATGAGCAACGATGTCTGGTCTCTGAGTGGGGAATTGATGTCAAATTTGGATCAACAAAGCACAAAACTCCTCAAATTCACTATTTTTTTCCGGTGAATTGATCGTTGCATACTTGCATTCAAGCCGTTCTTTTCACGGCTCCTCATGTCGCGCCGTACGCGTATAACATCAATGGGTTCGTCATTCTCTTCTTCATCTCTTTTGTTTTGTCTGATTTTCCTAATTTTAATTTTATTTTCTGATTCCTTTCTACTCCCTCCGTTTCTTTTTAATCTACACACTTTCCTCTTTGGTCTGTTTCTTTTTAATCTAGACATCGTTGCTTTTTCTATTTTTGGTAACATGTCACATCTACTTTATCCTCTTTTTCCACCCATATCATCTACTTTTTAATATTTTAATCCACTTTTTAATTTATCTCTCTCACTTTTCAATTTCTCTCTCCACCTTTTCAGTTTCTCTCTCATACTTTTACACTTTCTCCTTGGTTCCCTCCCAAAGTGAAGTGAGTAAATTAATATGAAACGGAGGGAGTACAAGATTCCTTCAATTTCATAGTCGAAATGCTGTTTAAGGTCCGCTCTTTGTTGTTAAAAGGTATCTGAATTATGGACTTTTACTTAGATCTAATCTTTAAATCACAAATAGTGTTTCGTATAGTTTCTTTTTACCCTTTGATTGTTTGGATTGTTAGGGGAGCTAGGGTTCGAAGGTCAGGAGACGCTGGACTCAGATAGCTTTGAAAGGTCCTTTCAATACGACGACGCTCCAACCATTCTCGACCGGCTTTGCTCCGAAAAGAGGAAAAAAAAAAGTCCAAACCCTAAGCTCTTCTCTACTCACTTCCTCTCTTTAATTTCCATCTTCAATTATTCAATTAATGCCAAAAACCATATATATTCATTACAATTTCCGTGTGTTCTAATTTTCATTGTTGAATTATCCTCTAATTTTGTCAGGTATCAAATTGCAGGAATAATGGCACTGAGTTTGATTTCTTCTATAGGTGTACTCCTACAAAAATCAATGGTAGTACTATAAACTGATCTTTGTATGTACAAGAACATGTGATTTTTCCCTTATTCCTGCTTGTTTGTCATTGGCATTGAAATGAATATTTGTTGGTCTTACGCTAAGGATTTTAGCAAAAGCATACTGGTATAACCTTTCTACTGCTAAAACTATTCTCATAACTCTTTAGTCTTTACTCCTACCTTGTAACTTGTGTTTATGCGGTTGGTCTTTGTTTTTCAGTGTGCTTATGTGATTAGTGCCATTTGTTACTTGGAAAATTACAAAGTTTTTGTTTCATTGCCTTATTTTAACTGAACCGCCTTCTTAAATTTGTTATGGTAAGACAAAAAAAAATAGGCAAATATTATTAGGGATATATTTTAGAGCCGGGGTTGATCATGGTGCAAAGTTTGAAACATGCTATTATTGAATTTAAGTTGTCGGTTCGATTAATAATATCGATAAGAGCATACGTGGGTAGGTCACTTCTTAGAATTGTTTACCTATTATGCTATCAACTTGATTATCCTGATCAAAATGCTTGTGAAATAATTAATGTGGTAATTAGTATCTCATTATAGCTTGACATATGGCGAGGATGAGTAAGGAGTTAGAATCCGGATGTATGTAGCAATTGTGTATGCAAATGGACGCCCTATTTTCTAGCGAATGGATGAGAGGAAAAGGTCAATCACTTTAAAGAGGATGTGATAAAACTGGTTCATATCTAGCTCCTTGCTGTGTAATTGGTTGTCATCTTTGTGTATATCTGATTTAATTTTGTTCCATCTAGATATTACATTATTATCCCTCCATCCCTATCGGCTGCATTCTGCATTTAACTTTTTGTTCAGAGCTTGTTAACTGTGACTAATAATTAATCAAAACGAAATCTTTGCATATATGTGTAAACATGCTCTTGCTAGATTATCTGAACAAACGCTTTTATAATAGAATTTGTCTGTGTTCTACTTAAAAGTGGTGATTAACAATTATAGGAAAAGTTAGGGAGCTTTAATTCGAAAAATGAGCGGTAATTTGTTTTTTCTTTATAAGATTTTAGTTTGGCCTCACGGTTGCTTCGCATTTTTCCTCCGTAATCGTAATTTTGTTTTTCCTTGGCCTCACTGTTGTATTTTTGTTTCTTCCAAATTGTAGGGGAGCATCTTATGATGTTAGCCAGCAAGCTAAGACAACAAAAGAAGATTGTAGTGAGCTTGAAGAAGAAATCTCTTTGGTCCAGAAAGTTGGAAGAGGTATACAACTTGCTACCTTCTTGTACTTCCTGTTGCTAGCTTGGAAACTGCTCCTATCAAACAACCCCTTGAGCTGTACAAACATGATGGAATGAATATTCTTGAATATACCCTGATAATACATTTTCTCTCTTTGCTCCCTTTTCTGGCTAAATTTTAATGTCACTGTCTGCGAGTATTGATTAAAGAATATTAAAAACTTAGACATATCATGATTTTCTCTTTTCCTTGTATAGTTGTATTATTAATTCTTTGCTTTCTTCCTTCTAGATAGCAGCAAACTCATGATTGATTCTGTCTACTTTTGTTGTTTATTTCAATCTTAATTGCAGGTCATTCAAAAGCTTGTTGATATTGTTGACTTCATACATCAATAGACCACAGAAGTATTCGGAGAAGGTATTCTGCATCTAGACTACGGTACATAGGCATTTATGGAATTCTAATAATTGGTTGTTTAGCTACATATCCCTGAAACACAAATGCATTAGGTCTCCTATAATTTTGTTAGAAATACATACACGATGGGTGTTTATAGCTAGAGGAGTAATCCTACACAAATCTTAAATCTACAATTGATTATCTTATTTTCTCCTCACCACAAAACCAAGGGATCATTTTTCAGTGTTAAATTTTTTGTTTAAAATTTCCTTTTTGTTTTTTCCAATTAAATCAGTTTTGATTGCTTGCTTAGTGGATTATCCCATGTTCGGACAGTCCTCAAAAATGCGTCATCTCAGGTGTAATATCTACTTTAGATGTGATATGTTTTATGTTCTTGTGATCAGAGTGATGAAAGCCTGATATGCAAGTTGTCTTTGATTAGGTTCATAGAGCGATACGGAACATTGGTGGCAATAAGGATGTTTGGAAAGGAATAAGATTGTGAACCTATTTAGCAAACAAAGAAGAGAAGGGGATGCGGTTAGCCACATATAGTTGATTATAGTTTGTGTTGTATGTAGTTGTTCATTTGGGTATCGTTTTCTAGGGGTTTCAATGTCAGGGGAGAAAAAGAAGAAAACAGTATTTTGATGTTATTGGAATTATATTCTTATCAATAAAACTTATAGTTTGAAAAGAAATATGGAAAAGCAAAGGTAGAAAAGGGGGAGGGGGAAGAGGAGGTATTGAATCTGTTAAAGGGAAGGGGAACTCATGTAAATCAGTCTTCCATCGTCCATTTTCAGTTTTCTTAAACATTTTTCTTATTTAATTTGTTGGAAATATGAGGAAAAAAAAAATCTTTGGAATACCTGTAATTTTTTTAGAAAGATGTGAATTTGGGGATTTGAGATATTCTATTAGGTGTCATTTAGTGTTCCTATTTTTATTAGGCTCGTGTCATAATTCCTATTCTTGTGACAAAATTTTCATGTTTCCCGAATCATGTAATATTTTTGAAAGCTCTACTTTTGTTTTTGTATTTATGATGGAAACCATGATTTACAATTATATGAGGAATACAAGCATGGACACTCTGATTGTCATTGTAGACGCTTTGTCTTGCTTGGAGGCTTGAGATAGTGGTAATAGTAAGACCGAATCAGCTTTGTTAAAGCACTAATAATATAGATAGAAAAATTCTAAGGGTTAATTATAATCTTGATGTTTGTTGAGCTTAAAGAATCCCTTTATGTAAATCAGATAGGTAGTACAAGCAGAAAGAGGATCCTTTTTGGTAGCTAACTTGGTCAAAAAAAAAAATATGATGTATGCTTTCAGCCTCTCAGGCCTCTCATGTCCTTTGTCAAAATAGTGACACAAATTAGGTGAGGAAGCCCTGGTCCAGATTTCAAACGCAGTTTTGGTTAAAAATACTTGAATTTTCACTATATTTGATTGCATTATTTTATACACTCTCATCATTTGCACAAAATATCTGTGAAATAGTAGTATGGAGCTAGGACAAAGCTTGATATTTGCGATACATATGGATTTACGTTTTTCTTTTCCTTTTCATTTCATTTAGTTTTGATTCCTTACCAGATTTATATGGATGTTAATTGCTTTTGTTTGCTTAAATTTCTCGGGGACTTGATAGTCATTTCATTTAAGCATGACAAATAATAGCTTAAAAAATGCATACATTTATTCCTACTTCTAAGTTGGTGACAAGTACAAATACAATGTTTGTTTTTCTTTAGAAAATGTTATCTTTGTGTCAGTTTAGCAAATAGGCAGTGGTGCTCTCTTTGTGTCAGTTTAACAAATCTAGGTAGCAGTTGTGTTCTAGCATTGCATGATTTAAATGTGTGAAACAGAAGCAGAAATAGCACAAGAAAGGAATGGAGAATATGAGGAAAAATGGAAGACTAACTAAAACTGTATTTAATTTAAAGGTCATTATGTTGTCGAAACTAATATTCCAGCATTGCATGATTTAAAGGTATGAAAGCAAAAGCATAAAGAGCACAAGAAAGGAATGGAGAATATAAGGAGGAAAAATGGAAGACTAACTAAAACTGTATTTAATTTAAAGGTCATTATGTTGTCGAAACTAATATTCAACATTACTAAATATATTTTTCTATATAATTTGATACACCTTTTTTGGAAGTTATTGAACATATCTTTTGAGATCGTTAAGTGTTTGGGATAGTGTAGAAGGACCCAGGATCACCACATGACAGTTGGGGGTTGCTATCTGCATCTGGGGAGCACCCAGTGTTGTTGTCTGCATTTGGAAGCACTTGTCCCGTCTGCGATCCGCTTGCCATGCCGCAAGTGTTCTCGCGCAGCATGTTGCCGCAGCTTAGCAAGTACTTGTGCTGCTTGTTTGTAGCTTCTTGGCGGTCTTTGCCCGACTTGTTGTCGTGGCATAGTGCCGCCGCTAGCCTAATATGGGCCTAATTGTACACAACTTGACCGCTGGTTCTAGCTAGATTAGCCTAATATTTTCGCTTTTTGTAGGTTTATGTGAAAGTAGCACTTACTAGGGACTTGTAATTGAGGGACATCAACTTTGAAATTCTACCGGCTCTTTGAGGTATTGAATACTTGATCTTTCTTTCTTTTACTCAGCTTATTTAAATTTATATGTGCTACTTGATCTTTCTTTCTTTTACTCCGACTTATTTAAATTTATATGTGCTATTTATTGTTAGAGTTTAATAAAATTGGTTACTTGAACCAGGAATGAGTGTTCTTGTAGAGTTCTAGCTATGCAAATGATAAACCAAGTCGATTTTGCAAAGTTTTGGTTTTATGTGTTCTGCTAACCACTTATTGGGTTTCTATGCTTTTTCATTGCTGGGAGAGAGACCATAATGTGAAGCATGTGCATGTATGCACATGAACAAGGTCATTCTATTGCTGTCATCTCTAATATTAGGCAACAAATTCATAGTCCCACACAAGTTTGCGACATGTATCTGAATGTCTTAAATGAGTACAGGTACTCGGTTTGATTTATAGATGTTAATGGACCATAGAATGTTTGATGAATCTGAGCTGCATTCTGTAAAACTAATCTGAACTTTTTTAAAGAATCGGGAACATAAGATTAGGATAAGTTTGAAACCTGTTTTGGAACACACAAATCTTAGAACAACATATAAATTTAAGTACGTATGAACTTAGTTGCATCCGAAATTGCTTGTCATTAATCACATGCCATATTATTAAACAACATTGAATATTCGAGTGGATTATGTAATGCGTTTGGGGATCTTTTGACGTGTAATATGATATACAAGTCCAAATAGAATGAACACAAATGACTTTTTGGGTAATAAGATTAATTCTACTTCAGGAGCCTGTCATTGTAATTTCCATCTTGTAGTAAATTGGTAACTTGTTTCTTTTTGGTCTTTCAGCATGGGGGTTGTAGTATCAGTCCTTACAATATGAGGTGCATTTTGGTTTAGTTTGCCTTTATACTTCACTTTCAATTGGGTCTGTGTTTTGCATAAATGCACATTGTTCTCCCTTATGGAAAATTGAAATGCATTTGGAAGATTAGGGGGAGTATCTTGAACCAGTGATTTCTTTATTATTTCATGTAGTCACTCTTTGACAGTGATTTCACGTGTTGCATACACTTGCAGAATTGGCAATTCACTTGGTGAATTCTAGGTTTGGACTGTGATACAACTTTTCTTATACTCGATATTTGGCTGAAATTAGTGGTTGAACTATTTGGAAAATTGGCGAGACTAATTCAAATTTTAGGGACACCTACTGAACTGACATTCTGAAATTTAGTTGTTTTTCGGGTGGTAATTATACATAAATATGTTTGATGTGGAAACCATGAAATATTTATAAGTTTTGGGTTATTATGTTATGGAACCGAATATTTTCGGCATACCTAGATCTTAGATACTTCCTTTAGAAATTTAATTTCTCTACATGTTTTTTTTTTTTTTTTTGCAATTCTGAACTATTCAATAAATAATGGAAAAGAGGCAAGGGAGTAAGACTAAGAGGGATGGAATCTAGATGCTTATTTTATGCATTAAACATTACGATACCATATTTTATAGTACACACTCTGCTTGGTAAACTGAAAATGATGAAATCCCAACACTAACAAATTAATTGCAATTAAAAGCTTGTTGCTGGAAAGGAATAGTTTTTTTTTTTTTTGCTTGTGTATATAGCATATACTAACTTGACTAGGAAATTGACTACATATTATGCGTATGATTGATTAGTATGGTTTGCTTATCGTTAATTTCTTTGTTTAGCTTCATGTGAACACTGATGTTGGGATAGTTCGAGATATTCGGCTGAAAGAACTACGCATATATACAGATTATGGGCGTTGTAGTCGACCACTGTTTATCGTTGAGAAACAGAGGCTTCTTATAAAGAAGAAGGATATTCGGACATTACAACAGAGGGTCTGGTGCATGATTGGTTTACTTAAGTTCCTATGTATCTATTTTCAACTTACTTGAGTTGTGCATCTTTAACTTAATTCACTTTGTTGCAGGAGTCACTACAAGATGGTCGCTGGCGTGATCTTGTTGAAAAGGGATATATTGAGTATATAGACGCCGAAGAAGAAGAGACTACTATGATATCCATGTTTATTAATGTATGCATGCTGTGAACCATATTAGTCCTTTACTTTTTCTGAATTCTTGTTTTAAGGAGTTATTATCATTGGGGGATGGTTTATTCAAAATTTGAGTCCTTGTTCTTTTTTACAATTCTATATACTGATATTCCTTCCTTGCAGGATGTTGTGTCAGCACGGCTGAATCCAGAAGAGAATCATGTGATTTACACTCACTGTGAGATCCACCCGTCTCTAGTATTGGGTGTATGTGCCTCAATTATACCTTTTCCTAATCACAATCAGGTAATCTTGTATTTCTTGCCCCCTTTTCCTAAAATCAATGTGACCAATTTGATTATGCTTCAACTTCTAACTTGTTGTCATTTCCAGTCTCCACGTAATACGCATCAATCAGCTATGGGAAAGCAAGCCATGGGAATCTATGCCACAAATTATCAGTGTAGAATGGTATCAGTTTATGACTCATGTCGTGGTTACTGTACTACAGGTTCTACTTTTCACATTGTTGGCCTAATCTGATCCGATCTCATGTTGCATATCTCTGTGTCTTCCTAGGATACATTGGCCTGTGTCTTGTACTATCCCCAGAAGCCTCTTGTGACAACGTGTACCATGGAGCACCTGAATTGCAAACAGCTCCCTGCCGGCATTGTAAGTTGCTTGTAATGCAGATTAGCATGTATTGTTGTTGAAGTGTTAAGTGTTGCTAACTTATTTTCCTCATTCTACCAGAATGCTATCGTTGCTATCGCTTGCTATTCTGGCTATAATCAAGGGGATTCTCTTATTATGAATCAATCCTCAATTGACCGTGGGCTTTTCCGATCTCTATTCTTCCGTTCTTATAGGTGAGTAAACTTATTAAAGTTCTCCAAATTGGATACTAGATTCACTTTGCAGCTAGTTATTGTATTCAGGCGCTCAATTGTTGATTTGTCAATTGTCATGCACAGAGATGAGGAGAGGAGGATGGGGACCCTTGTGAGGGAGGACTTTGGGCGTCCAGACAGATCCAATACTATGGTAAGTATTTAAAAGTGATTTTTTACATGGCTTTGCAATCATTTGATGGTTTGGTAATTGGTATTGAATCCATTTTGTTGTAGGGCATGCGACATGGATCTTCTGATAAGTTAGATGATGACGGGCTCGCACCTCCGGTGAGTATATTCATTGCTTTCGCGAAAGGGATTGCTTTTGGTTAAACATGCTAGTGTCTGAATTTTTTTTTTTTTTGGGCAGGGTACTAGAGTTTCGGGTGAGGATGTTATAATTGGAAAGACTACTCCACTTGCTCCAGAAGAAGCTACGGGACCATCTTCACGCTATTCTCGACGTGATCATAGTATTAGCTTACGTCATAGTGAGACAGGGATGGTGGATCAGGTATTCAATTGACTTGAAATTAGTTGTCTTTTGCAATCCAAATGTCATGTTTGTATCCAATTCTTAGCAATTCTTGCTTGTAGGTTTTACTGACTACCAATGCTGATGGTTTGAGATTTGTGAAAGTCAAGGTAAGATCTGTGCGTATTCCTCAGATTGGGGATAAATTTAGCAGTAGGCATGGTCAAAAAGGGACCATCGGCATGACATATACTCAGGAGGATATGCCATGGACTGTGGAAGGCATTACCCCTGATATTATTGTAAATCCCCATGCTATACCGTCCCGTATGACCATCGGCCAGCTTATGGAGTGTATAATGGGTAAGGTTGCAACTCATGTTGGAATGGAGAGAGATGCTACTCCATTCACTGATGTCACTGTAAGTCCTGCTTTCAACCTTTGCTTTCACCTTGATGCTCGTGCTAGATGTAGGATGATGGATGCTTTTCCTTTGTTCGAGCTTTTTATTAATTACTAATTGAGTTGGTGGATAATTCATTATGGTCCTTCCTAATATATGACCTTTTTACATTCAGTATTGGCATTTTTCTTTTGAATTTGTTTGTATTTTCTCGATGTGGGTGTTTTGTTCTTTTGTATGGCTGTCTTATGATGGTTTGGTTCATTGATGGTTACTTAGCTGATTCTCACCTACTTGTCTTGATAGGCTGACAATATCAGCAAGGCTCTCCACAAGTGTGGGTATCAAATGGGTGGTTTTGAGACCATGTATAATGGTCACACAGGGCGAAAGTAAACTGCAATGACATTTTTGGGACCCACTTACTATCAAAGACTTAAGCACGTGGTCGACGACAAGATTCATTCTCGTGGACGAGGGCCTGTACAGATTCTCACCAGGCAGCCTTCTGAGGGACGATCTCGTGATGGTGGTCTTCGTTTTGGAGAGATGGAGAGAGATTGTCTTATTGCGCATGGTGCTGCCCGTTTTCTTAAAGAAAGGCTCTTTGAGCAAAGTGATGCATCCAGGATTCATGTTTGTGAAAAATGTGGGCTCATCGCCATTGCAAACCTAAAAAATAATTCTTTTGAATGTAGAGGTTGCAAGAAGAAGACTGACATTGTTCAGGTTGATTCCTCAACACTTTCCTCTTCCCTCCCTTCTCTTTATGTCAATCTGCGCAATTACATGGACGATATTATTCTTAATCGAGGCTAATAACGATGTTGAAAATGGCTCTTGCAGGTTCACATTCCTTATGCCTGTAAGCTGCTCTTGCAAGAGCTTATGTCCATGGCAATAGCGCCAAGACTGTTCACAAAAGATGTCAATAAGATGTTGAAGGATCAACAAAACGGAGCATGAGATAATTTTGTCATGTGATGTTAGGAGAATATTCCAATAGATGCTATTAGGGTAATCTTGCTGTACTGCTGCCTCAGTATATATATATAAGCTGAGAGCACCCTTTTGTAAGCAGGAATTAATGAACGAATGAATGAATGAAAAAGAGGCAAGACCTCCATCAAATAGCAGCAATCTACTCGAGCACTTCAAGCTCATCCAAGACACTTTGTCTTCAAGTAACCTACATATGAATTCAGTCATATTTTTAACCAAATTTTGATTCATCCAGATGATGTACATTTATGTACAATCACCATATCAAGAGAGCACTTAATTTTGATTTATATGTTGCTTTGCCATGTGAATGTATTGTTATGTACGCTAATTTTATAGAGTTATTGGATATTAGAATTAGATAGTTTAAGTTGTAGTTTTGTTTTACTGTTGGAATTCGCTGTGTCTGTTAGATGATCCCCTTCATTTTCTCTCTCCTCTCCTCTTTGAAATCATCTTTGAAATCAAAATCAAAATTACTAGAAATTGAAGTATTATTCAGATTTCTGATTTTTTTTTTTGTAAAGTGTAAAGGTTGCTGCAGGTCAATCGAATAATCGACAAATCAAATAACAATGGAGTTTCTAAATCTTCACCTCCACAACAAGAACCAATTCAAGCGGTGGGAGCCATGAAATCAATGAGCAAACTGCAAAGTGGAGTTTATTGTTCTTTTCTATTTTGCAATTGATCAAGAAATTCCCTTTTCTCTGCTTTAGTATTCAAAATCAAGATTTAGTGAAAATTCTGTTGTGGAATCTGCTTAATTTTTTATTTTTTATTGTGTAATATAATCACCTAGATTCTATTAATTACAATCTAAAAGTCAAAGAGTGTGTCAAGTGGAGGAAGCTTCCTCATCTCAAGTTGGATTCTCCTTAAAAACAAATTACTCCCACCTTACTTGCGTTAAAGGTAAGACACCAATCTTGTACAAATTTTCAGTATCTCATTTGTTCTTTTATTATGCCGATAAGGTGTCACTTGCATGTGTGAAATCCAAATTTGTGAATTGATGTCTGTCGAGACTTAAAACTTACAGGAAATGAAATTTAACTTATTCACAAGCTATGAAGTGTGTTCTGTTCCTGTCTAGAAAATGTAGCTATTGAAGCGCACTACAACCGAAAAGTGCTTTATGTTGCAATTGTTGGCTCTTAATTGGGCATTACCCTGACGTGGAACTTGTTCTTGCACGTCCATGATGCAGAAATTTCACTTGGATGCTTTTTTGGCTAAAACATGACATGAATGGAACCTTGTTTGCTTTCTTTTCAGGTTATGGTTGAGAACATGGGTCTTCCCAATGGATCACATCACGTTTCTTCAAGTTCTGATGATTTACTATGTATGTTGTGGCAACTGCTGTCTGTGAGTTGTAAATGTCTCTCTGGCAGAATTTTTTCCTTCAATAATGCTAAAATGGATATTAATTCCTAAAATGTGCCCAAGTTCAAATTAATTCCATGGATACCGTCCACGTAGGACGGCACGCCAGAATTTTGTTTTTTAACAAAACCGCTACTCCAAGTAGCGGTTAATACCAATAATGTAAAGTTGACCGCTACTTCAAATAGCGGTTATATGATGTCCCTAAGACAAGTTATAAGGCATGCATATAAACCGCTACTTGAAGTAGCGGTTTATTATGAAACAATGAAACAAAAAAAAATGAAGGGGAAAGCCACGCAGCCAGCTGCGTGGCACGCAGCTAGGCTGCGCTCCGCGCAGATACTGCGTGGCACGCGCAGCTAGGCTGCGCTCCGCGCAGATGCCTGCGTGGCACGCAGCCTAGGCTGCGCTCCGCGCAGATGCTGCGTGGCACGCAGACTCTCTGCGCGGAGCGCAGCCTAGGCTGCGTGCGTAGGCTGCGTGGCTTTCCCCTTCATTTTTTTTTGTTTCATTGTTTCATAATAAACCGCTACTTCAAGTAGCGGTTTTTGCCTAGTAAACCGCTATCCCGAGTAGCGGTTTTTACCTCATATACCGTTTTCAAATAACTTCAGTTAACCGCTACTTGAAGTAGCGGTTTCTTTTGAAAAAACAAAATTACGGCGTGCGTCCTACGTGGACGGTATCCATGGAATTAATTTGAACTTGGCGCATTTCGGGAATTAATACCCATTTTAAGATTATTGAAGGAAAAAATTCCTCTCGGCATCTCATTTGAATGTTGACGTGTTACATTTCTTTTTTTTTTTTTGCTTTTAAAGGTCAAGCCACGGACATGGGCTACTTTAGAACGTCGTATTGCCACACTTGAGTTTGATCGTGATCGAAAATCCATTTGTGTCATTGTCTTTTCGGGCTCTGGGAAGAATTCGTTGTTAGTGAAGATACTTAATTGAGCATTTTCTTATTTTGTTTGGAGCTGGTGGGCTCCCCTTTTTGCTCCCCCCCCAAACAACAATAAGTAGGGAAAGAAAGGCAAGAAAACAAAGCTGGCCGAACAAGAGAGGAAAGTAAAACTCTCGGAGTCCTTGCATTGGGCTTTGATGGGTCACTGGAAGTCGGAAGGCAATGTGGGATTCTTGTTATACGGTCCCTGTTTGGTCTTTAATCAATTCTTGTTAACATGGCTTTCGGCATGCATCTGAAT
Source organism: Beta corolliflora (assembly GCA_947648045.1). Classification (NCBI taxonomy): domain Eukaryota; kingdom Viridiplantae; phylum Streptophyta; class Magnoliopsida; order Caryophyllales; family Amaranthaceae; genus Beta; species Beta corolliflora. Next base: position 74,202 of record CANSZD010000436.1, read on the forward strand.
GCTATGTGACTGATCTATTACCTTAATACTTGTTTTGTCATGTAACATTAAGAAATTTTGGGTGCTTGAACTTGTTTACACAAGATTCTCTTATTCTCTTGCCTCTCTAGGAGCTTATTGCTAACTTTTTCGAGATTAACACGTATGTTAGCAGTGCATTTTTCCTTTCACCTAAAATAACTGGTGTCTTGATTGTGTATCTGTGCTTGCACCTATTTTTCTAGCTTTGTTAGTGGACTTGTTCTAATGGTATCTTCAGCTTTTTAGCAAATACGATGTTTATATGATATGTTCATTGACAATATGTATGGTGACGGATTTTTTTGTTACTTTTGAATGCTGTGTTAACTGTCAAGTCTATTATTGTCCACTAATTTGAATATTTGCCTTTGCTCCAATCTTTTTTTTTGTTTTTGTTTTGCTGGTTCATTGTAATTGTTTGGAAGAGAAAATAGTCTTGAGTATTTTGTGTGGTCTTAATTTTTTCCTCATCTCTACACTTGAAACAACTCTGACTTTTTTTAATGCTTTTGTGGCAGGGGGCAGTTGAAAATTTGCTTGAAAGGAGCTCCTTTGTACAGTTACTAGATGGCTCTATTGTAGAGTTGGATCAGGTTGCAAAGAATGCTATTCTGGATAGCCAAAATGATATGTCGGGTAGTGCTTTGCGTTGTCTTGGTTTTACTGTACAAGGAGGACCTTGAGGATTTTGCGAGTTATGATGGTGAGGACCACCCAGCTCATGAACTCCTACTCAATCCATCTAACTACAGTGACATCGAGAAGAACCTTATCTTTGTTGGCTTTGCTGGCATAAGAGTAAGTTTATGGCTGGTCATGAACTTTATGCTTGCAAGTTGCAATACTTGGTTTTTTCCCCCATAAAATTACATTTGGTGCTTTTTTATTTATTTTTGGATATGTACAAGACTTATTTGCCTTTTGGTTACAATAGGATCCCCCTCGTAAAGAGGTGCGCCAAGCAATTGAGGACTGCAGAGCTGCCGGCATTAGGGTCATGGTGATAACACGAGATAACAAGAACATAGCTGAAGCTACCTGTTGTGAAATAGGAGTTTTTGGGTCACATGAAGACATTAACTTAAGAAGTTTAACAGGAAAAGACTTCATGGAGCTCAGTGATAAAAAAAAGTCATCTGAGAAAAACTGGAGGCCTTCTTTTCTCCAGGGGCTGAACCTAGGCATAAAAAACCCTTTTTACTGCTTTGCTTTTAGAGATATCACCATTAAAAACCATACATGTTGAATATAGAAACAGTTGGCACATTTTTTCTGATTGCATCTCGAAAACACCAATGGTACGTTAAATATTTAAATATGTTCCTTCCATCCTCTAAATTTGTCCATGGGAAAGCTAAGTGCATGCGTTGTTTTTGTGACTAATATCTTTACCTACATAGAATCAAATATGTGATTCCAGGGAAAAAAACACATTGCAAACATACAAACTGATTTAACTCTGCACCCCAGATGGGATAGTTTCCCTCCAATAATTGAATCAAACAACAACGAACTGAACTTAGCAAACAAATTAACACATAAATATCTTATGTCAATATTAGTCTGAATTAACAAGCGCTTTAATTGGCAGCATGATTGGGAAGGCTGAAGGCTGCAAAGTTGGTAGTGGTGCACAATTGGTAGTTATGGCCAATTTTTCCTTAAATTAAATGTTACTTTAAAGCTACATCAGCCACAAATTAAAAACCTAAAATTATAGTGCGGTGCTACTACACCATGTACAAGGCATGTGAAATTGAAAGATAACTGGATACTTGTTAAACCAAATTAAACAAAATACTTGAATCTTAAAGAATGCAACTAACTCGATTCAAATTCAAGAACGAATAACATTATTACTCATGTTGGCTTGTAGAATTTTGACTTGGTCATCAATCTTCATATTGTCCTGGGTCTTCATCCTCTCCTGGGTTCCTTTGCATTTCTGAGTTTGACAATCTCCAAAACACTTAGCAAGACTTCCGAGGCACAACAAGTGAACGTCGAAATTATGAGGAGCTCCACTGAATCGTAATTCCTTTGCCGTTTTATCTCTAATGTTATACCATACACAAGTTCGAATCCCTCGGGTATTAAGCGGCGTTTGGCAAGCAAAATCTCTTTCATTCTTTGCATCTTTGGCGTGCAAAAGCTGGATCATATGCACAACGACCCGGGGATATCAATGAAAAACTTTGTCCATGAGCCAGGTACTCCGTATTCCTTCATAATCCACACATTAAACTTGTCCTTACAATTATTAACGGAGAAACACAAACAACCATCGAGAACCCCCAAATCAACACTACAAGCAATGTCGCGATCATAGTCATGAAAGTCGGGTAAGTGTATGTCGCAAACCATCGTTCTTTTTCAAGATTGAAGCAAACAAGACTCCAGTTTCAGTAGAAGACTTCAACAACCAATGCATTAAATAGTTGTCTATAAGCACACAAGTTGAACTCGGAATCGGGATACGGATTTGTGAATCAATCATCGAAGGTGAATCAATCGTCGGAGGTGAACCACCAAGACATCTTTGTCTCAATGCATCTCCAAGAATTGGATTTCATGCTAAAGACATGAACCTTTCTATATATAGTTATGAAATCGGGATGTTCATGATGATACTGGTATTCAACAACAACAAGTCTCGTAATCCTTATTCAAACCGTGATACCCAAATCCACTACACATCACATTATGGTTTTTAGTCGACAATGAGATGTTAGAGAGAATGCTACCAGTAGAAGGATTCACAATCGCGTAGTACCTCGTATAATTATGTAGCGGACAATAGGAGTTAAGGCAGAGCAAGCCATTGCAACAACCTACAACCCTTAAAGACATGTGTTGATCACGGAATGGTGGAGGAAGTGAGAGATAACGAGCCGGGGACACCGGTGAATCAACATCTAACAAGTAAAGGTATTGTCGGCGGGCCTTGAGAGCAATGAAAACGATCGGAGGGGAATTGGTGTGGGAGACAACGGAGAATGGTGGACTTGAAGGTCAATGAATATTTTCGACGAAATGTAGTCGTAAAAGAATTTGTTAAGGCATTTGAAGCGTAGTAAGGTTGTAGGAGGCAATCTTGGGAGTATTTCTGAAGCAAATATATCAATCGGAATAACTGACATTGAGTAACTTCTAAGTGATTTTCTCCCCTGTTGTTAGATTACTGGGTCATGAGATAATAGATATAATTAGCATTTCATGATACGACACTATAAAGATAAATCTAGATACTTAAGATTTATGTATAAAAAGTATCTGTCCAACCAAGAATAAGAAAGACTCAATTTTTAAATCACATATTTGCCCAACTTTGAACAAAAAAGATTCAATTTTTTTAAACAAGTCTAGCAGCAAATTGAGGTTAAGCAACCATAATTAGATAAATTGAGCTTGAATTGAACCTCAAACACCAGACTCAATTTTTTAATCACATATTTGCCCAACTTTGAACAAAAAAATTCAATTTTTTTAAACGAGTCTAGCAGCAAATTGAGGTTAAGCAACCATAATTAGATAAATTGAGCTTGAATTGAACCTCAAACACCAATAAATCAAACACAAAAAAGTTTGCAATAAGATGAATGGAATCAATCAATCAATCGAATAATGAAAAAGGATGCAAACCAAAGAGAAGAGATAGGAAATAAGTTACCATTGATAAAAAAAGGAGATCGAAGAAGAGAGATATAGAGTAGCAGCTTTCGATTTCTGGTGGTGATAAATTATTAGGGTTTCAGCGAAGAACAATTGAAGATGAACGATTTTGGTGAATTGGGGAAGAAGGTGAGGAGAGAGAAAGTTGGTTGAATTTATAAATACAAGTAAATATGGAAATATTGAGGCGAATAAATAAAACGGAACATCCTAATCCTATTCCTATTTTTATACAGAAATTACAGAGTACTACTCCCTCCGTCTCATAATATAAGGTAAAGTGCAATCTTGTTTTATTTGAATAAAAAAATTCATTTTTATTGGGAAAAACCTATATTGTTCATTTTTGGGAATTAAATTATTTTCATGAGGGTATTTTGGACATAATTATTGATTGAAAATATAAACAAGACTTATATTTTGAGACACTTTAAAAGAAAAGGGGACTTATATTATGGGACGAAACGAGTACTTCCCAACTTTGGTGAATTGGGGGAGAAGGTGAGGACAGAGAAAGTTGGTTGATTAAAATCCTAATCCTATTCCTATTTTTATACGGAAATTACAGAGTACTACGGTACGTGTGTGTTTATTAATTACTCTATCCGTCCCATATTATAGTGCTTCTTTCCTTTTAAAGTGTCCCAAAATATAATTTTTGTTTCCATTTTTATTTCACACCTTTTCATGATTTTCCTAGAAAAATTGTGCCATCATTATCTATTTGCTTCTTGAAAATAGTATTTTGCTTTGTTTATTCAACCCATGGGTTGAATTAGTCATGTATTTAATGCTCTTTCACCACTTATTATCATTCTCCCTCCTAAAATCAGCTTTTTCCCCATAATATTTATTTTCAATACACAATCACTCTTTACATTTTTCTTAGATTCTATTTACCTTAATATCCGTGAAAAAACAGAATCAAGCACTATAATATGGGACGGAGGGAGTATTTAAGAACTCGTGCCACGTGTAACACAGTCATTGGTGAGTGAAACCTACCAAATCTAGTTTCTCACTTACTAATTTACTATAGCTCTTAGCTCAGGTCTTTTTGTTGGGTAATGCTTTTTTTTTTAACAAAAAAATTTCCTGTTTTAATTTCATTTTTTAATTAACCTCCTTTTTCGCTGATAATATTGTATGGGTAGACTCAAGTTCACTGTCGGACACATCTCTTGTGGCCGACACCAACAAACTTCAAATGCGGCCTCTTCAGTAGAGTCCAGACCATTTATGAAAAGTTGTCCGAGATGTAGTTCACGGCCACATTTGAGGATAATTTTTCCTAAAATCAAGCTCATCGCTTGATCATACACGTGTCACAGGATTACGCACCCTGTCAGATGAATAGTACTGCTATAAATAGCCAAATGGTACTATTCCACAGGTACTCTCTCTCACACATTCTAAGCTCTCAATCTCTCTCTCTCTCTCTCTAAAATCCTTATCGGGCACTTACTGACTTGAGCGTCGGAGGGGGTTTCCTCGCATCCCCCCCGAGGGTAGTTCACGTTTGTCTTTCTTGCAGACTTCCAGGCTCGGACGCCTACTCTAATACTACCGGACACATCCTTGTCCGGCTGCGTTTCATCACCGAAACAACTTGGCGCTAGAAGGAGGGGCCTCCTACCTTTGCGAAGCAGTCATGGAGAAGACAAATGACGCTAGCCGTGGTCCGTCGGGGTTGGAGATCGGGCAAGGATCTTCTCATCCACCTATCACCAGATCCATCGGCATACCTCAGTTCCATCCCAACATACCAGAGGGCAATGACCAGCGCACTCCGGAGAACAATGTTGCTCTGGTAAGTCCTGATGCTGTTCCTTTCAACTTGGCCCAGTTGAGCCAATTCTCGCCGGATCAGCTGCAAACTGTGGCGTCCTTCATCCAGATGTTACAAGGCACTCCACAGCCTAGTAGCATTCCTGCTAGTAACACAAGAGGCGTTCAAGCATCAGAACGATCACCGGCCATGGCCGGTAGAAACGTTGACGGTACGCCAATAAGAAGGATGCGCACGTTAGCGCCGGAAGATCGTCGAGATGGAAGACCAAATTGACAATCCAGTACGAGGAAGCCGATTTGGAACCGAGGATCTCAATCACTCAGAAGAGTCTCGCAGTCGCACATACCGAGAGTACAGCACCACAGGTGTTAGTAACTATTCGGGTGGCGGACATCTACTAATCAAGCCGAAACTCTCCCCATTTGTTCCTGAGGTTCTTAATTACCCGATGCCGCGAATCAAAATGCCATCATGCAAGTTTGACGGCAGCTCAGATCCCGACGATCATGTCGCAGCTCGTACGAAGGACACATGTATTTGTACACGCAAATAGATGCTATCTGGTGCAAGGTTTTCCCGTCCACTCTCACTGGCATAGCTCAGACTTGGTTTAAAAGTCTCAAACCTGGTAATGTATCCAGTTTTTCTCAGCTCTCGTCCATGTTTAGTACTCACTTCGAAGCAACGGGCGTCGTGAGCGTACGACCGGGGAATTATTGTCAATCGGACAAGGCGAGACCGAATCTCTCCGAGATTACATCGGGCGTTTCAATGTGGAAGCTGTATCTATTCCTCGGCTACAGCAGGATGTAGCGGTTTTAGCATTGATGTCGGGGTTAAGAGAAGGGACTGCGTTCAGGAGTTATCTCGGACGAAAATCTTTCACGTCTTTAGGGCCAGTGCTGGGCAAAGCAAATGATTTCATAAGAGGAGAGGAATTTGACAAGGCAGCTAGTAGCCGGCATGGGGAGTCTGAGAAGAAGAAGGAAGATAAGTCACGGAAAGGTCGTGAAGTTGATCGTGGCCGAGATGAAAGAAGAGAATCCAATATGGTCAAAAAAGGAAATGACCGGGAGCGGGATGGTCGAGAAAAAAGTGAACGTAGAGATAAATTTGAGGCGTACACTCAACTCACTACCCCCCGGGCACAAATTTTCACGATGAACAAGGAAAGTGACAAATGGCAGAGACCGAAGAAGATGTTTCATAAAAATCGGGATAAGACCAAGTGGTGTGATTTTCATGGAGATCACGGACATTTAACTGAAGACTGCCGACACCTCAAGGATAATTTGGAGGATCTCATCCGCAGAGGATATTTCACCCAGTATAAAGCCCAGACAAGCGAAGGCGACTTGATGAAACCCAGAGACCAGAATGTTCAGTCCAGGATAGGAGAAATTCATGTGATTAGTGGCGGTCCAATTCATGGCGGAAGTGTCAGTGGGGCAAAAGCCAGTTTAAAGGAGTTCCGACATCAGGTGAATTTTAACCAGAGTTGCCAGTGGAGAAAGCCGCCAGCCATGCCGGCCATGTCGTTCTCATTAGAGGATGCAAAGCACGTGATTTATCCTCACGACGACCCGCTAGTGGTCACCTTAAAAGTTGCAAATTGTTTAATTCACAAAATTTTGGTGGATGGAGGTAGTTCCGCCAATATTTTATTCCTATCCACTTTCGAAAAATTAATGATTGGCCGGGAGCACTTACAGCCAGTCCGGTACCCAGTGATCGGATTCACTGGGGCATCTGCAATACCCGAAGGCATTATAAAATTGCCGGTCAAGGTGGGCGAAAATAGTGAAGCCAGGGATGTGATGGCCGAGTTCTTGGTAGTAGACGTTCCGGGAGCATACAATGCAATCATTGGACGGCCATTAATTCATGACATACAGGGTGTGGTATCTACTTATCACTTGACTATGCTGTACGTATCCAATTCGGGTACAACAGCGAAGATCAGAGGAAACCAGGAAGCAGCAAGGTCATGTTATTTAACGGCTTTAAAGCAGCCAGCAAGAAGGGTCCCTGTCGAAGAACTTTGTCCGCCATCAAGAAAGGAAAAGAGAGCTAAGAAAAAGGCCGCGGCAGAAGAACCATCTGAGGAAAAGAATGAAAACGCCATGGAAATAACCATGGAAGAGCTAGAAGTACGACCAGAGGAATGGCCAAGGCCCAAGCCTGATGGGGAATCCAAGTTAGAGATGCTGGCAGATGATCCAGAAAGGACTGTGGCTGTCGGAACGGACATGAATCCAGAAATCAGAATCAACCTGGTAACTCTTCTTCGAGAAAACGCTGATGTATTCGCGTTCTCGGCGGATGAGATGCCAGGAATAGACCCGGCCGTGATGGTTCATCGTCTGAATGTCGACAACTCGGTCCGCCCAGTCAAGCAGAAGAAAAGGAATTTTTCAATAGAAAAGAACAAGGCCGTCAGGGAAGAGGTTAATAAGTTATTAGCGGCCGACTTTATTGAAGTCTGTGATTACCCAGAATGGCTGGCAAACGTCGTTATGGTGAAAAAAGCGAATGGTCAATGGCGGATGTGTGTTGATTTCACGGATCTTAATAGAGCGTGCCCAAAAGACTGTTATCCCTTGCCAAGAATCGATCAATTGGTAGATTCAACTAGCGGACATGCTCTTTTGAGCTTTATGGACGCGTTTTCAGGTTACCATCAGATCAGTCTTCTGAAAGAGGATAGAAAGAAAGCAGCCTTCATCACGATCGTGGAGTCTTTAATTATAAAGCAATGCCTTTCGGCTTAAGAAACGCAGGGGCCACATACCAAAAATTGGTCGACAAAGTATTTTTTGCCGAGCGAAGGGAAGGAATATCGAAGTTTATGTGGACGACTCAATCGTCAAGAGCAAAAAAAGACCGCGAGCATATTGATGATCTAAGAGAGACCTTTAGTACTCTGAGAAGATACAAGATGAAGCTCAACCCGAAAAAATGTGTATTCGGAGTTAGGGCAGGAAAATTTCTAGGGTTCATGGTCAGCAAGAGGGGAATCGATGCTAACCCGGATAAAGTGCGTGCCATCATGGATCTACCAGAGCCGAAAGGAATAAAAGACGTGCAAAGATTGATTTGGGAGGATGGTCGCATTAACTCGTTTCATCTCCAAGTCGGCCGACAAGGCCCCGCCTTTCTTCGCATTATTGAGAGGAAACAAGAAATTTGAATGGGGTGAGGAGCAAAGTCAAGCTTTCGTCGCGATCAAGGATCATTTAAAGACTCTACCCACCATCACCGGGCCGAAATGGGGGATACATTGTAGCTTATATATCTCGGCTTCTTCAAAAACCGTCGCTACTGCTCTATTGGTAGAAAAAGAAAAGAGGCAAAGAACCGATATACTTTATCGGTCACATCCTAAACGGACCCGAGAGCCGCTATCGCTGATTGAAAAGATGGCATTGGCCGTGATCATAGCAAAACTTAAAGCTCGGGCCATATTTCGATTGTCATCCCATTCGAGTCTTGACAAATCAACCCTCGGAAAAGGCTTTGCAAAAGATGGATAGCTCGGGACGTCTTTTGAAGTGGGCGGTGGAATTGTCCGAGTATGATATACGGTACAAGCCGAGGACCGCGATAAAAGCTCGAGCACTCGGCGGATTTTATCGTGGAGGCATCTTACGACGAAGAGCAAGTGGAAGATGGCACGTGGTCGTTAGAAGTAGATGGCTCGTCGCCAGCAGTAGTGGCTCAGTGGGCGGCATTGTAATGACCATCCGTAAGGAAATATTTTTGAATACGCCATCAAGTTCACCTTCCCGGCGTCAAACAACGAGGCGTAATACGAGGCAAGCAATCGCGGGGTTGAGGATGTGCATATCGGCAGGGCCAAAAGCGTATCTTTGAAAACGGACTCACAGCTAGTTAATGGCCGAGTTGAAAGGAGAGTTTGAGGTCCGAGAAGCAAACATGCAAAAATACGTGGAAAAGGCCAAAGAATTGATAGCCCAGTGACTCACTTTGATGTCCAAGCCATCCCCGTGGCCGAGAACACTAAAGCGGACGCACTCTCGAAACTAGCGAAGTTCCGATTCTTTGAACATTGAAAGATCGTTATGGTGGAGGTTTTGAAAGAGAAGAGCATCACTCGAAAAACCGTGAGTGTAAATACCGTCAATCGGCAAGGCGAATGGTTCAATCAAATAGTGGCTTATAAACTCACGGGCTCACTCCCTTCGAACGCGATGGAAGCTAGGAAGGCGAGGGAGGCAGGCAAATTGGTATGTCATTTACCGGGATGAGCTATACAAGAAATCATTTAGCTTACCGCTATTGAAATGTGCAACGGCATGGGAGTCGAGAAAAATTTTGGAGGAGATTCATGAAGGGATCTCGTGGAAATCACATTGGGGGTAAAGCATTAGCATTAAAAGCATTGAGAGCTGGATATTGCGGCCGAGTATGTTGGCGGACGCGCAAGATTACGTCAAGAAATGCGACAAATGCCAAAAATTTGCCCCCCATCATCAATAGACCCGCGAACGACCTCCGGCCTATATTATGTCCGATACCGTTTGCACAAGTGGGGTTTGGATATCCCGGGACCTTTTACAACGGCCACCGCCGCCGTAGATTCCCGATTGTTGGTATCGATTACTTCACAAAATGGATCGAAGCAGAACCGACAACAAAAATAAAGTCGAATCAAGTCAAAAAGTTCATTTGGCAGAATATAATGACAAGGTTTGGGATACCGGCTGCGATAGTCTTTGATCACGGCGCGCAATTTGACCGTCGGCCAATCAAAAATTTTCTCGTCCGAGTTCGAGTCAAGTTCGCATTTTTGATTGTATGTCACCCGCAGAGCAATGGGCAAGCCGAAGCCGCTAACAAACAGATTCTCGCGACCTTGAAGAAGAAGTTGGATGAACTCAAGGGAGCTTGGGCCGATATGATTCCCAGCAGTACTATGGGCCAATAGAACAACGTAAAAGGAGGCAACGGGAGAAAGTCCGTTCAAGCTAGCTTTCGGAACGGAAGCGGTTTTGCCGATAGAAGTTGGTCTACCCTCATATCGGATTAAATTCAAAGATCTAGAGAACAATGATCAAGCCTTAAGAGAAAATCTAGATTTCCTAGCGTAAAACAAGGCCGATAGCGGAACTCAAAGCTGCTTGCATACAAAGATCGTATCGAGTAGAGCATATAACAAGAGAGTTCTTGAAAGGCCGTTAACAAAAGGAGATCTTGTACTACGAAGAACGGCGGCCACCGGAAAGCTCACGCCGAGGGAAAGTTAACAAAGAAACCGGGAAGGACCATATCGGATATCCAAAGAAATTGGTCCGGCTCCTTTGTGTTGAAAACAATGGACGGCATTGAACTTAAGAATTGCTTGGAACACAAGTGTTTTAAAGAAATACTATGCATAGATATCTCATGTAAAAGGCCAAGGGCCGTTACTTTTTCATATCAATAATATAACTTCCCATGAGCATTCCGATTAATTATTTTATGCTTATTTTAAGTACGCCACGTTCCATTAGCAAAAAACGGCCACATAACGAGGCCACGTACGAAATGACCATATAACGAGTCTAAGTACAAAACGGCCACATAACGGGCCACGTACAAAAACGACCACATAACGGGCCACGTACAGAAATGACCATATAACAGGTCTAAGTACAAAAACGGCCACATAACAGGCCACGTACAAAAACGGCCACATAACGAGCCACGTACGTAAACGGCCACATAACGGGCCACGTACAAAAACGGCCACATAACAGGCCACGTACGAAATGACCATATAACCAGGTCTAAGTACAAAAATGACCATATAACAGGTCCAAGTACAAGAACGGCCATATAACAGGTCCAAGTACCAAAAAGCCAAGTACAAGAACGGCCAAACAACAGGTCAACAACGAAGACAACACAGAAGCTCAAAAAAAAAAAAAAAAAAAAAAAATTTAGCTTCATTACTAATTGCGGCATGGCGGCCAACTACAAGCAAAAACGTGGGCAGCCACTAAAAAGGCACCAAAAATTCATAACAGTAATTGTAATAGTAAAGCTTATCCAAGGTACATGCCATATTGGGCCGAATTCAAGGTTTACAAAATATTAAAACAAAATTCTAACAGCTATTAGAATCAACTGAAGAGCCTGGAGATGACCGCCAAAAACATCAAGGAAGAAGCACCTCTTCATCCTGAGCGACGGGAAGAACGTTAGCAATGACGTGCTCATCGCAGATAAAGGGTTCACCCTCCAAAGGGCGCGTATGAACACCTTCGCAAAAAGCGGTTTCCATCTCGTCCCAATTGAAATTCGGATGAGAGTGACAAACACATCTTTTAGCAGCTACCCATCCGCCGTCATATCTCTCTCCCAACATACCAACAAACTCTTCAGATTTTTTAAAATCTGCCACAGCCTGAGCGCCGGCATCATCCTTTGCCTTAGAAATAGCTGTGGCCATCTCATCCTTGATGGAAACCGGGGGTAGATTCAAGCTCTGCGATTTCTTTTCGGCCGCTCAACCTTGGCGGCCTTAATTCGCAAATCCGCCGGTTCAACATCAACAATCGCCCGCGATTCCTTCTCGGTATCAAGCCGTCTGCCGTATATCGTCGGAATGAACTCGGGCAAAGCATCGAGTTGGGTTTGAAGCTCGTCCAAGGATTGTTTTTGTCTATCACACTCAGTTTGATAATGGACAAATTGTTCAATAAGTTCAATAGCGGAATTGTTAGCCTGCATCAGAAAGACGATATTAAAAAAAAAAAAAAAAAAAAAAAAAAATGTGTGAATCATGAACCTTACCACAAAGAAGGTCGTGAGCAAGTTGGGCGGCCGGTGCTACTAGCTTTGTCGCGGGCAATCGATTGGCGGTGAAGGCCCTTCAAAAGGCGATATCCAAGAGTACCGCCATTAGCGTGAATATCAGCATACAATGATTCGTCTTCCCTCACGTCCCAGTTGGGTTGATAGATTTTCCCGGGGACGAAGGTGGACGAAAAAATGCGGCCTTCACAGCGGCACTAAGAATAACCTCTTTATGTTCAATCCACTCATGGATCCGAGAAAATATTCCCGGTCCAAGGTTGGTCAAGAAGTCGGGGAGCTAAGGATATCATAAATCTTTTGGCGCATGGAAGAACCCGGACCCGCTGCCGTCCCAATCTTTGTCGATCGCAGCGTTCAGGGGAGAAACCCTTGTAGCGGATGATTCCGGAATGGGATTAGGTTCCGGAGCAGTAATGGCGGTTTCAGGCTGCTGCGTTTCAGAAGCAGCAGCATCGAGGGCTTGCCTCTTGCTGGGACTGTTGTCGGAAGGCTCGCGAGGCCGTCTCTGACCTATAGTCAGGCCACCCCCGCCACGACGAACAGGAACGTGAACAACGGGGCGAGGAGACTCCTGATCCCCACGTCCTGCAGGACGGCCGGGAGTACGCCCCGGCGTGCGGCCGGCGCGACGAACACCTGCCCGACCAGGTTGGCGACCACCACGACTGCGGTCTGCACCTCTCAGACCCCCAGTGAGGCTATGAACAGTGTCGTAATCAAATACAGGTTCCTCCGGGGTTCGAGACATTGGCGTCGAATCTTCGTTAAGACCCAATTCCTCGAGATCCAAACTGACGGGACCTGTAACAGCAAAACAGAGGGATTAAATATCATATTAATTAACAAAAAGCAGGAGTACCAGTCCCACGTCGGACCAAAAGTCAAGAGGCGAACCTTCTGGGTGGGTCTGGCAGAGAAATAAAGCCGACAAGGGTTCGTTTCCCAGTATGTACTTTGCATGGGGAAGCCGGTACAAGGGGATCCGTCCCTCGGTATCTTCACCGACAGTAGTAATAGTCCCGACCTCGGACTCAAAATAATCAAAGGCTTTCTGCTCGGCTGCTGAAAGACCATAAGAGGGGACGTCTTCCATCCGAGTAACCGGCTTAGTAAAGTGGCGACGAATAGGGAAATTATTCGGCACCTTAACCCAATAAAAAGCGGGTTGCCAACCTTTTAACCCAGTCAACTTAGGGTAGACGGTAAGCTTATTTTTGGCCGTCATCAAGCTCCACCACCCTTTCTCAGTAGAACCGTTCCGTCGCAGCCAATGAAGACGACGGAAGAGGTTGAGTTCCTCAGGAAACCCTAAATAACGACAGGTCCAAATATAAGCGATCAGGTTCCTAACGGCCAAGGGTGTCAGCTGAGCAAGGCAAATGTTAAAAGCCTTCAAAATCCGTACCAAGGTTAAATCTAGAGGAAAACGCAACCCAAACTCAAAATGGTGCGCGTAGACAGCTATGTGCCCTGCCGGGCAATCAGTCACTTTTGATCCTTTATCGGGGACTATCAACTTATATTCCGATGGAAAAGCATACAACTTCTCCGCAACATCGCAGTAGTTGAGATCTATGGCGCATTGTCGCCAGGATTTACATATGACTGTGGATTTCGGACCACTGCTATAATCTATTGGTAACCATATCCCAGAATGCTCGACATCATCGCGGTCAGGAATCGGCTCGGGCCGAGAATTAGGAGGCATGCTGGAACTTTCCCCCAAAACTATCTCGGTTGGACGAGTATTCTCACCTCGGCCAGAAGTTGAAGGACCATCAGTCTCGTCCATTGTAGCAATAGAGTCGTTGTCGGAACCTAAATCAATAACAGGTGGATGAGAAGGGCCGGTTTCATGAGCAAGACGGTCATAAAAATCATCCGCTACTACAACCCCAAAGCATCTGCTAGGTTGTCTAACCAGGCATGCTCCCTCAAAGGCAGAACATCAAGTCCGGGAACAGCATCAGGGGGAGGATTTCTAGCAGTACGGCGAGCTAAAATTTGATGCCTTAGTTCTCGGAGTGTTTGTCTGTCACCACTCATCCTCGCGGACAAATATTGGGAAGTCAAATTTTCTTGTTCAGGGGTAGAACGGTCATTAAGGAATTTAGATCTAAGTTCCCTATCTCTATCGGCGGTAAGGGGCAAGTCGGCCCAACAAGCGAGTTCTCTCCTCCACAAGGCTAGAAGAAGACGAACTACGTCCGCCATGAAGGGAAGTAGGAGACGAAGGTTCACTTTCAGACATAAATTTATCACTCAAAGAATTTTGACTGTCTGAGAGGTCCGACATGTTTCTACAAGAAGAAAGAAACAAAAAAACAGTTGAAGGGAAGTTGGAAAAAGGTACCTGAAAAAGATCGGTGAAAAATGGCCGGAAAATCACGCCCGGTTCCCAAAAAGCGCAGTGAAGTGCCCCAAAAGCACGAACGGAAGAATCTTCAAGTCCTACAAACGCTTGGGAGGAAGCTAATTTACCGGAAAGTTGGAATCTTTGAAGAGAAACCCTCGAATAAACCCAGGCGAAGAGAGGCGAAAACGTTAAAATTCCTCAGAAATGAGAAACGAAAAGTTACCTGAAATACTTTTAAGGAAATTTGGTCACCAAAAAGGCAAGATTTTGGGCAAGAAAAAGGAGGTTTGAAGTTCTTGAAGAAACCGTGCAAACCAGAGAGTTTAAGGTTGAAGATGAAGGGTAAACAAAAAGAAAATGAAAAATGGCCTTATAAGGACAAAATTCAACGGCCAGGATTAGAAGACTCATCAACTACTCTGCTGGATGCGCGCCAAGTGCCAATCTCTAAACAAACCCTAAATAAAAAATAAAAATGGGCGGGATTCTAGGAAAAAGTAATGATTACACTTTTTCGAAATTCGAAGTTCTCCCCAGGGCAACACGTGGCAACGTAAAAATTGTTTCCAGAAGGCACAAGTTCACTCGCGTCCACAATGCAACATCAATGCCGGTCACAACCCCCAATGATGCTGGGGGGGCTAGTTGTATGGGTAGACTCAAGTTCACTGTCGGACACATCTCTTGTGGCCGACACCAACAAACTTCAAATGCGGCCTCTTCAGTAGAGTCCAGACCATTTATGAAAAGTTGTCCGAGATGTAGTTCACGGTCACATTTGAGGATAATTTTTCCTAAAATCAAGCTCATCGCTTGATCATACACGTGTCACGGGATTACGCGCACTCGTCGGATGAATAGTGACGCTATAAATAGCCAAATGGTACTATTCCACAGCGTACTCTCTCTCACACATTCTAAGCTCTCAATCTCTCTCTCTCTCTAAAATCCTTATCGGGCACTTATCGACTTGAGCGTCGGAGGGGTTCCTCGCATCCCCGAGGGTAGTTCACGTTTGTCTTTCTTGCAGACTTCCAGGCTCGGACGCCTACTCTAATACTACCGGACACATCCTTGTCCGGCTGCGTTTCATCACCGAAACAAATATTACTAAATATTTTTCCTTTAATTGTGGGTATTTGCCTATTTGGTATGTCTATCTGTAATTGCTGCAAAAAAGATCCCAACTTTATAATGAAAAGATGAGAAATTGAGAATTGATTCAAAATAAAGATTAGGTTGATATCAAATCCCTAATTTCAATGTTACTAGTTAAATAGTGAAGATAATTTATATTCTGCAATTGAAGGCCATTAAACTGGAATTCCGAAAACTATTTTTTGGTTTATCTATGTTATTTTTCCTTTCTATAAATTACTACTCCCTCCGTCCCATAATATAATGCTCACATTCCTTTTTTGGTGTCCCATAATCTTGTGCCTATTTTCTTTTTTGTCAATTTGTTTGGACTAAATTATCCTTAATTTCTACACAAACTTTCCAAAATACCCTTACTTTTCTCTCAAAACATGTGACCCCATTTATTGCTTTACACCTTTCCAAGGAACATTTATTGCCTTTTGATTTTATTTAAAAGAAAAAGAAGATAAATAACTAGTTTCAATACAAAAGTATCAAAAAAGCACTTCATTAAATATATTTTTTTGGAAATCCTACCACTAATTTCATTTTCCTTAATTCCCGTGAAAAATGAGAAGTGAACACTATATTATGGGACGGAGGGAGTAATTTTTTAGATATTTGTTTTGAGGGTTGCAACAACTTCAATGAAATGAAATGAAAGGAATGCAATTTGGTCACATTTGAGTTTCCAATGCAGTTTAATGAAGATAGTTTTTTGTAGCTGGTGAGTGTTGATTCATTCAATCATTCAATTCTTTTCTTCTTTCTGGAAATTAATTGATTTGTATTTTTCATTAATGTGTTAATTTGGCCAAGAGTAGTGAACCTAGAGAGGAATTATTGTAAAAGAATAAGATAATTATGATTATCTAGTGTTGATTTCTTTGATGAGCATTGTTAAACACACTCTCTCTCCTTTATACGTTGTATTACTCGATCTGATACTCTCTGTTTGTAAATTTGTAGGAGTAAAATTGGAAATTCAAATCAATGGTGACTTGTTGAGTTAATATGGATTCTTGTTCAGTTGATTGAAACCAATTTATTCACTTAATCCTTGATCTTCATTGAACTCAATCATCCTATGTTTTTCTTTTTTGATTTGATGTTCTAATTTTCAGGTTTTGATATTTGGTTCATTTGTGTATTTATTTTGTTTGATGGTGATTTGTAGGGAAGAAAATGAAAACAGGTTCGTGAGGAAGTTCGGAAGAGGCATATGCAATGTGCTTGAAGATGGTCATTGTGTTAATAATGGGTAATGTTTTGTATTTTTTCTTCTTTTTAAGGTAGAAACTGTGAGCTTAATTTTTCGATCCTGTTAATAGCAGTATTTCGCTCATGAATGATTTTGAACCATTGCAACAAAAAAAAAAAGAATGATTTTGAACCTTTATACTCAAGTTCCTATAATTCTTTTTCTGCACCACTTTGATCTTGAGATGTTTCCTATCAGTTGCTAAGTCCATATGTTTAGGCTTTAAGGATCGCCGTCGATTGCATAGGCTTCCACTGTTAGAGTTTTGCAACACTTTTGACCTTCAAATGTGTTTCTTCTGTCTTCTTAGTTTTTTAGCCTCTTATTCTTTGTGATATATTTCAGTAACTCTATATGCTGACTTATCATGTCTTCTCTACCTCTAGCAAATGCCACTGATGTTTGTCCTTTTTACTAATGTCTCCAATCTATATTCTTAAGTAAATGAATATGATGACATTACTCAATAATAAGTATATATTGATGGAGTTTCTACTTGCCTAGACTTGACAATGGATCAGGACCAAGCATGAGGTTAGAACTGCGTATACATGATATAAGATTCGACCAAGGGACACTGTAAAATTTGAAGTCTTTGTAGGAGAACGCAAACCTTCCCTTGACTGCTAATCACAAGGTCAGTCAAGTTCTTAGTGCCTAACCTTCCTAGGTTTTCCATGAAAGCCAAATAATTTGTCGCAGTTTGCTATTTTTAAGGTGTGACCGTGTGAGTAGCGTCATATATGCCTTTGTAAAAGGCATTGTACCGTGAGCTTTTGTCTGTTCCTGGAAATAGGTGAATTTTGTCCACATGAACAGAAGGGAATGTCATATGTTATATTTGTTAAAGAACAGCCAGCTGGTATGATAAGCGTTTTGCAATAATTAATGAGTTTTGTAGCAAACTTTCCCCATGCTCACAGTGCTTGCATGTCCTGATTTCTTGTTCTTGATGCTTTGGATGTTTCTTGCCACGCTGTTCATGTGGCTGGTAGTATAGTAATTTTATAACTATTCGTCATATTTACTCTTTCGAAGAATGGCATCAAAAACCATATTTGTATCTTTTAGCAGCCAGATAGAGTGGATGGATTATCGTGAATCGATGGAGAGGGTGGGAGAGTCATATATTGGCATGGTTCTAGCCTCTAGGGTCCTTGGAGTCCTTGTCAGGTCTCAAGCTTTAGGTCCTTCTCTTCACTGCTTCTTATGATTTATCACCACATGATTCGTTTAGGTATTCTATGACTTCCTGTGAAGGATGAAGCTTAGTATAAGCAGACTAAAATTCAAGCAACTTCTTGTGAACTTTTCAACAAGCCATTTGTGGCTCTATTGTTGAAAACTTGGAGATTGCATTGTCTCAGGATAAAGATATACAGTAACTCAAATGGCAGATACCTTTTATGAACAGAAAAAGCAGAGACGACTTAGGAAGAATTATAAGGATTTAGGGAAGGAACTTAAAGTCAATGTTGCGTTGACATTCGGGTAGCTGTACTTAGAATGGATTTGCCCTTATCTTGGCTAATGGTCATGTAATTCTCGCTAAAAGCTAAGAACTTGACAATTACCTTCTTAGTTTATTTCCTTGATCAGGGATCCTTTTTGTTTGCAGAATCTCTTGATACAGTTAAATTTTTAGACCACTCTTCTGGGTGCATTAATAAATACCTTGGTAATTCACCTGATCTCCCTTATTTTTTGGTGCATATTAGTAATTTGAAATGATAACAGAACTTATATAAGATGCTTGGTTGTTATTCTTTAGTTCCTTTACAGGATAAATAGCAGAATCTGTTTAAGTTGAACCAAGAGTTTCTTGAATCTATGAAGCTTTATAACATATTGAACATCAGCTGTACATTAGAAATCACTTCGTACTCCATATAATACAAGCAGACTTCACTAGGCCTGGTATTTCCGATCCAGGTTGGTCTAGTAATTATAGGGGGCGGCCGTTTGTAGGGTTTCTTATAGATGCATAGCAAGATCGCTTCTTGTAATTCACCTGTTTTCCCGTTGAATTGTTTTTGCTTCATGAACATATTTATGAATCTAATCTTAGACACCCTAATACCCAGTTGACACTTCTTCATGAATAAGATAATGGCCCTATATTGAATAGGTGTGTTATTGCATAAATACTTGGAAGGCAATGTAAAATTTGCTAATTGAGATTTCAGTTTTGGCCCACAAACAGTTCTAATGCTAATGGCACTGTTCTGCATTCACTTTCTTAGAAAGATGCAATGATGCACTTATCCAATTATCAATGTTTGATGAAAGTATTGGCTTGCAAACACTTCTAAAGCTATTGATGCAATTCTAATTTTATATGTTACACTTTACCTTATAAATTGTCCGAATTAGTGATGTGGTGAATTAGAGCTTAATGCTTATAGAATCTATAAATTGCCATATTTATGTACCTCACCAGCCTACTGGCCTAAGAAATAGAGTGATGTGGGTTCAAGACTCACGTAGGCTGTCTACATTTTTATTGCTTTTTCTAATATCCCCTTTCCACAACATGCTGTGTTTGCTAGTGGGTATGATGAGTCTGAAGTTCAGCAGGGTTTGGGATGTTAAGGTTTGTCGATTTTTTTTAATCTCTATGTTGCACACACAGATCACTAATTGAAGATAAAGTATGTTGCTTCACAGCTTCAGTTTAAAAAGCTATGTTCATACGCTACTTCCACAACTTTTGTGTAGACATTCTTTCTAAAATTTGCATTGATTTTTGTAGTTGAGGTGATGCACAAGATTATCTAGATAAGCTTGCAAACTGTTTTCGTAGAGGTTGTTGTAATGTTGGAGGTGATGACAATGTTGCGCCATCGAGATCTTATATTTAAGATGTTGTACTAGAGCTTAAGAAAGGAAAACTGGGAGAGTGTCCAATATGTCTTGAAGCCAGCCTTTGGAGGTGCAGTTTTGATTCCTTGTGCTCATCGATTATGTCATGAGTGCTTTTTGGTGAGTTACGAGACTGTTCCTACGAGTTCATGACCTGCAGGTATATTTAGGTATTCTTCAAGCGTTAGCAGCTTATACTATCGTTGTTGGTCTACGGTGGCAAATATGCTATTAGATTGGAGTAACAGAGCATGCCGGTTTTGATAGGAACTTTTTAGTCGAACTCTATTTTGAAGAGTGATGTTGTGTAGCTTGTCTCTTTTTTAGATAAGGAAAGGATCACTTTTAGAATGAAATTCTTTTGAAGGAATTGGATGCTGAACACATTCAGATGTTCCAATTTCTTGTTGTGCTGCTGCAGCTGTAGGTATCTTCATGTCTGTGTCATTAACTTTTACTTGTGACTTTGTTTATAGGTGTGAATAAATAGATACTTGTGTTTTAATATTTCTTTATCGAATGGTTTTTCTTTCAGTAGATAATTTAATTTGATGTCAGTATGTGTTAATCCTACTCTAATCTATGTTTTTTGGCAATCTTGACATTCGTGTTCAATCCTTGTATTCTGTCTAGTTACCATATTTCATTTCAATTGTTAGTTGGAATGGCATTGCCTTTTCCGTACATATTTGCAGCTTCAATTGTTAATTGTGTTTAAGCTAATCAAAACAAGCCAAAAAAAAATATTCATATATTCTATTTTCAAGAACAAATACCAAATAAAAAAGTGGCCAAAGTTTTTTCTTCTCCCTTCTTGTTTAAGTAGAAGCTGAAGTATAGTGATTCTTCACATGTGTGATTCTGGTTTATCTTCTTTTATTTGTTTCACCTCTTTCTTTTATTATACCTTCGTTTCCTGGAGTCCTTGACTCTTGACATTTAGAAAGGTAATTAGAACTTAGTTGTGGCCTTGAATAGTTTCCAAGCAGGCTTGGTTCATTCCCACGACTACCTTGGTACAACAAAAGCATTGAGGTTGTTTCATATGCATTGTTCCGGTAGATCGAGATTGAACTTTGATGATCTAGGTAAGCGTAATGATGCAAAAGAGATTCGATTCGAGTTTTGGGTTATATGGCCAAGATTTTACTAAGCCAGTTGGAATCCACGATGCTCTATGTCAACCAAAAGCAATCACAATTACTACTAAAACATATTAAGGTCAATTTTTTTTGGGCATCTTTTTGGTTAGATCTCAGATAATCAGATGTCAATGATGCAGAAAACTGTCTGCTTCTACTTAAATTGAAGGTTGACAATTTTTGGTTTTCTAAAAGAATGAAATTGAAGTTGATAGTAACTAGTAAGAAACTGGAAACAGCTATATTTGCCTATTTGGTCCCTTCACTCACATAAAATCCTTGTGCCGTGTTACCACTCGTCATGCCTATGGAAATTTATAACCTATTTGATAGCCGATAATATTAATGATGATGACTTGGTATGTAATTTTCTAAAGAGATTCTCATGTCAATGACTATTGTAATAACTCAAAACAGGTTTTTTTTTTTTTTCCTGTTTACAAATTTCCATTAACACTCAGTACCAGCTCTAATGTCGCCACGGAAAATACTGTATAGAAAAAGGTATTTGAGGATTGACAAGTTTTGCCATGTACCTAGGGATGAAATTTTCTGGTGTTTATTACCGCCATTTATTATCGCCTATCAAATAAGTGGTTTTAAAGATCCCACGTTTCACAAACTGGCCTATTTTGGCACCGGGACATTTGCTTCTGTTTGATATTGATAGCTGATCAGTTTAACATATAGAAGCAGAAAGATAAGTAAGCTCTTTTCTCTATCATGGTTTATCTTGTCATACTTTTTGACAATTTTTCGAATGTTTCTGAATTCTAATACCTAAAAAAATGACAGGGTTGGGCTGCCTAGTTCAGGACTGCAATCATAGTCTAGTTGAACATGCCAGTAGAACACTAAGAGGGATACATGCACATAGAAATTGCAGGTGCAAGGATATCAAATTTGAATAGTAAAAAAAGAAAATGGTAGTGCAATACATTATTCAATCCACAAGACTAGGTTGCAGCACAAGGAAACAATGTCCAAATATAGGCTATGTTTACCCTCCTTGAATCTTTTACTGAGCAAGAGTAGTATCATCTGCTGATATGAGCTACAAAAGAATCCACTTCTGAGCGAGAACTTCCACCCTCTTCAACTGAACCTCGAACTGCGCCACCTAGCTCTGCAGCCCTTTTCCTCATCTCTTGTCCTTCCTTTGATGTCATCAACCTTATGACAGCATTCTCTACAGTAGTAGACGTTACCAACTCAGCTCTGTGTTCCCAATCCCTGACCAACAAACCAATTCTTAGGACTTGTGTTATCAAAATGCTGTTCCTAGGCTGGTCAGAATGCATAGGCCATGCTGCTATTGGCACTCCCATACTGATGCTCTCCATGCATGAATTCCAACCACAATGACTCATAAACCCACCTACTGACGGGTGCGCGAGAATGTCAAGCTGAGGTGCCCAGTCTCTTACCACCATTCCCTTGTTCTTTATTCTGTTTTCATAACCTTCTGGAAGCTGAGGCCTTATTATCACATCATCTTCAGTAGAAATATCTACTCTATCAGCACTTCTTACAACCCACAAAAACTTTTTCCCACTTCTTTCTAATCCAATTGCCAACTCACTGATCTGCTCCTCTGTCAGTGATGTTGCTGTTCCGAAAGAGACATATATTACAGAATTTATCTCTTGTTCATCCAACCATTTAAGACATCTATGTCTGCTTTTATTGAACCTGCTTTTTGTCTCCACTGGATTTAAAGGCCCAAGTGCAAAAAGCTTCTTTTTAGCATTTGCTGGTAGTTTTGACAGTAACTCCATATATCTACCTTCTATCTCTCTGCATGTGTTGAACAGTCTTCCGCTTTCAAAGTCCAAAACTTTGTATTGTTTGGCTACATAGGCTTCAAACTCGGGTGTAAAGCATCCTTCACTCGAGGGAATGCCACTGATTTTGATATCAGAATCAAGCTCAAAAGGTGTGTCGGTCATGGAGTTCAAAATATGGTAGAAGATAGCGAATGCAGAGACACTATGAAAAGCATATGACTCAGCATTTGGGAATAATTTCACATCTTGAACAACAGAAGCCATTAGAGTATCATGAATGATTATGATTCTCCTATACTTAGCTGAGAGTTCCTGCAGAAGTCGGAACACAGGTTGACGCAGATGTAACGTTGCATCAAATAAAGGTTGTAGGTGTCCAGGGAAATTGGTTTGAGGATTGAATTTGGGAGGAATTGAGGTGAAAGGAGGTAGTTGTAAGTCATGAAAGTGCATTTTACTTGTACATTCTTCGTCGTCCCAACCATGGAGGCGTAGTTTGGCTTGGTGGTTGTGTGCTGTGGATCCAACAAAATGAACTGGTATCCCATATGATGCTATAAGATTGGATAGATGAAGAGTCTCATTGAGATGGCCTTGCATTGGGAAGGGTACCATGATTGCTGCATCAGAAGCATGATTGAGGCTAGTTTCTTCATTATTTTGGTTGTAAGTTTGATCTGCCATTTTGGATCAAATCTTGATATGGATGATGTAAGAAGAATATGTTATTTGTGAGACCGTTTTTAGAAAGATTTCTACTATGAGGAAAAATTCAAACAAGAACTCTCGTTGTACCAAAGATCAAGTTGCTTGGATCCACTTGGTTAGTTGGTTGAAAATTTTATTTTCTATACAGAATACTCCTAATATTCTGTTATGCAAAAAACAAAAAGGTACAAACTGGACATTTGAACCACATCAATGTTACCCCGGGGGCCAGGGCGGCAGGGCCCACCGGCCCAGCACAATGCCTTTACAAAAGTTCATGTAATATTCAATGTACACTTTTACAAAGTGAATTTTTTATATTAAAGTAGTGCTGACATATTAGGAAATACTACCTCCGTTTTACAATACACGCACCATTTTTCTCTTTTGAATGTTTCATAATACATGTACCATTTCCTCTTTTGGATGTTTCACAATATATCCCCACCTGTAAAACATAATCACATGGGTTCCAAATGCAATCACAACCCTCTCTTTCCTCACCCTTAGTTCATGTGTCATATAGAAATAGTGCATGTATTAGTAAAATGGAAGTAGTATAATCATTAAATAATAATTACTATGAAAAGAGAAGTGGGAAATTTTTTTCATACATAGTAAAACAACATATATAGCACTATTTATTTTGGATAGAGTATGATATCATATTGTTGCATTATCAGCCACTTTGAACATAATCAAACCTTGCTTATTATGATTGGGTGTGTATTTTGTTTTAATCATTGATGATATGTTAATCTAGTGACGACTAATGTGAGGAAAGAAGGCGCATGTAGCTTTTCTATGGTTAGCTTAGTGAAAACCAATTCAAGTTGGTAATGCTTAGAGTTCTCATAGAAAATAAAATTTACCATAAATTTCAAGTCCATACTAATATATATTAAAAGGCATTCCTAAACAAGGAACGATGCCACGTGGCACTGTCACTTAGAGTTTTCTACTTCATGTAATCTACATACAATAAAAAATAGAAAATGCATTTGTATAAGATTTGGTCCAATGATCACAAGCATATATACAAAAGTCTTACTCACTAAACCAAGTGATACTTGATATTATCATTTTAAAGTATATTAATAAATGAAAGACATAATTACCCGGGGTGTTGTCCCGGTCTAAAAACTAGTTCATGGGTATTTTACCTCATAATCAAATTCATGGGATTTTTTTACAAAGCTTTGTTTAGCTAGAAAAAAATGTTAAAGATGTGGAGCAAGTAAAACTTGCCATAAATTTCTACTTCCAATAAAACTGGACTCATGTGTCACGGTGAAAAATTTATATCAAGGATATATATTTCCTTGTTATATTGAATATACTAATTTAAAACTTCTAGATAAATTGATCATAGTATAATTTAAAATTTGTATATAATTTCTAGCTTAGTTAAAGTCTGGGAGGTAGCGCTCAAAACCTGGAATCAGATCTCGTCAACATCAATTATCCTTGTGGCTCTCTCTACACTGAAAAAATTGTATATAACTTCTATATAACCGTGACATGATATAAAACTTCGCTTCCTTACAGAATTACATCAATTCGTTACATTTAACACAATTTATTACTATGATCTTGTGATGCTAATCTTTTGGTGGCCGGTAAAGAAAGGAGAGTGTGTATAACGTGGAAGTTGCTTAATTGTTGTAATTGAGTGGTTTCATTCGCACCACATTGGTCAAGCTGCAATCTGATAGTGATTGAGTATAAATAAGCCAGCTTGGTTGTTATGTTATGTACGTTCATCTAGCATACTAGGCTACTAGAATGGGAAACTCTTAATTTATGTGGGCCGTTTTCTGTTTATTACGAACATCTTGGTGTAAATGTGTAATCTTCTGAGATTGATATAGAAGACGTGGTTAACTTCCGTCTACATTTTTGTCCTATGTGTTTTTTAGTGTCCACGTTTTGTACATTAGCATTATAAATATATTTTTACTTTAGTCATTGTATTGATTTATTCAAAAGAAAAAACATAATTAGTGGGATCTTAGATCAATGTAGCTAGACATATATATTCAAAATATCAACTACTTATATTTTTAAAATTTTCGATTAGTGAATATAGCACTTACGGTGTAATAACTAATATTCCACGTTAGCTTTCAAGTCTAATATAGTCTTAAATTTATCGATAAGTAAAAAAAGATATAGCAAGTGTGATAACTAGTATAGTCTATTCTAATATAAGACTTACAGTGTAATAATTAATATTCCACGTTAGCAAGTGTGACAGTCAAATTACATATAATATATAAAAAAAAAGATATAGCTTCTTAGTCTCATACACCGTAAGAAAATAAAATAAGCATTTTAAATGTAACTTTTGATTGCAATAATTAATGTTGTTTCGTTACGTTGTAATTAATTTTTGAAGCGTTTTTCTTACTACCATACAACTAGCGTTTCTGACCTGGTCAATGTACGATTCTTATGTTATTTGTTTTGGAGAATAAGGGGGAACGAGATGTGACGACGAGAGACATTAGTAACGATGGTGGTGACGAAGTATGACTAGTGATATATATAAAAAGTGTCAATCTTACACAAATATTTCACATCAATTTCTTAAATGTTTTGAAGTGATAAGGAATGAAGGCAAAGTGTGGCACATGTCTCCCGAGCTAGATGGTGCTTTCAAGTACTAATATAGATATATATCGCTTTTTTCAATTTCAAATTAAATCATATCAACTAGGAAAAGTATAACAAAATACAGACAATAATTATAAAAGTAAGTAATATAAATGTATAATTAGGGTCCTTTTGATATCAATGTCAGTCTCAAATTATTAGTTTCAATGGTGCGTTTTTCTTATTCTATAGTTGTATAGCTAACAACACACATGGAAGAATTCTAAGTTTCCTATTATTGTACATCAAATACAAATATATTCATCAGGATTCTCTCTAGGGTTTTTTTTCCCCAATCAACAAAGAATAAGGATGATCACTCTACAATATCATGGTGAATCAACAGGAGCCCTACAAATGGGACAAGTTTTCCCAAACCTACCTCGAGAAACAAGCCATTTATTAATACAATTTGCATGAAAGTAATGCCCACATGCAGGTAAAGTTCCAATTCTGTCCCTCCTTTGATAATCTACCATGCATATTGCACATGCGGTCTCGTTCTCATTGTTTGGGTTTTGGCCCACTTCTTGTAACTCACTTATTACTATTGTGGGCCGATATTCTGGACTGGCTTCCTCATTCAGGCCCAAGCGAACTACTTGCCTAGCAAACTCTATGTTAACTTCTGCAAGGCCCAATTCGTCCACAAGATCAGGCCCATGAGTGGCCACTGATTCGTTTTGCAACCTATGATTTGATCTTCTGTTTCTATAACAAGCTCGGATCCAGATAATGAGTGAGCCCACTACGCATATGATCGATGGTGAGCATATCACCAATATCACTGCTATGAAAGTGGTAAGGGGCAATTTTCCAACCATATCTGAAATCAAAATATACGAAAAATTATACAGGGTTAATAATTACAACTTTTCTTTTTTTTTAAAGATAAGATGAAATCCCTTGCACAAGTGAGGGAAATTTGGAGATCCCACTTTACAAGAGAAAGCGAGAATCGAACCTTGTCACAGGTGGAAGGGAGGCCTCCAACTAACTAGGTCAACCTCGATACTTAAATATTAACAATGTGTAGCTACTATAAATCAAACACATGACCTTTGAAATGAAATGTCGAGAATTCAACCACCAATCCACTACAATTTCAATAAAATCAAACAATAAACAAAAAAAAATTATAGGTAAGATAAAATCCCTTGCATAAGTGGGGGAAAATTTGGGGATGGGCTAATAATTATAACTGAGATAAGGTCTATCTATATATACTTTCTCCGTTCTATTTTAAATGAAACGTGAGGTCGAGACTTGGAATTCGGGAGATATAGAGAGAAAGAAAAAGAGGGACCCATGTGATGAATAGAGAGATAGAGAAAAGTAAGTCATCAAATATAGTAATGTTTCCTTTATTTTGAAACGGCTTTAAAATGTGTGTATTAAGACTCGAACCCATAACCTCCCATCTGATATACAAATGCACTAACCAACTAATCTACAATCTCATATTGGTCTTTGTAAGAAAAAAATATTTAAACACATTATAATATTTCTCTTTTTAAAACAATCAAATACAAATGTATGTATTAAAACTCATTAATCTAATGCTAATAATAGCATGTCCTACCTTTCAGTACTCTTATATTATAAAAAAAAAAGCTCTTAAAATTTTTATAGCCTCCCTAATTAACACCACTACACTATTTAATTGACATCGGTTATATTCATACACATTAATCAAAATTTCAAAAACAAGATTGTATTTTATTTATATTCTTTGTATATATATATATTACAAAAGAAGCTGTGATTTTTGGGTTGTTGCACCATAATTTATGGTATAACAATTACACACAAGAATTTGTGTAATTCATATTATAATTTACTATTTAGAAAATTTAAAAGAATTGAAAGATTATTTCACGAGCACAATCCAATGCCTATAACTCTTTTTTTCCACTTCTCTCAAGTGTTTAATTTAACACTTCAAATTCACATTGGTAAATTATACGGGGCATTGTCCGCGTCAACAACTAGGGTTAAAACTAATCAATAAATATCGATTAGAAAAGAATAATGTTATTCATTCAAATAACAATCATGTATATCTCTCTTTTTTTTATCATCAAGGGGTCTCCTATCACATGATGCGATCATAAATTTTGGGTCTTTTAATTTTGAACTAAATTTAAAATTTTTGAGTAACTTTGTAATTCAAATTCATCAGACTTCCTCCGTTTCGAAATAAAGTACAATGAAATACTTCTCTCTTTTATTTATATGAGAGTTTTTTGGAGAAATGTTTCACTCATTTCAAAACGGAGAAACTATAAAATTTTCATAGGCGTGACTTCTCTATCTATCCTAAATTTTTCTTGTCCCAATAAGAAAAAATTCATAAACTGACTTCTTATCTTATTTTGAAAAAAAATAGTACTGTTTCTTTAACATTTATTCACTCCCCATATTAGCTTTTAGCTCTTATTACAGCTATGATCTATGTTCTTTGGTGTGTTGTGTTGTAACTCTCTTCCACTCTTATCCTTCTTGAATTCTCTTTAACAAATTAAGAGAGAGTTATAATTTACAAATCCTCGTGACTTTTGATGAGCATTACTACATCGTATATTGATTAGCTTTAATATAATAGATGTTACATCCTCAATTTGTGAGATGTGTAATCCGATCATTCTCTTTATTTATTCGTGACTTACTTGGGATGCTAGTTCTCTTAATCATCATTTTCCCTATTACTTAGACACTATTCTCCCTTTCTCTCATTGCTTTTCGGCAAAGTTGTGTGTGACTCCATTCTTTTAATCAAGCTTGAAGGTGTTCGCATGCGATGGTCGTTGTGCTAACCTTGTGTTAAGAGTATAACCTACATGTGAGTTGGGACTTGTTGTCCCACATTGAAGAAATAGAGATAAGAATGACTAGCACATACTCCCTATGTTTCTTTGTAATATACACACTTTCCTTTTTATTTTGTTTCTTTTTAACCTACACATTGTTGCTTTTTCTATGCTTGGTAACATATCTCATTTACTTTCTCTCTTCTTCCACTTATGTCATCCACTTTTTAATATTTTAACCCACTTTGTAGTTTCTCTCTCGCACTTTTCAATTTCTCTCTCTCACTTTTCAATTTATCTATCACACTTTTGTACTTTTATCTCCTTGTTTCTCCCCCCCAGAGTGGAGTAAGTAAACTAAGGGGTCGTTTGGTTCAAGGTATGGAATGGAAACAAATAGAGGAGAGGAATGGTAACAAAAATGGTTAGCTTTATTAGGTGTTTGGTTCAAGCCATGGAATGGAAATGGAATGGTAACCATTACCACCAAATAATGTATTTTGTTACTTGAGGGGGAGGGAAGGGTAACAAATTGGTGGAGTCAATTACCACCAAGTAATGGTAATGGATTGATGAGGGGTTGAACCAAACAAAAAGAAAGGGAATAGGTAATTGATTCCGTTTGTTGGAGCCTAAAAATCACGAACCAAACGTGCTCTAAAAAGAAACGGAGGGAGTATATAAGATTGGTGAAATACTCCACCTAACAATTGGTTTTTAGGATGGAACCTCGCCAACTCTGATATTGGCCAACTCTCATCCAGGCGTGGGCCAGGTATTAGGCACAATGATGTTTACACCTTGAGAAATGAATCGAGGAATAGCTAGCGCCTAACGCCTAATTATCAAAAAAAAAAAAGAATCGAGGAATATGTTTGAGCAAACTAGAGATGCCAAAAAGAGTTTTTAAAGCAATGATCATATCACAACACAGCTATTATAATGGTTGCTTTCTTTTTTGCACTTCACATGTCACCATGGAACACTTACTTTCCTAACACCACCCTTAAAGACTTCATAAACTAAACCACTTGGCATAATCAGCTCACATAACTACTAGTAAAGTAGTAATAAGGTCAACAAATGCCAATTGTAGCTACAAATGTTGACATGCTTGGATTAGATGCAAAATGCAATTTAACATAATCTTAATAATCATATTACGGATGAAACATTCGATGTCACTAGAGTAAAGCAATAAGCTGGTTTCAAGTAAATTGCCTCTATCTTCATATTTAATCACATATAATCAAAACCCCAAAACGGAGGAGATCTTGTCCTTTCTGTGCAAAGAACGAGCTAAAGCCGGCAATTAATAGTTAATTAATTAGTCCTTAATTTACCTTATTGGACAGTCAACAGTGCTTCTTTCCAGATTATAAGGGGTTGTGCATATCACTTTGGTTTACGCTCTTAATGAAAAATAATAGAGAAGAAAACCCTAATAATCCAAGCTTAACTATTCAAACTATCTTGTGGTCCTTATCAATATAATAAATAAGCAACGAAGCAAGTTGCACTATTATATTTGCATTGCTTCAATTATTAATAGATTATGAGTAATCTATAGCTAGAATTAGAAGGAAAGATTCTAATCTCTATTCTCTAATCTCCACCATAACACCTTAATTATAGATGACGATGATGATGACTATGCTTAGATAAGCAAAGATTAACTAATGAATCAGAAAGAAACGTATTACTTAGAAAGTGTACCTTGATTAGGAATATTCGAGCATATTACGAGCTCTTTACCATCAGAATCAGTCTCCAATGCACACATTTGACCCTTCAACTCGCATGTCCGGCACTTTGGCATGTACCACGAAAGCCGGAGGTCATCATGAAGCTCCGACATTAAGGTTAAATGGGTGTTGTTATGCAACGAAGGCGGCCATTGGACCGGAACTTTAACCAATGGTGCAATAAGGGAACAATTCAAAGGTGACAAAGAAGTGGTGTTATGGCTTTTAAAATTACCATTTGAACGTATGGCGTAAATATAATGACGTGATCCACTAAGGCATTTTATTGGACCTATGAGACCTTCCAAATGTGTAGAATTACTACTAGTACTAGTTGTATTTTGGGTGATATTTAAGGTATTTGAGCAATTAAAGAAGGAGAAATCTTGATGGTAAACTCCAACAAATGGAGAGTTTGAAAGATTGAAAGTGAGAAGCCTTTTTGGTAGACAATTGTTTGGATCATTTATCCACATTTCTTGGGCACTATAATCAATGCTCTTAACCCTAAACTTACCTGATCTTGGTAGCTCAATAAGGGTGTGTTTGAATCCTTCATCACACCATACGTCGAAACCCGGATACCCACAATTAGATTCGGGTTGTTGGCTGAAGCTTTTGACCCGGAATGGGAATCGGATCTTCGGATTACCCGGCGAACCGCCACATTTGGAAATGGAGCAGTTGGAGCTCTTCACCATGTAAGGGAAGTTGCACATCAAGCTAAGAAGAAAGAAGGGAATAATTAATGTGATTAGATCCATGGTTTAGAGAGAGGGTTGTTTTTTTTTTTGTTTACATATAAGAATTAGCTACTTGTTACTCACATCATGGAGGTTGATTGAGCTAATATTATTTAATCATTAAGTCATTATAATAAGGTTTAACTATTTCTTAATCCTAATTAGTCACCTCTATTAGAAATATAATATGTTGAACGAAAGGGATTGAGTAGATTAGTTTTGAGTTCTCAAGAACATAAGTTGCAAGTTGGCATATAGGACTACTCCGCGTTAAGTTATCATGCATACTATAACACTAATTAAATTTCAGGAGATCCTTAAACTATATAATTGGTCTCTAATGCTCTTAACAGGTGTACATGAAATAAGACAGAAGAGAACAAGGGACAGTGAAGTTGTATCTCTTATTTGAGTTATGTTTGGCGTTAATAATTGCCAATAATGTGGTTTTTTTAGGGTAATTGTCAGTAATGTGATTAGTTATCTTTGTTTTTTCATAATTAGGTGCGGTGGACAAGGTTGGCTTACTACTGGGTTTGGGAGTATCCCCCCACTCTAGGGACATATATAAGATACAGAATTGAGCCAATTATTGGACATTACATTAGACCCTTGCCAAACTCCCCTTTCTGATTAATATTCCCTTCGTTTAGTTAAAGTAACTGATTTTTTATATAGGTTATAATACATATTTAATTTCGACCATTATATAGTATTTACTATTTACTAACATATTAATAAAAAAAACAAAAGCTTACATATTGAGAGAATCTATTATAAGAAAACTAACAAGATCAAATATGATAATTGTTTTTTCCTAATATATAAGTGAGAATTTATGGTTAAAGTTTTGGTTTTGTGCTCATACATTTTCTTTAAAAATTTGTCATGTGCGTTTGTTAAATTTTTTAAAATTTCAGTGTTTTTTTTTAAATAAAATAGTTTTCCCTCTTTTTATTTAATAGGATATTAATTTGTAAATGATAGGAAATCCAAAGCTAGTGTTCACAAATAAGTTGTAACTGAAAAGTCGGTCTAAATGAGCGGTAATCATACCAGAATTATTCGATTTAAACAGTTTGATAACCGAGCAGGTAAAATAACAGTTAAATGGTACAGTTATGGTTATGATTTTTATAAAAAAAATTGACTTAAAAACCAAATTTTTTTAAGAATCAATTTAGTTATTGTGATTTCTTTTAATTATTTTCTTACATATTGCAAAATCTTGGAAAAACAAAAGATATTATCAAATGCTATTGTGCTAAGGATTCTATTATTTTGAAAATTGGCTTAGTACACTAAGGGTCCGTTCTGTTCAACTTATTTTAACTTATATAAGATTTTATAAGATAAGATAAGATAAGATAAGATAAGATAAATAAGATGTTCTGTTCAACTTATCTTCACTCATTTCAGAATAAAATAAGATAAGATAAGATAAGATAAGATAAGATAAGATCAGATAAGAAAAGAAAAGATAAGATAAGATAAGACAAGACAAAATAAGTTGAACAAAACAGACCCTAAGTCAAATTTTGAACCATCTCACATGTACATTTAGTAGAGAGGATGACGAAGAGGCATACACATTATGTATAAAATAATAAAAAAATTACATACAAGGTTAATTATATTCAACCAAAAGTAGAAAACCCAAAAAAATAAGACTAAAACTAGGCTAGCCTCTAACAGTAAGCCAATGCAACACAACATTCTAGATAATAGAAGAGAACAAATCATTACAATGAGTAAGCCAACAAAGCATGGAGCAGTGATTATGGACACAGTTGGTCATGATGTTTGCCATCTAGTTCGCCGTCTAATTACAGGAAATTATCTCAAATTGTAGACTATCCCTTTCAATATCAGCGATAATGGTGTGGATCGACCAAGTAATTTTCCATTGACATCTAATAGAGTTAATGACACAAAGATTGTCGTCTTCAACTATTTATAGATGTGTTTTTATTGCCTACGCGAGATGAATTTGACTACCTCATTGTAAAGGGTTTTTAGTTTTGAAAATATTTTGATGAAAATAAGAAGTCGCCAACAAGTCTTTAAAGACAGACTCATAATCTAATTGGATATTTGGAAAACCATAGGGACAACTTAGAGACTTTTCCAATGTAGATTTCTCTGTCATGACTTCATAATCATTCAATGAACCAAAGATAGAGTTTGGGAGTGAGGGTACGAATATGACCAGGATTCAAATTCGCCCATTTTTAGCCTCTACTCAATACGACTCATGTCTAGATTTATGCAAATAAATAACCAAGCAATATGTTCCTGCAATATAAATATTAATCTATTATATGTCGATTCATTAAACACGCAAAAGACTAATTTTTGGTGGTATATTATTTAAACAATCAAATTACAGGAAACCTAATCTAATCGTCCAAATTATCTGAATTTAGCATCAGAGCATTTATTTAGGTCGGTCTTAGCAAAAATGAACATGTTAGATGATAAGTGCGTTTCTAACGCACTTTATTACCTTCTTTTGGCTTGTTTTAGCTCCCTTTTCCTCCTTTTCTTCCTTCTTTCTCCTCACTTTTCCCTTCTATTTCATTCACGTGATCATACTTGGTCATAGTGACATTTTGCTAGATTTTCGATCTATTTCGATCGAATTTCTAGCACATATGCTTTCACCATGTTTGTTCGTGTTTCTATTGCAGGTATTGCCCTTTTCGGGGTCGAGAAATGCGAGACATGGCATAAGGGATCGAGCTAGAGGCTGAAAAGAAGACTCAGGTGCGCCCGCACCTGAAGTCTGGTGCGCCCGCACAAGCCACTGGTGCGCCCGCACCATCGACCAATTCTGGAGCACAAAACAGACTACATTGGTGCGCCCGCACCTTAAATTGGGTGCGCCCGCACCTTAAATTGGGTGCGCCCGCACCTTCATCTGGTGCGCCCGCACCATTTGACGAAGAGAATTCCACCCTGAGACAGAAGACTCAGGTGCGCCCGCACCTGAAGTCTGGTGCGCCCGCACCTGAGCAAGGTGCGCCCGCACCTCCTTTTGGTGCGCCCGCACCTCACGATCCGGAAAGAAAACATTCGATCATTAAACCCTCTTTTGGAGAGGAGTAGAGGGGGGACGCTTTATTCTAGTTTCTACACAATATTCTAGGGTTTTGATTTAGAGAGAAAACACTTTAGTTTGATTGAGATTTGAGAATTGTTGATCATAGTTTGTGATTTCCAATACATTCAAGGTACTTTTCATTCAATTCAATTCAAAGTTTTAGTTTTTATTTCATTCTCTTGGTGTTTGTTTATGTTCTCATATTATTTAAGATCTTCATTCTCTTAGTTTAATAATTGCGATTTCTATTAGTTTTATAATTTCTTAATCATGTTTAACCTTAGATTAGTCATAGATTCATTGTTTAATTGCTTTAACTCCATGATTAGTGAGTAGTTTCATATCTAGGGTTAGGGTGAAAGTATGAATTAGGGTTTTAAAAATGTTGTTGATGTGATTGTGATGTATGGAGAAGTTTATGCATTGATCTTGGTGTTTTGAGACCTTAGGATAGATATTGATCACATTTATACTTTGGTATTTTGATTTCAAATGTTCTTAAATCGGATTTTGAACTCTTTTATCATCCCCAAGAATCAACTTAATTTCTATACCAAGATATTGGGTGGAAATTAAGGGGATCCTTCATTAGGGGTTTTCCAAACTTATCGAATCTCTTAATCAATTAACTAAAGACCATTCGAGAGAGGATTTAGTTGATAGATTAAGCGATTACTCTTGAGGACCATTCGAGAGAGGACTCAAGTATTTTAGAGGAGAACTAAACCTTGCATAATCGTCTTTGTTGCTTCACAATCGCATTAACAATCATCATCCGTTCTTATTCATACTAGTAGCCTTAACTCTAGTGTCTTTATTTGATATTTAAACTCGTGATTTTTGCTTGTTCTAGCCGATAGATAGTCTTAATTGTTACCAAACATCTTTTAAACCCCCAAATACCTTTCAATTAGGTAGTCTAGACTAGATAGACTCTAATCAATCCCAATTTCCCGTGGATCGACCCTTGACTTGCCCTTACTATTCTCTTAGTAATTGCTTGTTAGGACTACAAATATTGTTTGGGAAGCGGTTTTTAGTGCCTTAACGACACACTAAAAACCTCTTATCAAAATGGCGCCGTTCTTGGGAAGTCGTGCTATTGAATGAAGTATATTTTAGTTTAGTTTGCTTAGTTGATTCTTCTTTTATTTTCTTTTTAATCGTGGTTGTTATTTCGCTAATCCTCTCGCTTAGCTTTGTTGTGTTACATGAGAAGAAGAACTCACGGTTCACCCACATTGCCTCTAGATCTTGAAATCGACCGTACGTTGCGAAAGCTTCGGAAGAATTTGGGAAATCGACTTTGGGTTCCGAGCCTTCTTCACCAATCTCAAGTACATCAAGTGAAGTTGAATCGAAATGGGTGAAGCAAATCCACAACCGTTTAGGGATTTCGGAAATCCGGGTTCCTATGTTCTTCAAGGTGGAATTCGACTCCCTACCACCACTACAAATTTCAAGCATTCACCCTCGCATACTCGGATGGTGAAAGCAGAAAGCGTTTTGTGGGGGGGTCGATGAAGATCCTCTAGACCATCTCGACGGGTTTCTAGAGATCCGTGCCATGATAACCACTAATGATGTCTCTCCCGACTACATCAAGATGCACCTGCTCCGGTCCTCTCTACCGGAAAAGCAAAGTCATGGCTCAAGAGCTTGCCTCGCTAATTCCCTCACTACATGGGAACAAGTCACGATGGCATTCTTGAAGAAATACTTCCCTGAGTGGAAGATCTGCGGACATAAGGAGGAAGATCTCCTCATTTGAGCAAGAGAACGATGAGACACTTGCCGAAGCTTGGGAGCGGTTCAAGGAGATGATCCGTTCATGCCCACACCATGAGTTCAACAAGAATCTACTAATGCGATTCTTCTATGATGGTCTTGATCCGATTTCACGGCCAATCTTGATGCCGGAGCGGAGGTCAACTATCTAAGATCCCGCAAGGACAACTTGAGTCCACAATCGAGGAGGTGATCAAGAACTACTCATGGGGTGGAAGACGAAGAGGTGCTCAACCTAAGAAGAGCGGAAAGTTTGAAATTGATCCCATGGATCAAATTCAAGCTAAGATGGACCAACTCGATAAGAAGCTCTCCAAGATCAATCTTGCATCGTCTACTCCTTCACAGTAAACTCTTTTTCTTGTGATATTTGTGGTGGTACTAACCATGATACTTCTTATTGTGGAGGTACCCATTCGGAGCATGTGGCGGCAATCAATGCAAGAGGAGATGGATATCGTGGGAATCAAGGGTATAGGAACAATCAACAAGGAGGTTGGAGACAACCTCAACAAAACTACACCCAAGGATTCAACCAACCTCAACAAGGATGGAATCAACCTCAACAAGGGTACAACCAAGCTCACAACCAAGGGTTTGCGCAAGGGTATAACCAAAACCAAAACTATAACCAAGGTGGTTCCTCCTCACAAGGGTCAAACACATACCAAGCTCCACATCAAAGGACCAACAACCCAAAACCTCCCTCCAACCTTCCTTTCCCCAAACAAAATCCCGAACCTACACCATCTTCCGATCCCACCTCTCTCCAAATTCTCCAACAACTCCAATCCATGAACCAAATTCTCCAAAACCATGAGCAAAGGTTTCAAGAGCTACAAGCCCACAACAAAATGCTTGAAACCCAAATTGCCCAAGTAGCCGAGAAGAATCCCTCCACCCCCACAAATCAACTTCCGTGCCAACCCATTCCTAACCCCAACCTCCATCAAGCCAAAGCCATTCATTTGAGGTCGGGAACAAGTTATGCGGGTCCTAAGATGCCGAATGGGGAGTTAGAGCAGGGACGGAGAAGCCGAGATTGTTGAGAAGGAGGATGGAGCCGAGGAAACCGAGAAAGAGGACGTTGAGGAGAAGGATGAGTCACATGTTCAAGTGGGTGACAAAACCACATTGCCATCACCTCCACCAACCAAATCCTATGTGCCTCCTGCTCCCTATCCTCACAAAGTTGGTAGAGAGAAAGTTGAGTGACAAGTTCACTAAATTTCGAATGTGATGAAGAGCCCGCAAATCAACATTCCATTCCTTGAGGCTATGTCTCAAATGCCGCCTTATGCTAAATTCTTGAAAGAGATCCTCTCCAATAAGCACAAACTTGAAGATGAGCTTATCTCCCTACCTTACCAAGTGAGTGCTCTTGTGCAACGAACTATGCCCAAGAAGCAAAGAGATCCCGGGAGTTTCACCTTGCCGGTGAAGATAGGTGACTTAGAACCTAAGGGTGCACCGCCGATCCGGGAGCTAGTGTCAATTTGATGCCTCTTTCTATTGCAAAGCACCCGAAATTTCTTCTTCATCCTACGCGCAAAACGATTCAATTGGCGTACCGCACCGTGAGAGTCCCTTGTGGTGAGTTGGAGGATATACCGATTCAAGTCGGGCATGTGTTTGTACCATGCGACTTTGTGGTGATGGATATGGAGGAAGATCCCGAGACTCCTCTTATTCTCGGGGAAGAGAAGCTCAAGACTTTGGGTGCCGTGATAAACCGCAAAAACGACACAATCACGGCTGAGGTAGCTAATGAGCGGGTGGTGTTCGAGTTCTCTAAGACACCGAAGAAGCCTATGATGGAGAAAATTTGCCGGGTAAACCTAGTGGAAGATGAGGTGGAGGACACCATGAGTGTGGATGATTCTGGGAGCGATTTGTATGCCGCACTTTCCGACACCCTTAACTTGGACATGGAAGAGGACACGCAATATGAGGCGTTTGAGGTTCTAGCCGCATCATCCACCGAAAAAGAGGAGTGTTCTAAGCCTCCTCCCAAGGTAGAGTTCAAACCCCTTCCCTCCTCCCTTAGATATGTTTTTCTTGATGATGCATGTACTTATCCCGTTATTGTCAATTCGAGTCTTGATGACATTTCTATATCAAAACCGATTGGAATTTTGCAAAAATATATGGATGTCATTGGGTATTCGATTGATGACCTTAAGGGGATAAGTCCTTCTCTTGCTATGCATCGTATCCATCTCATCGATAGTAATGCCTCCTCCATCGAGCATCGTAGAAGGCTCAATCCCAACCTCAAAGAGGTTGTTAAAAGGAGATCTTGAAACTACGTGACGCGGAATCATTTATGCTATCTCGTATAGCAAGTGGGTGAGCCCGATTCACGTGGTTCCAAAAAAAGGAGGCATGACTATAGTTGAGAATGAGAAAGGCGAAACAATCTCAACTAGGACTGCCACTTTGGGTGGAGAGTCTCGTATTGATTACGAGAAACCGAACAAATCCACCCGAAAGATCATTTCCCCTTCCCTTCATTGACCAAATGTTGGAGAGGCTTGCTCGTCATTCACACTTCGTTTTCTTGATGGTTATTCCGGATTCTTTCAAATCCCCATTCATCCGGATGACCAAGAGAAAACCACCTTTACTTGTCCGTATGGGACATTTGCCTATCGAAGGATGCCCTTTGGTTTGTGTAATGCCCCATCCACTTTTCGTAGGTGTATGACAAAGAATCTTCTCGATATGCTAGAAGATTCCATTGAAGTCTTCATGGACGACTTTAGTGTGTGTGGTTCGTCTTTTGACACATGTCCGGTTAATCTTGAAGTTTGTGTTAAAAAGGTGTCAAGAGACGAACCTTGTACCGAATTGGGAAAAGTGTCACTTTATGGTCGAGGAAGGCATTGTACTTGGGCATAAAGTGTCGAAAAAGGGTATTGAAGTAGATCCCAAGCAAAGGTTTCGGTTATTGAGAAGCTTCCGCCACCGAACTCGGTGACGGGAGTTCGTGCTTTCCTTGGACATGCCGGGTTTTTACCGACGTTTCATCAAGGATTTCTCTCAAATAGCCAAACCATTGACGAATCTACTTTAAAGATGTTGATTTTGCGTTTGATGAGTCTTGTACTAAGGCTTTTGAAACTCTTAAGAAAGCCCTTACTTCGCCCTCATTGTGCAAGCTCCGGATTGGAGCTTGCCTTTTGAACTAATGTGCGATGCTAGTGATTTTTCGGTGGGAGTTGTTCTTGGGCAACGCAAGGAAGGGAGGCTACATGTGATAGCCTATGCAAGTAGGACTCGGATGATGCTCAACGAAACTATGCAACTACGGAAAAGGAAATGTTGGCCGTGGTATTTGCTTTTGACAAGTTCCGTTCCTACTTGACATGTAATAAGGCAAGTGGTGTATACCGGATCATTCTCAGGTCCCAGATTTGATGAGTAAGAAGGATGCTAAGCCTAGGCTCATTAGGTGGGTGTTGCTTCTTCGAGAGTTTGATTTTGAGATGAAAGAGAAGAAGGGGACGGAGAATGTGGTAGCCGACCATCTTTCACGCCTCCCTCCCCGACAATCTGAGAAGATTCCTATCGAGGACGATTTGAGAGAAGAAGCCTTGTTCGCCATTATGAACAATGAGGTTCCATGGTTCGCCGATTATGCAAATTATCTCGGCTTGTGGGATTGAACCTCATGGTTTTACTTCCCCACAAAGGAAGCGGTTCTTTAAAGAAGTTTCGAGGTTCTACCGGGATGACCCGCTCCTTTTTAAGAAGTGTGCCGATGGCACGTTTAGGAGGTGTGTTCCTAATCATGAGATGGCCTCGGTTTTGCATCATTGCCATACTTTGGCATGTGGAGGACATGGTGGAGCAAGCAAAACTGTTGCTAAGGTGCTCCAATGTGGTATGTTCGGCCAACATTGCATAAGGATGCCCGAACATTTGTGGTGGCTTCGTGATAGATGTCAACGGAGTGGTGGCATCACAAAGCGACACGAGATGCCTCGACGTAACATTCTTGAGGTCGAGCCGTTTGATGTCCGGGGGGTCGATTTTATGGGCCCATTCGTTCCTTCCCGTGGGAATGTATATATTCTTGTTGCGGTCGACTACGTGACCAAATGGGTGGAAGCCATTGCCTCTCCCACCAATGACCATAAGGTAGTCACCAAGCTTCGAAGAAGATCATCTTCCCTCGATTTGGGGTGCCCCGTGTATTGATCGCTGATGGTGGTTCACACTTCGCCAAAAAGCAATTAGAAGCCTTATTGAAGAAATACGGGGTGAATCACAAAGTAGGTCTTCCTTACCACCCCCAAACACAAGGCCAAGTCGAGGTTTCGAATCGAGAGGTTAAAAATGTTCTTGAGCGTGTGGTCAATAGGACACGAAAGGATTGGTCTTTGAAACTTGATGACGCTCTTTGGGCTCTTCGCACGGCTTTTAAGACGCCCATAGGCACCACTCCCTATCGCCTTGTGTATGGCAAGGCATGTCATTTGCCGGTTGAGCTTGAGCACAAGGCTTGGTGGGCGCTAAGGAGCTCAACATGGATCTACACTTGGCGGGAGAAGCTCGAAAAGAAAGGCTAGTAGAACCGGAGGAATTTCGTTTTGACGCTTATGAGAGTTCTAGACTATACAAAGAGCAAACGAAGAAATGGCACGACAACCGGATTCAACAACGCGATTTCCGGATTGGGGACAAAGTCTTGTTGTTCAACTCAAGACTAAAGCTTTTCCCCGGAAAGTTAAAGTCAAAGTGGTCGGGTCCCTTCTCCGTGTCAAGACTACTCCTTATGGGGCTTATGAGGTTATGGGTGAGAACGGTCCATTCTCGGGTGAACGGTCAACGTTTAAAGCTCTACCATGATTCGCATGCCGTTGGCTCCATTGGTTGCTTGATTCTTCGCTCACCCGAGCAACTCTCATGATGGATGTATCCTTTTTAGTCAAGCTAATGACTTAAAAACAAGCGCTACACGGGAGGCAACCCGTTTCTCTTCTTTCCTCTCTTTCATTTCTTTTATTTTTCCTTTGTTAGTTACGGTTTTGATTTATCACACCATGAGAGGTACATTGGAACATCTGAATTTTTATGAGAAGTTGAGTGAATTCGAGTGTTTTGGAGACGAAATATGTACACATCGGACGGGTTAGGTGCTCCCGCACTCGGTCAATGTGCGCCCGCACCAAATTTTGCACACGATTTTCGAAAAAAAAGAAGACTTTGGTGCGCCCGCACCTAGCCCATGTGCGCCCGCACCACTTCTGTCGACTGACTTTGACAAAAACAGTAGACTTTGGTGCGCCCGCACCACGACGTGGTGCGCCCGCACCAAAGCCTACGAAATATTTTTTGGAAAAAACAGAGGGAGAGGTGCGCCCGCACCTCCCGTTGGTGCGCCCGTAGCAATCGTATTTTTCGAAAACAATTTTCGGTTGGTGCGCCCGCACATGGAGAGGTGCGCCCGCACCAAACCGGGCCGGGCAATATTTTCGGGCCTCTCTCTCCTCTTTTCCTCACATTTTCAAACTCTCTCTCACACTCACTCTCTTTTCTCTCTCTTCCTCCTCTCTAGATCCGGCGACCTTACACCCTTTTCCGGGCGACTTTCAAGGGCAAATCTCCCCAAAATCTTTATCACCATCTTCTCTACAACATTCAAAGCACAAAAATTGGGGGTTTTGCAAGGATTCGATTTCTAGTGTTTCAAAATTGGGGATTTTCATCTCCATGTTGGTAACTCCCTTCTAATCTTTGCTTTTTCATCAATAATCTACTAAATTGGACTTCTAGTATGTTTTCTTTTCGATTGCATGCTTGTTTTTCCTAATTTCTTTTGATTGTTCATGAACTTTTGTCATTTTTGTGTTTGGTGATGTGGTGAACATATGCAATTTTTGTGATTTGTGATAAATTCATAATATTCTTACTTTGTGAGAACTACATTGCTGAAATTGTGAGGTGTTGTTGCTTTATGTGCATAATTGTGGTTGGTTTGGCGAAATTGGCTTGAAAGTCTCTTTGAGTGGTGAAACTCTTGATTGCTAGCAACTTTGTTGCTACTAATTGTGGATGGCTAGCTGGTAGATCTTAGGCTTAGTTTTTATTTTTCTTTTTTTTTTGTGTTTTCCCTTTTGTGTGGTTTGATTTTTCTTTTTGTGTGTTTTTTTTTTTTTTTTTCTTTTGCGTGTTTCTTTGTGTAGAGAGTCCGCTTTGTGGTTGTGTCTTTGCAGCAGATCATCACTTCTCCTTCCCTTTTTGCCAAACATATATTCTTTTTCACCATGGGAAGAAGTGGAGGTGAAGGCTCATCCAGGTCTAAGCGAGCAAAGACGGGGTCCTCTTCACAAGGACCTTCGTCTAGCTCGCATCCCCCTCCCCTTTATGCTCTAAAGTTTCCAAACGCCGCTCATAAACAAATTTTCCAACAACTT
This sequence comes from Beta corolliflora, assembly GCA_947648045.1. NCBI lineage: Eukaryota > Viridiplantae > Streptophyta > Magnoliopsida > Caryophyllales > Amaranthaceae > Beta > Beta corolliflora. Next base: position 117,031 of record CANSZD010000436.1, read on the forward strand.
TCTGAGCGCACGTTACGTCCCACTAAGTTCTATGACCTCACTACCTGCAACTTCCTTAACATCGAGTCGATGATAAGGGAGATGGCAGCTAATGTCGGGTTATCGGACTTCCTCGATATTCGTGAACCTACTTACGATCAACTCACTCTCGAGTTTTTGAGTACGTTGAACGTAAGTAATGTGACAGGTGCTCTAACTATTCAATTTCGCATGTTTAATCAAACAAGAGCACTCGTCTTTGACGACTCCGTGAGGCGTTTGGGATGGACCCTCGAGCCCCCCGCGATGCCCCTTTGAGCGTCATCTCGTGTGGATATAATGAGCAAGAGTGGTGGGCAAAGATCACCAACGGTACGACTTCGTTTCGAACGAACTCGTCCAAAGCGTCTGAGATCATCCACCTTGCTCTCCGATACTTCCATAGGATGTTGGTTTACACCATCTTTCCTAAACAGAAGTCGGGCAATTGCGGAAGGGACGAGCCGCTGGTTCTCCGGGTTGGCCACCGACGGGGCTCACCATAGAGCCCGCATTAACTTTGCCGCTCTCCTCCTCAACCGATCGCAGGAAATTCGGGGGTACAACGGTGGATCGGGGAGATTCTTTGTGGTGGCATGGTCACCCGGCTAGCATCTTACCTTGACTTGACCGATGACTTGGCTCGCTTGGAAGCCAAGCATGCCTATTGTTGGCCACCCAACAGATTGATGGTGCCGCCTTGCGCCAGATGAAATTTCGCGCAATTATAACAAGGAAAACCGCATCCGGCTTGTGGGGGGCGACCTTACTGTCATATAGGGCCCGACTTCGTTTGGGACCTCCCGGCCTAACGCCGAAAACCGTTGGCGGGTTCCCCCGCCCATGACATCCCACGGGCTATCCCCGAGCCCATGCCTATGGAGATCGATCCCCGCGTTCCGAGAGGTCCGAGGCCCGACCACCGCATTCCCGAGAGTGAGGTGGCCGAAGCTTCTTCCTCTCAATCTTTCGACATGGGCTCTGTCATGGCAGCCTTAGCGCAGATGCGAGCCTCTCGGAAGGCCAATCACCGTGCGGTTATGGCTACTCTTGCCGGTATCCGCACCGACCCGGACCATGTGTCTAGGGTGGCTTGGCGCACTCACCTCGCCAATGTCCACTCCGGACATGAGCCTCCCTTCCCTAACCATCCCCACTACCCCCTTCTTTCGACCCTCGAGAAGGGCCATTTGAGGAGCCTTCATTCCGTCCTTACCCCCACTACCCATCCTACTATGATGGGTCCTCTCGTGGGTATTTCCCCCTCCCGATGGGGGGGGATGGTGGGAACTATTAGGAGCTTTTCCTAACCCCCTCCTCCCTCTCCCTCCTTTTGCCACTCCGAGCGCGGAGTTTTGCTTAAGCTTGGGGGACTTGCTTGTATGTCTATATCTTAGGGAGTTTCGGGGTCGTAGACGGTTAGAAGTTAGGGGTCTCATTGGTTTTCGGTTGGTATTGGTGATTGTTTCTGCTGTGGTATTGACATCCTCCACCCCTGCTAACTTCTCTTCACATGTACAGCTGTGCTTTGGTAGTTTCTTTTTGTCTTGCTTTGGTAGTTTCTTTTTGTCTTAAAAAAAAAAAAAAAAAAAAAAAAATTATGCATTAGGTTAGCTTGGTTGCATGCATGATTTGTGGCTAAAGAGTTCATGACTTGATTGGAAGACCTTCCTTATATTAGACTCGATGATTTTGGAAGCCCCGTTGTGACTTTAGGCGTCTTTTGAAACCAATAACTTTTGGTAGAGTCTCTTTGAAATTAGGCGAGTTGGATGAATGGATTGCCTTGCCCCTTGTGCGATGAATCCCGAAGGAGAGCCAAGAACCTCGTAAGACTCACTCACAACCCTCACCATTGATCGCCTAACTTGTGACTTGCATTTTAGCTCCCCAAGATTACATAAGACGAGCCTCTAGGAGAATGATTTAGGGCGTTTCTTTTGCTAGTAATAGGAGCTACAGAGCCAAAAGCTTGAATACCCGCATGATATTCGCTTCTCAACCCATCTGAGCCTTTCTATCCTATTTTTGCTTAACCCACATAATGAGTCATGGCCAAACTTTCCCCAAAGTGGAGTACATGTGTAGTTTTTGTTGAGTTAAGTGGTTTTGATATTAAGTCTTGGTTGAAAGAGAGTTAATGTGCTTGTATGATGGTAAAAGTTGAAAAATTTTGTGAAAATGAAAGACAAAAGATATAAAAGAAAGAAAGTTCTTATTGTCCGCTTTGGTTTATTATTGAAAATGAAAAGAAAGAAAGATCAAATTGATGAGAAAAAGGAAAAAGTTCACAAAGTGCAAAAGAAACAAGTGAAATTCAAGGATATGTGTGAGAGTTCTTTAATTGAGAATAGTGTTAGGACTAGCTTGGGGGAGTATTTACCCCTAGTTTGTACTCCACTTACCCTTTTTTGCACCACATTCCTAGAATATGATCCACACCCCTAACCTAGCCCCGTTACAACCTTAACAAAGCCCCTGTTGACTCCTAGATTGGTCTTGATCTATTTAGTAGTGGCGGGTGAGATTTTGTGCAAGTCATGATGAGGGTCATCAAAACATGGTAGAGGCGAGCAATTATGGTTGAGCATCCCTAGGGAGGAGTCAAACTTGAGTCTTGGAAGTGGAGAAGAGTGAGAAATCATTCTTGGAAAGCTTTCTTTCAAAGAGATTCGGTTGATCGGTAGATTGAGACCTTAGAGTCACTCTTGTGCTTCCTAATCATCTTCCCTCTTGTGTTTGGTTGGTCTCCTAAATCTTGATATGAACTCATTTAGCTTACATGTCATGTTTGTAACCTTGCATTTAGAGCATATAGGTTAGGTTGTTGCATGTTTCCCTTTTTTGGTTTACTTGAGGACAAGCAAAACGCTAAGCTTGGGGGAGTTTGATAAGTGCGTTTCTAACGCACTTTATTACCTTCTTTTGGCTTGTTTTAGCTCCCTTTTCCTCCTTTTCTTCCTTCTTTCTCCTCACTTTTCCCTTCTATTTCATTCACGTGATCATACTTGGTCATAGTGACATTTTGCTAGATTTTCGATCTATTTCGATCGAATTTCTAGCACATATGCTTTCACCATGTTTGTTCGTGTTTCTATTGCAGGTATTGCCCTTTTCGGGGTCGAGAAATGCGAGACATGGCATAAAGGATCGAGCTAGAGGCTGAAAAGAAGACTCAGGTGCGCCCGCACCTGAAGTCTGGTGCGCCCGCACAAGCCACTGGTGCGCCCGCACCATCGACCAATTCTGGAGCACAAAACAGACTACATTGGTGCGCCCGCACCTTAAATTGGGTGCGCCCGCACCTTAAATTGGGTGCGCCCGCACCTTCATTCGGTGCGCCCGCACCATTTGACGAAGAGAATTCCACCTCGAGACAAGACTCGGGTGCGCCCGCACCCGGTCCGGTGCGCCCGCACTCGAGCAAGGTGCGCCCGCACCTCCTTTTGGTGCGCCCGCACCTCACGATCCGGAAAGAAAACATTCGATCATTAAACCCTCTTTTGGAGAGGAGTAGAGGGGGGACGCTTTATTCTAGTTTCTACACAATATTCTAGGGTTTTGATTTAGAGAGAAAACACTTTAGTTTGATTGAGATTTGAGAATTGTTGATCATAGTTTGTGATTTCCAATACATTCAAGGTACTTTTCATTCAATTCAATTCAAAGTTTTAGTTTTTATTTCATTCTCTTGGTGTTTGTTTATGTTCTCATATTATTTAAGATCTTCATTCTCTTAGTTTAATAATTGCGATTTCTATTAGTTTTATAATTTCTTAATCATGTTTAACCTTAGATTAGTCATAGATTCATTGTTTAATTGCTTTAACTCCATGATTAGTGAGTAGTTTCATATCTAGGGTTAGGGTGAAAGTATGAATTAGGGTTTTAAAAATGTTGTTGATGTGATTGTGATGTATGGAGAAGTTTATGCATTGATCTTGGTGTTTTGAGACCTTAGGATAGATATTGATCACATTTATACTTTGGTATTTTGATTTCAAATGTTCTTAAATCGGATTTTGAACTCTTTTATCATCCCCAAGAATCAACTTAATTTCTATACCAAGATATTGGGTGGAAATTAAGGGGATCCTTCATTAGGGGTTTTCCAAACTTATCGAATCTCTTAATCAATTAACTAAAGACCATTCGAGAGAGGATTTAGTTGATAGATTAAGCGATTACTCTTGAGGACCATTCGAGAGAGGACTCAAGTATTTTAGAGGAGAACTAAACCTTGCATAATCGTCTTTGTTGCTTCACAATCGCATTAACAATCATCATCCGTTCTTATTCATACTAGTAGCCTTAACTCTAGTGTCTTTATTTGATATTTAAACTCGTGATTTTTGCTTGTTCTAGCCGATAGATAGTCTTAATTGTTACCAAACATCTTTTAAACCCCCAAATACCTTTCAATTAGGTAGTCTAGACTAGATAGACTCTAATCAATCCCAATTTCCCTGTGGATCGACCCTTGACTTGCCCTTACTATTCTCTTAGTAATTGCTTGTTAGGACTACAAATATTGTTTGGGAAGCGGTTTTTAGTGCCTTAACGACACACTAAAAACCTCTTATCATTAGATGATGAAAGCAATAACCATGTTGCATGCATAAGAATATTAATATATAGAAATAGAAAAAGAGAAATTAAAGTTTAGAATATACAAGGGAGCATTAATTATTTGAGGATCTACATCATGAAAACTAAATTGTTAGTATAATAAGAATTAAATTTGGAATAGGCTCTTAGAAATTATACCTTTGTCGCCTGGGTCTTGTATAACGATCCGCAAGAGGAGAAATCTTGAAGCTTGAATTAATGGAGATTGAATGAAAGTGTTTGATTATGTGTTTGTAGCATTTGAGAGAGTATTTGGAGTAATTTTCGTATTTGGAAGCGTAGGAAAACTTCTTAGGAAAGTGTGTTCAAAATCAAGTTAAAACGAGGTCTATGTATAGGCAAAACGGAAGAAACCGGATAAGTTTTGAGGATACGTGGCACAGGCCTGTTGCGCTTGACGCATCAGTGTTGCGCTTCTGAATTTTGTTTCCTCAATGTCGCGCGTGCTCAACGTTGGCGCGCCAAACGCATTCGGGCGCGCGAAGCGCATCCGCAGATCTGACCGATTTTTGTTATTTGTCCAATCTTTAAAAGATTTGTTTTATCTTCATTAAATATTATCTTTTGGAGTCGAAAATTAGTTATCTTAAAAATCTAATTTCTACAATATCTTTGAATTTAGTAAATATTTATTAAAAATACAATTAATTATTAGGATTAATTAATTAGACTTTTCGAAAATTGTATTTAAAAATGCAATTAATTATCATGAATAATTAATTGGACTTTTAAAATTGGGCTTGGAATAAATAAATTGACCTTATGTTCTTAAAACGATTTTGGGTTTAGCTCGTTGGATTGCTCTTCTTTTGACCAGACCAATTAGGACGATGATATGTTTCAGCATTGGGTGCTAAATGGGGAGACACGATTTTGTGCCTACACTAGTAAATTTTAAAGACCAAGAAAAAGGTATTATTTATAAACTAAGTAATATATATCAAAATTTGATCAATGGTTAGTAGTTCACCGAATAAGAGTACCGTAAAATCAATTAACCGCTTAGGCAGAAACCTATCAAACGTTCTTGTTTACCGTTCACAAAAATGCCTAACCAAAATACCGTTTTGGGATGATTAGCCACCCATTAACACTCCTAACTCACGGTATGCTCATCCACAAATCATGACTACAACTTGGTAAACAATGTAGGTGGGCCTAAAGCCCATCTATTTGCATGAGAAAATATTTTCCCTTCGAGGATGCTTCATCTACGAATTGTACTCGGGTCATATACCGTCATGGACTTTTGCCCCAAATTTGCATCTCATTTTGTATCACATTTTCTCTTATATTTCTATATAATCTACATTGAAGACAAAATTTAAGTCACTACTTTCAATTCGGTGATGTGTTAGAATTAAGGGATGATGGGACTAATATAAGATACAAATGGCTAGTGTTGCAATTTCATTTTGTACAAACTTTCACTTATATATGCAAAATAATATAAACTCAAGTATATAAACTTTATTACTAATGGTACAATATAATACATTGTTATCGTGAAGGAAATAAAGTAGTTGATAGACTAGCTAATATTGGTGTGGTCCAACTTGAGAACGTGATGTATTATAATGCACCTCCGCATTTTATAACGTCACTTCTCCATGAGGACATCATGGGAGTTACTACTCCCCGTTTTGTTTCTTAGTTCTCTTGTTTGGGGTCTTCCCCTCTTTTGCATAAAATATAATACAAGATTGCCTTGGCGATAGAACTTTCAAAGAATGTTCCATTTGAAATTTGTTTATAACTATTCTGTACTGTATATATCTTAAAACTCTTTTTTCTTCTTTGAATGTATTCCAATTCAAGTGGGTGATTACTGATTAGCATGATAGTGTTATCGATACAATATCGAATTTTAGAGAGTATAAATACTTTTGAAAAATATTCAAGCATAATATTCCTTGAATATTTCATTGCTTCTCAGCCTTCTAAGAGTATTATTTTGTGCAACTATCGTTAGATTTTATGTACTTGCAACCAAATTCAGAGCAAATACCTCAAGTCACATTATACACATACATTCATTCGATAGGACAATTCATCTTACCAATTAAAAGAAGATTATACACATACATTCATACAAATAATATAGATTCTTATATCTGAGGTCCTCGTGGGAGCCCAATGGTTGGTGCTCCCACCTCCCAACTGCGAGGTCGGGTGTTCGACTCTCATCACTCCCTAATTTGGGGAGTTTGTTTAAATGTTTACTTGTGGGTATAAATCCCCACTACCCAAATAACGAAACAAGTGTCTTCTGCGCTAAGAAATTAATATGGCGGGGGTCTTCGGACCAATTATCTTTCCTGAACAAAAATATATATATATATATATATAGATTCTTATATCTGAGTCATAGACTCATAGTACAAGAATTCATGTGTAAATTTTATGGTTACAAATTCAGAGCAAATACCTCAGTCATATCGTTAGATTTCATGTATTTTTAGCCAAATTTTCTAATTTATAACCATAAAATTTATATATAAATTCTTATACTCTTTTGGGTGCAATAAAAATTCTTATATCTGATATGAATCGAGTATATGATAAATTTTGTTTTCTAGAGCAGAGAAGGGTCATTCATTCCAAAAAAAACAAAATGACTGGCCTCCAATTTCGTTATTATTAAATTTGGACTGCCCTATATTATTTGTCACATCATACTATATTTCATACTCATCCAAATATGAGAGGGGGAAAAAATATTAATCTGGATAATATTGATCATTAGATCGGTTGGTATCTAAAAAAGCAGGGAATAATAATAAATAATGAATAAAATAGTTGAAAAAGAAAAAGCATAAATTATTCTCTGTCATCAATCCAATTAATTTTCCCATCAAAATTACACTACCCACTTCATCTAATTCACAACCAAACATTATCAGAGAAAGAGAGAAGAGAAGAAGGCAGGAACTATGAAGAGAATTCCTCGCATCAAATTTCCTGAAAGACACCCAAAACCCTCAACTTCAACTTCTGGTAAACTTCCAATTTATTTATTTATTTTTCTATAACAAAAAAAAAAATTTGGAGTTTTAAAATACTTTTTTTCTCTTTGAACTTCTTTTTTTTCCTGCATTTCTTTTCCCTCTCCAATAATTAGAAGATTAAGTGGAAGTCTATCTAACTTAATTAGTATAGTCTTGGGGCGATACCTAAGACTTGAGATCGAATCTCGTTTACGTCATTGCGTTTAGTCCCTCGTCTACAGTCTACACCAAAAAAAATTAAAACATTTTATCAGGGTCATTTGTTTTATTTAAGATTTGGGTTTAATTTATCTAGGCTTGCTTATGCTCAAGTCATAATTGTGCTATGAAATTTCCACTGTGCCTCTTTCTGAAATTCATTATGTCCGTCTGACTTTATTTACAATATTACTAATTCATAGTATTACACAATCAACGCCTTAAGTTGCATATAATAATTAATTAATGTTGAAGTTGAATTTGGTGTCATTGTACTTTTTGTTTCAATTGGTAATGGGAGTTGTTTTGATAGTGGTGTAATGGTGTTGCCGTGTTGGCTTGAGGAATTCTTCATTTCACAATTCACATTGATGTAGGAGTAAGGCTCTGTTCTTTTGGACTGAATAAATGGAAATTCAGGCCAGATCGAACCATTAATTGGACTACAACTTATTGATTTTATTATTATTATTATTATTATTATTATTATTATTATTATTATTACTATTATTATTATTATTATATTCTTCTTCTTATTATTATTATTGTTATTGTTTTTATAATTATTGTTATTATTATTATTACTATTATTATTACTATTATTATTTTTATTATATTCTTATTCTTATTATTATTTTTTTATTATTATTGTTATTTTATTATTATTATTATTATTATTATTATTATTATTATTATTATTATTATTATATTATATTATATTATATTATATTATATTATATTATATTATGTTGCTTAAATTGAGAAAGTCATGCATGCTTATTATACTATTCTACAAGATAGCGTAAAACATGCTATTGGTTTTGAGATATATTGACTTGCGAATAGCAATCTTGGAGAAAAATATTATATTAATAATATTATTACTTCATATCGTTATTATTCTACTTGTTATTATTAATATTACTCAATTCATAAGAATATTATTGTTATGCATATTATTAGTATTAGTATTAATATTATTATTATTAGCATTATCATTAATATTATTAATTATTATCATTATCAATGATGATAAAAATATTACTCTACTTGTAATTATTAATAATACTCGCCCGATCGATCGGTCCGATTCAGTTCGGTTGACTTATTCATTTCAGTTCGTTCGGGTTGACTTATTCGGTTCGAGTTCGGTTCGTACTTATTCGTCCCAAAAAGAACAGAGCCTAATTCATACAGGCCAACTAAGAACCATTAATTGGTCAATTTTTGGGATTGCATTATTGGTGGGTGGTTGGATTAATCTTAAGAAAAAAGATATATGTAGGCCGAAGGATTGCATATAAGAATCCGAAAGATAAAATATTAAGTACATTGCTAGGTATTATTGTATCGATTGACGTGTGTTTTTGTCAAAAAAATCTAATTTAATACCCATTGTAGCTTTTAGAGTTGCTTATTTCAAAACTATAATTTCAAAGGTTTTATCTTATGATGCTCAATTGAGTCAAAATTTAACCCAACTAAAAGTATGGTGATCTAGTTGAAGTCCAAGAATGTAGATCTAGATATGACTTATTTCGAAACAACCACTCTACTTCTCTTTGACTAGTTATGTGTAATATTATGTATATTTTAATTGGGTTGTAATTATTGTTTATCAAGATATTACTTTCTCGAGTTCTTTGAATGAAAGTATAAGAAGTTAGAACTACAATTAGTTCTATGTCAAATTTCTCTTTAGATAAACAATTGATTAAGTAACATTTGTTGATCTTGAGAATAGGAGATGTGATTTTGTCATGTGAATTCGAAAGACTAGATCATAGTATGTAAAGAATACTCACATATCTATAAGGGCCGTCTAATAGGGTGTTTAAGGTGACTCTTAGGCCTCAACTAGAGGTGATCATGGACCGGGCCGAGCCGGGTTCGGGCCGAGCCGAGCCAAGAAAAATTGCCCGTTGACCGGGCCGGTCCCAAATCCGGGGTAAAAATTGTGCCCAAAGTCCGTTATTTCGGGCCGGGTCGAGCGGGCTTTTTCGGGCCAAAGAATTTGCCTGAACCGTCTTTTTTGACTTGTCCAAAGCCCGCCCAAAAACCGGGCCGGGCCGGGCTGGAGTTGATCAGCTCTAGTCTCAGCGCACAATATGAAAGACCCCCCTATTGTTTTGTACAAAAAAGAAATAATTTCTACCTTTTCTCTTTACTTTTACAAATTAAGGCCCTCTATGTTTATTGAACTTTTCGATTCGCAGTTGGTAATTCGGCATTGCTTATATTATTGAATGTACTACCTTCTGGTGAACTTACGTTGTGTTTGATTGTCAGCTAACCAGAAAATCTGTTATATGGATTACAACTTACAGGGAAGACACACTTACTTTAGAACCAGTGAAGCAATGACCATATATTTGTGATCTGATTTCAACTTCTATAATTGTCCCTGTTTCTATGTACGTACGATATGCGCTTTTAGCAATCTAATGTTATCTGCTTTGCTGCTAGGTACCGAGTCCCGAACAAAACCATCGTCGGGAAATACAAGCACTCGAAAGGTTTCAACAACATCAAAGTCTGATGTACCTGCACCACCCAGCTCCTTAGGAGTTGGAGGTAAAGCTTCACTTCAGCCTAAACGTGCACCAGTCACAAAGGAGGAGATGGAAGCTATCTTGGTAAGATTACTTCTCCTAATAGAGGGATTTGACTATCATACACGCAAGTGTACCTAGACCCTAAAGAAGCACAACAATGCTCATCTGCTTATTTGAGAAAAACATTGCTCATTTCCAAAAATTGGAAATGATTAACAAAATTGAAAAACAAAAAGGGTAAATGATATACTCATCTTGGGAGTCAAATGAGCCAATAAAAACATGAACTTCGCTACTTCACCAAAACCTTAACGAGAACTATTGTTCTAAAAAATCGAACAAAATTCACTCAAGAGTGAATGGCACTCGCTCCTGGGTGTACGTAGGAATAGGTGCGTCTGTGTGAGCAGTTCCTTCGTTTCTGATGTCTTATCTAATGACTTCCGCAATCGATACAGAAGAAACTTGTGAATAAATATTGGCAAATCTTCCATGTAATGTACTTTTTTCTTCGTACCATTGCAGTTGGGTGGCTGTGTCTAGGTTTCAGTTTGGAAAGTTCTTTTGAGGCTGTTTGATATCTACAAGACTACAACCATGAACGAAAGAAGACTTGAACTTTGCTGAAGCATAGGAGAAGTATAAAGCCAACCACTGAAGAACTGTATTCTGATGTGCTGAACTATTATTACTGTCAATTTAATTAAAATCTGTGACTTTTAATCTTATTGAAGTGTTTAGTGATGTTCTTCATTGCTTTGCATGTAACATAAATTGAAAATCATTACTGAACTCAAATGATGATTCAACAATCAATCTCCCTTTGCTTCTCGTGAGATAAAACCTCCAATGATAACATATTACAACTATTGCAATGTTAGAACTTAGAAGCGTAGATCTCAAAAGATAGGGTCTAACGAATAAAATTTCTACTCGTTATCTACAAAAATCTTCTTCTTTCATTCATTTAAATCTAGTGTTATACCATTGAAGTCATCTAATGATATTAGATTACAGATCCAATAGAATTAATATATCAACAAAATGACAAGTAGATGCAGATTACATACACCCCGCACATACTTGTGCTCGCGAGGGCGTGGTGAAGTTCATGCACCAACGATCTGTGGTAGTACCAACAAAATCTTCTAGTGGCACCATTAGAATGCTTCTTAGTGCTAATATCCTTGACGAAGTCCAAAATAAACCCTATCTGATACAGCATACAATCACTCGTAAAGCTTGGGGGAGGAAGCTGAAAAAAGGCGTATACATCCCACTGGATGACGAGAAAATAGCATCATATATCAGAATCTAAGAATTTTAATTGAACAACTTTTACCATTAAATGTTCACAAGGGAAAAACATATATCACATATTCGTGCTTCAGCTTCAAACTTCCACTTGGCATCATATGCTATGTCGGACGTCTGTAGCTCTAAGTTACAGATAGCTTTCGAACAAAACTGTACAATGTTCTATCTAGCCCCACTACTACCCGATAAAGACTTTTAGCTAAATAGGCAGCAGTCCATATAAACAAAATGTGGCAAACAAAAATAAATACGACCACATTTTTCTACTTATTACTAGCCACAAGAAATTTGGTGGTCATCAACCAAACTCTTCTAAATCCTCTTCACATCTACAAGAACAAGTAAAAACCAAAATCTCTTCGATATCTTCATTGGCACCTTATAAAGCATAAAGAAAAGAATCAATTGTGGAAGACGTACTGCCATCTATGTCATCACTGTGCGTTTGCCGCTATCTTGCTGCCTCTTGCCAACAGCATCTTCTACCTCGGAGCCAACAGCCACCTCTTCTTCTCCCATGAGGTATCTGTCAACTTGTGAAGCAGCTTGCCTGCCCTCGGAGATGGCCCATACCACTAAAGATTGGCCTCGTCTACAATCACCAGCAGCGAATACACCCTCCACATTGGTTGAATAACGACCATACTCAGCCTTGAAGTTTGATCGGTTGTCTTTCTCTACACCCAGCTTGTCTGCGACGTTCTGCAGGAGCAAACAGCAACATAATGGGTAAGTAACCACATACTCTCAGTTAAGTTCTGAAATGAGACAGAAAAATTACCCACTCCCCCCGAAACTCATATTCATTTGGTTACAATCGAATCTTTTAGAAAATGAAAATCAAAATACTAACCGCTTCAGGGCCTAGGAATCCCATAGCGAGAAGTACCAAATCAGCCTCGATGTACTCTTCTGATCCTTCGATTTCTTTGAACTGGAACCTCCCACTAGCATCCTTCTCCCACTTAACATGTACCAACTCAAGAGTTTTGACCTTACCATTCTCGTCACCAATAAAGCGCTTCGTTAGAACCTCATAAGACCTTGGATCCTTGCCAAACTTGGTAGCAGCTTCCTGGTGTCCATAGTCAACTCGGAAAACACGGGGCCACTGCACAATCCAAGAACACACATATTAAAAGAGAATCATTTTACATTTCATTCACCTACAGAGAGAGGAGGGGTAGAAGACATGAATACCAGCAAGTAACCAATGTATCTAAGGAACTTGGCATTACTCTCCATGTGCATAAAGATAGATATAACCCCTTAAAGAATTTCATATGTTCTAGAATTTTAACAAGATTGGAAGGAGAGTTCAAACCTGTGGCCAAGGGTTTCCAGGAGCTCTGGAGTTTGGTGGTTGTGGAAGAAGTTCCAAGTTAACAACACTAGAACACCCATGTCGAATAGATGTACCAATGCAATCTGTCCCCGTGTCACCTCCACCAATGACCACAACCTTCTTGCCTTCAGCAGAGATATATTTACCATCTTGTAAATTACTGTCAAGCAAGCTCTTAGTGTTGGCATGTAGGAACTCCATGGCAAAATGAATTCCTGACAAGTCCCGTCCTTCAATAGGAAGGTCCCTGAAGCAGCCGAAAATAATTTACAATTATGTCAAATTCTGGGCTATACATGAAAAGAATGCAAAAACTTGAAGACAACTTCTTTTCTTCATAGATTTACCTTGGTTTTGTAGCACCGACAGCCAGCACAATGGCATCATTGTCCTCCTTGAGCCGATCAAGTGAGTATAATGGATCCTTTCCAACATTGGCATTAACTACAAAATTAATACCTTCTTCGGCCATGAGGTTTACCCGCCGTTGAACTACATCCACTTTGTCAGTCTTCATGTTAGGAACTCCATACATCATAAGCCCTCCAATTCTATCGGCGCGTTCATAAACAGTCACAACATGACCCATTTTGTTGAGCTGATCCGCAGCAGCCAAGCCAGAAGGTCCACTTCCAACTACAGCAACTTTTTTCCTGGAATCATAAATTTGGAAGCAATCAGACCCAAAACTAGGAGGGAAATCCTCAACATATATGGATAATTTCTACAAATAAATACTATGTACCCAGTTCTATTCTGCGGAGGCCTTGGTACCATCCATCCTTCCTCGAAGGCTTTGTCTATGATCGCACATTCAATGGTTTTGATTGACACGGGATTCTCAATGATGCCAAGAACACAGGAACCCTCACAAGGGGCAGGGCAAACTCTACCAGTGAACTCCGGGAAGTTATTTGTTTCCAAGAGTCGATCTAGAGCTTCACGCCACCTGTTCTGGTAAACTAATTCATTAAACTCCGGAATTTTATTGCCAAGTGGGCATCCTGAATTTTCCTGCAGATTAGAACAAGATAGAATAAGGTTATTCCACAATAAGACTACTAAGCATTGACTAATTAAGATATGTGCATGTGCATAATTCTAGTTTAACCTATACACAGATACACTAACCTGATGGCAAAATGGAGTACCACAATCCATGCACCGAGCAGATTGTGTCTTCAACAGGGGAGCAGGTCTTCTTTCATCCATAACCTCCTTCCAGTCTTTCATCCTTTCATTAGGATCACGATACTGAATCCCCTCACGCTCATATGCAACAAAACCACGATGTTTTTGAGCATCAGGAACCCGAGAAGGCCGCTTAAACTCTTCTTCTACCTCCTCTGTCTGCATAGTCAAAGAAAACATCATCCCCTGCATGACCCATGAAACCCATCAAGACAAGTTTCATAATCAATAACATGACATACCTGATTTGCTTGCTCTTTCAAAGCAGAAGCCGCCATCTTTTTTAGTTCTTCAAAAGCATCTTTTTCCGTCACCTCAATTTCATCTTTCTCTTCATCAGCCACCTTACCTCCAACCTCCTGGGATGCTCCATCAGTTTTCATGCTTGCAAGTACTCGCTTGTAGTCTCTAGGGAAGACCTTAATAAACTTGGGCAAGAGATAGTCCATATTCGCGAGCACTTCCTGAGCCAGCTTGCTGTTTGTGTGACGTTGATGTTGCTGAATCATCATTCTTAGAGTCGTTATATCCTCTTCGTCCTCTACTTTATCAAGATCTACTAGCTCAGGATTGCATCGCAAATGGAATTTCCCATCCACGTCGAAGATATATGCTACACCACCACTCATACCTGCAGCAAAGTTTCTACCAGTTTTGCCTAATACCACTACAGTTCCACCAGTCATATATTCACAACCATGATCCCCAACGCCTTCCACAACAGCCTTTGCCCCTGAATTACGCACACAAAATCTTTCTGCTGCCATCCCATTGAAGTATGCTTCTCCACTAGTTGCTCCATAAAGAGCTACATTGCCAATTACAATGTTCTCTTTGGGATCAAAGCCACTACTGCTAGGAGGATATACAACAATCTTGCCACCAGATAATCCTTTCCCAACATAATCGTTGCTGTCACCTTCAAGCTCTAAAGTAATACCAGGACAAAGGAAAGCTCCAAGGCTCTGGCCCGCACTCCCATTAAACTTGATGTGGATAGAGTCTGTAGGTAACCCTTGCAAGTGGTACCGCTTTGTCACCTCATGGCTAAGCATAGTTCCAACAGCACGGTTTACATTCCGGATTGGGGTTTCAATATATACAGGAAGCGCCTTTTCCAGGGCAGCTTTAGAAAGTTCAATCAGCTCTTGATCCAAAGCCATGTCCAAGCCATGATCCTGTTTCTGGACGCAGCGCTGGGCGGCGCCTGGACGGATGGTAGAAGCTGGTCTAAGCAAGAGAGACAGATCAATGTTCTTCAGCTTCTCATTGCTGCTTGTAACTTCTTCATCAACTTCAAGCATATCTGAACGCCCAACCATCTCATCAAGGTTCCTGAACCCAAGCTGAGACATTATCTCCCTGACCTCCTCTGCTAGCATGAAGAAGAAATTGATTACATGCTCAGGCTCACCAGCAAACTTTGCTCGAAGGACAGGATCCTGTGTAGCGATACCCACTGGACAAGTGTTCTTATGACATTTCCTCATCATTATACACCCTAGTGTTATAAGGGGGGCAGTGCTGAAACCAAACTCTTCAGCTCCTAGAAGAGCTGCAATTGCCACATCTCTTCCTGTTTTCAGTTGACCGTCTGTTTGAAGAACAGTACGGCCTCGAAGGTCATTAGCAACCAGAGTTTGATGGGTCTCAGCCAGGCCAAGCTCCCAAGGAAGCCCAGCATTCTTTATGCCTGTCCATCGAGAAGCTCCAGTTCCTCCGTCATGTCCAGATATCAAAACATGGTCAGCATGCCCCTTGACGACCCCGGCAGCGATTACTCCAACACCAGCTTCAGATACAAGCTTAACACTGACTCGGGCTGCAGGATTGGAATTCTGAAATACAGAGGAGATGTCAGAACAATTGAATACTTTAAATAACATGAGTATAATTGGCCATAAAATGTACCTTCAAGTCATGAATTAGTTGCGCAAGGTCCTCAATTGAATAAATGTCGTGATGGGGAGGAGGGCTTATAAGTCCAACACCAGCTGTAGAGTTCCTTGTTAAAGCAATATCTCCAATCACCTTATGACCAGGGAGTTCACCTCCTTCACCAGGCTTAGCACCCTAAATAAGAATAATTCCACACAGATTAAGCCCAAAGGAGTCAACAACAAATATAAAAAATTCAATATAAAAGTTATTCTCACCACATGTAACATGTAGGTACAAGTTAAAGATACAAAGACACCTAGCGGTGCTTTGCAGACACAGCATCATCTGTCCATAAACATAAATTCATAAACATGTGGAAACCTCCATTCCTAGAGAATGCAGGGTTATGGAGCTGTAGACATAGTTCAAAGAAACACAATTTTTAAGACGATTACTCAAATTCCTTTAGCCAGGTTATACCTGAGCCATCTTGATTTGTAATTCATCAGCATTGGTCAAATAATAACTGGAAACACCAAATCTTCCACTTGCCACCTGCTTAATGGAGCTCCGCTTGGGATTCATTGAACCATCTGGGAGACGCTCTAGACGTGATGGATTCTCACCTCCCTCACCTGCACAAGAAGATTACAGTCAGACATTTATGCCCAAGAAAACCCAGATTATAGTTATATACTGCATGTCTGCATGTCATTTTTACATAGCAATGACAGGGAAATATTAAAATCAATCACATGCCTGTGTTAGATTTTCCTCCCAACTTGTTCATTGCAACAGCAAGAGTCGAGTGTGCCTCGAGGGATATTGACCCATAACTCATGGCACCAGTACAGAATCGTTTCACAATCTCACTGGCAGGCTGCACCTCTTCCAAGGGAACTTTCCCAGCCACCACCTTGAACTTCAAGAGCCCTCTGAGATTGCTTGATTTATTCAACTCATTTATACGATTTGAATATTCTTTGTAAGCTCCTACACTGTTAGTTTTAGCAGCCTCCTGCAACTTGGCTATTGCAAGGGGATCATTGAGGTGAAGTTCCCCACCTTTCCTCCAGTGATAATCCCCTGGATTAGGTAGTGCAACTGATTCTGCGCTTCCAACTGGAAGAGCACGCCTTGGAAATGCCATTTCATGAAGTTTAAGTGCATCGGAGGCCAACATTTCAAAAGTTGCACCTTCAACTCTACTTGCAGTTCCAGTGAAACACCTCTCGATTACTTCTGAAGAGAGACCCACAGCTTCAAAGATCTGAGCTCCCTTGTATGATGCCAAGGTAGATATTCCCATCTTTGCAAGAACTTTCATCATTCCATAGTTGCTTGCTTTGAAGTACTTCTTCACAAGCTCATCTTTTGAGCGAAACTCACCAGTTGATTTAGGTGGGATCTTTCCGTCTACTTGCAGCCTCCATATAGATTCAATGGCCAAATACGGACAAATTGCATCCACTCCAAAACCAACCAGAGTACAGAAGTGGTGCACTTCACGTGGCTCTGCAGATTCAATAATCAGACCAACACGAGTACGCTCAAGAGTCTTAACTAAATGCTGATGAACGGCACCAACAGCCAAGAGAGAGCTCACTGCAACTCGACTTGGCGAGAAAGCTACAAAAGAGAAAAAAAGAGAAATTAGTCACATCACAACATTTTTCAACAGAAAATGTTCCCTTTTGGCATTTCACCATGACTTTGGTCACAGTATAACGATAGATATACTCATATGATACCTCTGTCGGAAAGAACCAAAACTGTGTAACCCTCCTTTATTGCATCCCATGCTTCAGCACAGATCCTGTCCAACGTCTCCTCCAAGCCTTTTCTACCAAGGGTCTTGGGATAAGTTATGTCAATGACCTTGCTACGCCAGCCTCTGTAGTCCATCTTTTTAACAGCTTCCATTTCCTCGATGGATAAAAGAGGCCCCTTCAGTGAGAGACGATGGCACTGCTCCTCAGTGATTTCTGTGAGATCACCTTCAGGACCAATCATGCACTCCATGGACGTCACAATCTTCTCTCTGATAGGATCAATGGGAGGGTTCGTGACTTGAGCAAACATCTGCTTGAAGTACTCAAAAGTGAGTTTCTCCCTGTTTGACATCACAGCCAAGGGAGTATCATTTCCCATAGAACCAAGGGCCTCAGTAGCATCTTTCGCCATGGGAATCATCAGCATTTCCAAAGCCTCAACAGAATACCTATTAAAAGTAGCACCTCATGTTAACCCCAGCCAGAAAATATCATTTAATAAAAATATTATAATACATCTGGCACAAGATACGTTCCAAGAGTGGTGAGAGGTGACACATACCCAAAAGCCTTCAATGGTGCTAGCAAACCATAAATGCCCATCTTCTCCATATCTTCATCCTGATCAGAAACCTATAGTACAGAGAGTTCGAACCCCATCAGATCATACCAAAAACATAAATTATTGTCCAAACAAAAAACCATGACTATACTTACAGCCACTGCTCCAGAAATAGGGGAGCAATCCTTTTTGCCTGGGCCACAGAATCAACTATGTCCTTCAAGACTATTTTCTGTCTTTTCAGCCAATCCCCATATGGCCGAGCAAGAGAGTACTGCTTTTTCAGGGCATCATCATCCACAACAATGTGCTTGTCAAAATCGACCAAAAGCATCATACCGGGGTTCAAACGCCCTTTCTTGGATACGTCTTCTGGTGGAATGTCAACAACTCCAACCTCACTTGCCATTATAACTCGTCCACTGTGGGTTATATAGAAACGGCCAGGACGCAAACCATTCCGATCCAATGTGGCTCCAAGGTATCGGCCATCAGTGACTGCGAACAAACGACTGTCAGCATATAGCAATGAGGAACTTCAAAATACCAAAGAGGTCAGAAAAGAAGTTTTACATGTTATAAGAGCTGGCCCATCCCATGGTTCCATTAGGGCTGAGAAGTACTCGTGAGAAAGCCCTCCGTTGAGGATCCATATTCTTGTCATTCTGCCATGCTTCTGGAATCAACATCATGACAGCTTCGGGAATACTTTTACCAGCACGAACCAAGAGCTCAAGAACGCCATCAAAGGCTCCTGGAATATAACAATAGAAAATCAACAGGTGAGCCAATGACTCCTTGACTCCAACAGCGTCAAATCAATACAGGCACATCCAAAACAACTGAAGAGTTACACGCCAAGTCCAGCATAGCACACAATTTTTTCGAGTGTTCTATTCTCACCTGAATCAGATGAACTGGCATCCACAATAGGCAAAAGCTTTTTCATCTCATTCTTTGACAGACCAAGTTCCTTGCACTTGAGCAGTCCTTCACGTGCACGCATCCTGGGAAATATTATATTAAAACATATTGTCAGAACTAGGAATGACTTCTGCTCCACTACTGCTAGATGGAAGACTTACCCAAGAGTTAACGAGCTAGTACTTTAGAAAACAATTCACTGAAATATCTTATGAGTAAGGACAGTCAAGACTAGGTGAGCATATCCACAAATAAACAATTTATATGATCTGAATCAGTTAACTTACCAATTTACATTGCCACGAAGAGTGTTGATCTCCCCATTATGACCCAAAACACGCATTGGCTGAGCACGATCCCAACTTGGAAATGTGTTGGTAGAGAAACGAGAATGCACCTGAAAAGGATAGGGCCCATAATATTAGTCAAATAAATCATCTTGCCTGCACACAACACTTAATCTCTTTAGAACCGATTTAAATGCAAATTCATGTTCGAAAGGGACTATCATCTGGGAACTTTCCAGTGCAAGAATTTGAACTCCCTAAACTACCTCGACACACAATTTCTTTTCCATCTCTCCTCAAGAACATCATAGAGAGCAACAGCACCAAGTTCTGCAAAGATGATTTAATGAGTTCCTTACCAACGCACCCAATGCATCCAATCCAGCATCCAAATACAAATAGTAATCAAGGAGTGGAAGAACTTAAGAGATCATTCATACTTCAATGCCTCAGAAGTCATTCCTCAACCTTGCACCTCGTCAGTTACCCGTAGTTCCCATGCTTCTGGTTGTTGAAGTATAAGTTAGCAGACAAAGATACAAGTGAATAGATAATATATTTACCAGGGCCATGTAGCTCGTAAACCTTTCATTGCCAAGGTCCCAATAGTAGTACTCCTTCAGTTGAGAAGGCTTCAACTGACCTTTGTAAACAACAGTCCTACAACAATCAAGTACCAAATTAATAGCAAATCCAACATAAAACTTGCTGCGACATCAGCCAGCATCACAATAATCAAAGTAAAGAGAACCAAATGTGTACCTTGAGGACAGGGAACATATATAGAAGTCCCTAACACCACCATGTTGGAGGTTCAAAGCGGCTCTAATAGCTACCATTGAAACCCTCCTTAGTATGTACATCTGTCAAAAACAACAGCACGACTTGTAAAAACTGGAAAATGGTTAAACTATTGAAGATAGCTTTAAAAAAATCAGAGAATCCAAAAAAAATACTACTTTCAGAATCGACATCTTAGTTGAATAATCATATTTTAGGTTTTCATATAATAACAGTAATGCAGCAGGTGATGTAATTTTCAGAAAATTGAAAGCTACCTGCTGCTCAAAGTCTGCTTTTGATCGAGGCGTAGGTGTAAGAAACACCTGTTCCACAACTGGTTCAGTCAGCAAAGCGGACTTACCCAGTCCTGAGTTGTCAGTCGGGACGGTACGCCATCCAAGGACAGTATGCCCAAGTGATTCAGCAACCTAAAACACAACAGAAACTCAACAGTCAGTCAAATTTCATAATCCAGTTTGCCCACTGAGCCAGTGTTCCTCACTAATCAATCACCGCCTTCAGATAACAAAAAGTTTCCGCCCAGTAGTAATGGTAATTCCAGTAAACCAAGAGATATCTATTATCGATACTCGTCTACATTTGTTAGTTCATGTCCAGGTATCAAACTTGACCATTTCATAAAACTCTTGCATGTTTTCAGTCCAAAATTAAACGTCAAGTGCAAGTGTCTATATTCATTCATGTCACCGTGTCCAGTGTCCAGTGTCCGGTATCCAGTACAGGTGTTTAGGATGACAATGAAATGAAGAATCTTAACCAACACAGACCAAGACAAATAAAATAACCCCAGAACCAATAATCAGAATGCTGCCATAATCTTTATGCAAGTCAAATTAACCTGGAATATTTTTAAAAGACCACAAAACACAGGAAAAACATGATAGTATTATTCCCACTAGATATAGTCACGTACTGACTCACGTGACACCTTTCCACCAAACATTCAAAGATTAGGAAAATTCCACTTTTCAAGTATGTAGATGTCAAATCCAATGAAATGAATGAAGCTAAAATTTACCTTAGTAAACACATTTTTGCTTTCTTCCCTTCTACTCTCAGAAGTAGGCAAGAAAAACATCCCTACTGCATATTGCCCAAGTGGTGGTAACTCAAAACCAAGATCCTTCGTCACCTGAATCATTCCAAAACACAAACCATTAAAAAAAAGGGATTTCTACTTACGCCCTAAAATTTCCTACTATCGCCCTGATACGTATTAAAAACACACAATAAACCCCTTAAACTATTTTTGTTTTCCACTGATGAGAAAAACAAACCAAACAATCATAAAAAATAGCTAAAAAACAAAACAAAATATCATCCTTCCAAAATATGAACTAAATTTGTTTAATGATCACTTAATTAGTTTATTAAATACTGTTTACAGATTAAACTTAATGCCAAAAATCGAAATAAATATATATTCCTCCGTTCTGAAATAAATGAAACGCTTAGATAAAAACGAACCTCTTTATAGAAATCATGAGGAAGAGCAACAAGAATACCAGCACCATCTCCAGTATTAGTCTCACAACCACACGCTCCTCTATGTGACATCCTCACTAACATTTCCACAGCATCCGTCACCTTCATTCAAAACAAAATCAATTCAAAAATCGTCGTCAATTTAAACCTAAATATCCAAATTCAACAAAATTAGGTCAAAAAAAAATCCGCACCGTTTTACGACTACTTTCGCCGGAAAGTTCAGCGACGAATCCAACACCGCAAGAATCCTTATCATATTTCGGATCGTATAAACCAAGAGGCTGCTCCGGAACGAGCGATAATGCGGATCGGATAACAGACCTTAGCTTCGGTTCACAAATCAAAGTATGTGGATGTAATCTCTCGGATCGTAACCTATTTCCGAAGAATTTACTCTCGCAGATCTTCGCTTCTGACCTCCGAACCGCGTAGCTTCGGGATGTTCTTCTCCCGAACCTATACAACGACGGCACCAAAACGACGCCTTCGCCGCCGTTTTGTGTGTGGTTGTTGGTGAAGATTCCTCCCGAACCTACTTTGCTTCGGATTTGTAGTACCGAACCTACCCCTGCCGCCACCGACATGTCGCCGAATCTTACAGAGAACAAAATATCGAGTTTTTTTCAATTGATTTTTAGATCGATTTTAATCCAATTTGATGATGATGATGATAATAATAATAATAATAATAATATTAGTATTGTTGATGATGTTATGATATTTATATAATTACACACAGTAGTCCAGATTTGAGTTGTTTTAGGAGAGAGAAATTAAGGTCCTCAACAATGGCGGAAATTCCGCGAGAGGAGAGAGAAAGTAAGGAGATTACAGAAGAAAGAATCAAAGGGAGAAAGCGTTTGAGAAAGATGGGGATGAGTTTTCTTTTATAAACAAAAAAAAAAAAAGGGAGTGTGTTTGTGTTAGGACTAATATATTTAATTTGAGTATAATAATATACTAGTAGTATTAAGAATCGGAAAATAAAAAAAAATAAAAAAAAAGTGAAAGTGGGGCCTACAAGAGACGTGACAGGAAGAAATAGGCTGTCGGATGCCACGTGGAGATATGACCTTATGCGGCACGCGACAGCCGCTGAGGGATAGGGATTGGGTAGAAGGGTATAAAAGTAATTGTAAGTTGGAAAAACCTAGAAAGGTAGAAATCACAAAATAAGGGTTTTATAGTTATTCGGTTGGTTTAAAACGGTTTCGCCGCCACTTGGTTTGGATCCGAACTGTTGCGAGTCGTCGTCGCTATTTTTTGTATTTACTCCTAATTAGGTTTTTTAGGATGGAGTTTCATTTACTCCGTTAATTAAGGAATGGATTTTCTTCTAGATTTATTTCAAAGTAATTATCTGATTGAGGATTAGATCGAGATTTTATCTTGTTAGGATAAATGGATCGAGTTTGGTAACTATGGTTGTTTTTTTTATATTCTGGTTTTTATTAGTTGCTGACATGAGCTTAGCTCGGTATAAAATATACTCTCTCTATCACATAATATAGTGATTACATTTCTCTTTGGGTGCTCCAAATTATTGTTCTTGTTTCTCACCTTTTCATTATTTATTTATCCAGGCAACGACTTGTTATTTATTAGCAAAAACAGTAGCCAGTATATTATTTACCCATGTACTCCTTGTAGTAAGTTATGTGGATAAGGTAGTAACCCCTCGTCATAGACTCATTAAGGAATACTAAACTTGAGGGGTGTGCAAACTTTAGGAAAGGTACTTAAGCAAGGAAAAAAATATTTTTAGCAAAGTTATATATACTTTATATTATATAAGTGCTATGAAATTTCCAAATTACCCTCATTTAATAAAATATTTCCCAGTTTTGTCCTTAATTTTCCTTTGAAATCTGTATTCACTTTAATATTTTACGAACTCTTTCCCAATGTACTTTGTTTGACTTTTTTTTCCCCTAATTAAAGCTTTGTATTCGTTTTATCTCTATCTCTCCTCTCAATTTACGCCGTTTCATACCTCTCTCATCTCATTTTACCCCCATTTCAATTCTTTCTTTTTCTCTAGTTTTTTATTTGGTTGATTTTTTTGATTTTTAAGTTTAATTCACTGTAACTTCATATATTCGATTTATTTCGGATCGAAATCATATCACCTTTTCTCCAATCCGAACTTTTCGGATCCGATCAGCTATCTAATATGAAAAAGCCTTAATCAAAGTGGAATATCTATTTGATAACAGAGGGAGTATAAAACTAAAAATAATACTAAAGTAAATTAACTTAAAGAGGAATAAGACGCGGCAACGCCACAATTCTAATATTCTTGATCATCTAGAATATGACTAAGGGGAAAGGGAATATTCTCAAATATCATAATATTAAGATGTTGAGTCACTCCATGATTAGCAAGCGAGTCTGCTGCACGATTTTCTTCCCTGTAGACATGAATCACCTTAATTGTCCAACTTACTTCATGAATCAAATAATGGAAATAGTTTTCAAATTGGACAATGTTTTTTCAAGTTTTTTGTCGTTATCTTTGTATCCCCAGCCATAGTATTTTCCCCTTGTTAAAATCTTCGAAAAAAACATCTTTATATCATACACGATAATTATCGATTCTCTTTTTTCTTGTTTCCCTCATCAATACTTGGTGGTAATGGTTACCATTAAGTTTCATTCATCGACTTGAACCAAACACTCTATAAAAGTAACCACTTTTGTTACCATTCCCCTCTTCTATTTAATTTGTTTCCGTTCTCTTTCCATTCCTTATCTTGAACCAAACGACCCCTTACTCTTTTCTAGTATTATGTAGCAAAAACCATAGTAAATCTCCCGCTAAAGTTGGGGTTGATAAATATCGAGCCCACATACTCATAGTTAGGAGGTGGAAGCTCTTACTTAATCCTTAATTAATTTATTCTATGTTAAGTAAATTATGACAGGATACATAACTCAATAAATTATGGGAAGTGGGACCCTACCTTCAACTTTGCTCTAAAAACTAAACCACTTTTATTCTCTATTTTATACTCCCTCCGTTTCTTTTTAATCTACACACTTTTCTTTTTGGTCTGTTTCCTTTTAATCTACACAATGTTGCTTTTTCTATTTTTTATAACATGTCACATCTACTTTCTCCTCTTCTTCCGCCCATGTCATCTACTTTTTAATATTTTAACCCACTTTTTTAATTTATCTCTCACTTTTCAATTTATCTCTCTACCTTTTCAGTTTATCTCTCATACCTTTACACTTTCTCATTGGTTATCCTCAAAAGTGAAGTGAGTAAATTAAAATGAAACGGAGGGAGTATTCAACATAACATAAGCATGAGATAATACCTCTAATCTTCTCCTGAAATCTCGTACCCAACTCAAGTGTTGCATTTTTTATAGAGCATCGGAAATATATTGATCACAAATAATTGATATGTCAAAAGAATGGTAAACAATTGATGGATTGGTTAAATATTTTAATTAGGCCTGATTTGTGTTGTAATCATTGAAAGTTTTTAGAGTCTAGCCACCAACAACGAATTACATAATAAACTATCGATATAACTATAGACGAACACTAGTTATAAAAACAAATTAATAAAGTTGGTTAATATTATAATCAGGCCTGAATTCTGACGCAACTTTCGTGGCTCACACGAGCCCAAACATCATGCTACTACTAATGAAGAGTTGGTCTAAATATCTAATCTAATTAAACAATTCAAAAGCATACTTTAGTTGACCAAAATGTCATTAGTAATACTAATAGTGTTACGCAAATCTGGTCGCAACTGGGGAAGGAATAAGAATTAAGAAATCATCTAAATCATGGTGATTGTCTGTGAATGTGATTATATGGAGGACAATTTGGTAAAAAGCGTAGGGTTAGGTGAATGTTGACTGTATAAGATGACGAAATGGCTGACCAAAGCATCTGCAACTAGTTTCCAAACTTTGTAATGGAGAGGATACTCCCCCGTTTTTTAATACTCCTAGTCCGAGTCCTGATAAATCCATATCACCAATATAAAATTGAAAAAGTAATGTTGCAAGTACAAAAATAATGTATTAAATTCAGAAAACATATTATATCAACTTTTTGAATTTGAGAAAGGGAATAGAAGGGGAATGGATGGGAATGGAAAAAAGTGACTTCCCTCTCTCCTCTACTACAATCGACTTGACAAATGAAGCTTTATGCAAATTAAGGGGAGAAATAAAAACCAAAATGAAGTGGGAAATTAAGTGTGGTTGAATTGTGGAAAAAGGCCTTGCCATTGTTGTGGTGTTGCTGATATTACGGAAATTTGGAGAAGACAACTGGGCTTTCATGGAGGTGGAGAGCTGGGAGAAGAATCAAAAATCAGATATGGCACAAAATTCAGATAATTCAGAGATGAACAATGCAATACAGGTATAATAGAACAGTGTGGTGTAATTGAACTTTTTTGTAATAAATATGGCACAAAATTGATTGCAAATATTAGGGTTAATAAATGTAGGGCTATTAAATGTGGCGGAAATTTAATAGCAAAGTATTAGGGCATACATTGTGAATTGATGTTGAAAGTAAAAAGGTGCAGCTTTGATAAAATAATAAGTAATTAGTTAAATTATGTGAATCAATGTTGTGTTTGTGATTGGAGATATGTTTTGTAATATTAATACTAATTGCATCAAACGGCAAAGTAATTATAGAAATATTTGAATTCATTTTTGTTGAGGTAGGTATGGTATTTGTTGTGAGTTAGTTGATTTGAAGACTAAAAATTACAAGTAAAAGTATTTAACTTGGTATTGTGTTTGTGTTATCATGCTATTGTGTTTATGATTACTACAATTGACTCATAGCACAAAGTAGTAGAGTAGACCATTACATGTATGATTTAGAAGATATTGAACAACCTTTTTTTTTTTTTTTGAGAGGAAAAACATATTGAACAACCTTGAGGTATAAACATATCACTTGGTATTGTGTTTGTGTTCACATGCTGTTGTATTTCTAGTTCATGATATTTTGGGTGATGGTTAAATATGTGACAGGGTGTGGTGTCTTCTGATATGATGGTGGAGGATGTGGATGAAGTTTATGAAGAAGCGATTGAAGGTGAGATGTTGGGGACACCATCCCGTGGTGTCGTAGATAAGGAGACGAAAGCTCCAAGGGTTGGCATGGTTTTTGGTACGTGGGAAGAAGTTGAAGCTTGCTTTGAGAACTATGGGAAGGACACTGGATTTGGTGTAGTAAGGGCTGGTGGATCTTTTAAGAAGTGTGGTATGGAAAAGCTTAGGCGTAACTACACATGGACGTGTGAGTGCCATGGTAGAGCAGACATCCGCCGTTCTATAAAAGGTAAGAGGATTGCTGTTGGTAGTAAAGGGGTAGAAGTGTCTTCGAGGAAGACCAAGAAATGTGAATGCCCCGTTCTATAAAAGGTAAGAGGATTACTTGAATTGACAAACTTACCCTTGATATGGGCAAAGTTGCCCATATCTGATATGGATTTATCATAACTCCTCCTAGTCCTAGATGAATGCTCAATATTGAGTTTGACCGAAGTATTTGTCAATGTACAGATTTAACTATTAATTTTTTAAATTTTTTTTTAAAAAATTAAAAAAATAGATATTTTGAAAATATATGTCGAGACATCTTGTATGCTAACACTGGTCATTTGTTATTGGTACCTCTTGCCATATTTTATCCATATTCTTTTTTATGTTAGAAAGCAACTAACTATAGTGATGTGGACACAATTCAATCCTAGGTTGTAATTAAGTATCACCTCTAAATACTTTATCAACTAAATTAGATAACATCATAATGATATTGTAATGTATGGATTGAATTTATGAAGTCATTGTGGTGAAGTTTGTCTAAATTGTTTCTCTTGCCTTGTATATGCTTCACTTAGAATAGATGATAAGTAAGTACGAAGTAATAGCAAACGTAAACTATTAAAATTAAATAAATAGTATTTGGCAACTTTAATTTTAAAAGCAGGTAAGTCTATAACTTACAAATTTTGATATATTGAAAAGATAGTAAATGAAAAAAATTCCTAAAAGTTACTATAATAATAATTAATTTATTATTTGCATTCAAACATAACTTAGAGTCCGTTATATTCAACTTATTTTGACTTATCTGAACATATTTTATCTTATCTTATCTGAACTTATAGTATTATGTTATCTAATAAATTTCTCTTATATTTTATGGAGTTAGTCTTGTGTGGACCTGGTCCACAATAATATTATTGTGGACCAAATCCACTTATTTAATATAGTGACCCTTTTTGTCCATATAGTAACCTTTTAAAATCTAAAGTTACACCCTGTTCAAAAAACAAAAAAAAATCTTAAGTTACACTATACAGTTACTATCTACCATAGTGATCGTTTTTTTTTAAATATAGTCACTCTTTCGTACATTAGTTTATCATAATAAAAGTTTCATCTTGTGACATAGTAACCTTTTATTTCACATAGTCAAATTTTATAATCCATATCTACTCATCTTTTATATCTATTTTTTTATATAGTGACCTTTTTTTCATAATTCACATGAATTAGCATTAGGTCCACACTAATTTAGTGTGGACCAGGTCCATATAAGTTTTTTACTATTTTATGAGCGTATCGTATCTTATCTTATCTGAATTTATCTTATCTGAACTTATTTTTAGTTTATTGTGTTGTCTAACATCGTTAGTCCGTTTTATTCAACTTATTATCTTATCTAATCTTATCTTATCTTATCTAAACTTATTTTTTTTTTCTAAAATAAATTAAAATAAGTTGAATAAAACAGAGCGTATAAGTAAACAAAAGACTAATATCATGGCACGTGGTAGAAAATGCCGATACACTGCATTAAGCAGCCACCAGTAAATTTGTGATTGTATTGCCAACAGATTATATCAGCCAATAGAATTATGCATCGGTTTCTTTCTGCCCTTTCCTTCACTTTCACTATAATAAAAATTCAACTCCGGCCCCTTTGATAAAGTGCTTCCAATAACCAAAAAGTCTGGCAGCCTCAAAATATACTATTTAACATTCCCATGCAATTTAATTCTCCTGTTTCAAGTGTTTAACCAAGTACTAGTAATTTATTTATTGGTAAAGGATATTTCTCCAACCACAAAAATCAAGTTCTTCTAGGGTTGTTTGGGAATTGGGAGTAGATATATGTTAAGTTATGTTCCCTTTGCTTGTTTCATTTTGTTATTTATGATTGTGTAAAGCCTGTTATGAAAATATTTGCTCTGTTATTTGCAATGCATATTTTGACCATCAATAATAGCTTTGTTTGCGTATTTGTTTTTACAAAAACTAATAATTCAAAAGTATATATTATGACAGATCTAATAAAATCACATATATATGAATATAATTTTTCTTATATATTGGTGAGACTTTACAATCAAAGTTTAGCTTTATCATTGAAACCTTTCTTCCATAGAAAACAAAAGGAAATAAAGAGAGTATTGAATTGATTGTTTAAAATATTAGTCCATTAAGATCCTTCTCCATCCCATACTTGTGTTTACGTTATTCATTACTTCCACTGGTTCAAAATAGATGTATTATATTGATTGAACACACTTGTTGATGCATGTCACTAACAACTAATACTTTAATTATCTATTATTAAAAATAATATTAATATTATATTTTAAAAATATACATTGAGATGAACCCCACAACCATTAAAATAATAATATTTTTCTTTACATGTTAGTAATTAAATATAGTCAAAGTTAGTATCTAGATAGTGTAAAAAGTCAACATGATGCATCAATTTAGGAATGGAGGAAGTGCTTATTAGTTACCATATTAGGGAATTTACAATTTGTAACAAATAACTTTAATCATCAATATTTTTATTATGTATTAGTGAAAATTATATTTTTTTTAAAAAGAATGTTAAAAATATACTTTAAGATATATCCAACAAAATTTATTCTATAATAATCATTGTATATATCAAAAAGAATATATAGTTGAAATTTATTAACTTTAAACCATCAATAACAATTATTGAAACTAATAAAAAATGTATGTGAAGTATTTTTTTCAGGTACAAACATTATCTAAGTACATGTACTCAATCTCAAGAACTAAACCAGGAATTTAACTATACCCCTCCCATGTATATAAATGACTCCATAATTTATTATACATTATCGTTTCTTGCAGAATTGATAGAACATGTGAAATTATAATAAAGGAGTGCTATTATAAATATAAGATGCCGAAGAAAAATAGATAGTACATCGATAGTAGTAGCTTGCTATGTCCTCATGGGCTCAAATTTATCAACAATAAAGTACGTCCATTATGGACCCCATGTTTGTAAATTGTATATGAGAGAACTTTGGTACCTACTTCACAACTTTTTTTTCCCTATGGGAACCCGTAGTAAGATTTAATTTTCTCCTGATCGCCCTCACATGCGCCATTCACCTGGAGGCCCAAATGCCCCAAACCCCCTCCCCCCAACAATATTGAAATTTTCTTCCACCAAGATTTGAACCTTTCTCCGTGTGCGTGGGAGATAGGAAATCATCTGGTGGGCCCGAGGCCCTTGGTATCTACTTGTAAGCCTAATTTGGTATCTAACATGTTGTACATGGAGTCTGGTGGTACTAAAAACCTCATCGACTGGTATCAAAGAAAAAAATTCAGAAGAAATAATGATGTTGCATCCAAAATTATTTCAATTGGTACCAATAATATATAAAGAAAGTCCTTTAAATTAGTACTCAAAATCCTTTTAATTGAGAGTTGATACCATGCAACCGATGTATAGAAAAACTTCAAAGTCTCAACCATCCTTATTCAGCAAAAATTAAATTACAAACCTCTAAAAACTGGTGACTGGTGTACAATTATTAAGTGGATCAAGTTTTACTTATTATGTTATACTAGTATAAGCTACTTAATTTAAACAAATTCTTTTGTTTTTAAGGTTATGTTTTTTTTTGGGTTGAACTAAATTGCACTAAAATAAAATTGTGATAAGAAAGTAGTTAAACCGAATTAAAATAAATTGAATTAAACTAAAACTGTAAAAAAAAACCAGGGATTAACTCTCTCTTGTACTCCATAGTCCATATCAAGAACTGAAGAATGCTGGTCCCGACCTTACCAGCACCGAAGGTGTACTAATCAATGAACTTTCAAAACCTACTTTTTCTTTCTTTTGAGACAAAATCAACCAAGCTTAATGTTTGCCGACCTATATGTAAGTTGTAACATATGGATCAAACATGGAATAGCTAATAGGAGTAGCTGTTATCAGTTAGACAGTGTGTCTGTGTCTTATACTATTGCCTCGAGAAAAAGCGTGCACATCTGTTGACAATTTTACAGGTAAAAGACATGGACAAGCGAGGCATATAAATAAAACACAATTCTCTCCTGCAATTGGTTAATTGGGCCAGGATCATGTGATGTGGCAAACTAATTCACGACAAGCTACCGTCTACCGATAGTACTAGTACATATTTATATTAAAAACATTTATAATTTTACGTTAACAAGGGAGAATAATAATTAATTATAGTTTTAATTTTAGGACTACAAGTCTAAAACTTGCCAATACAGTATGTGCGTACTCTTACTGCCTAGTGTAGTGATCGACTTTCACTTTCATTTGGAAATGAGCAAGAGTTGGAAATGCTATCTCAAATCTTAATAGGTGGGGAGGGAAAGTACCTCTTTTCTTTTTCATATTAGGGAGTCCCAACTTCTTATCATGAGTGATAAACCTCTAACAGTTAGAGGGCAATTGCCTTCTAACAAGGACCAAAGTGCAAATTTTATAAACCCATATTTGTGTATCAAAAACAATTGTTATTGATAAACCAACCCATGTTTATGTGTTTGAGACACTTGTTATTTACAAAACAACCCTTGTTGGTGTAAATTTCAGTGTAACTTTTGTCAAAAAGTCAAACTGTGATTTCTGACAAAAAGTAAAAGTTTTCTCGATTTGCGCGTTTTTGCCAGCTTTTTCCTCGAAAAAATGCAACCTTATTTTTATGAAAACCCATGTTTGTATGTTTAAAACACATGTTATCTATACATCAACACATGTTTGTGTACTCCCTCTGCTTTTTTTTATTTGCTACATTTGACTTGCACGGTTTTCAAAGCATTATTTAACTCTTAATATCTCTTATTTCGCTTAAGTAAAAATTATAAAAATTTGATATTATGAATCTACACGTCGAGACGAATCTAACAAGATCACACATGACTATATTTTTACTTATAAAATAATCAAAATAATCGGTCAAAGTAGTGGCTTCATTCCCAAGAAATCAAATGTAGCAAATAAAAAAAAGCAGAGGGAGTATCTTATACACTTGTTATTTACAATTTAACCCCTATTTGTGTTTGTTTTGTCTCGATTTGCGTGTTTTTGCCAGCTTTTTCCTCGAAAAAATTCAACCTTATTTTTATAAAAACCCATGTTTGTGTGTTTAAAACACATGTTATCTATACATCAACACATGTTTGTCTATCTTATACACTTGTTATTTACAATTCAACCCCTATTTGTGTTTGTTAATATGCCTTGGGTCCACTTTATTTTGCACTTTGGTCCTTGTTAGAGGGCAATTGCCCTCTAACTGTTAGAGGTTTATCACTCCTCTCATCTTTAGCGTATACTCCTAAAAAAAAGAATGGAGAAAAATGGAAAAACCAAAAATACTTTTATGTCCTTTAGAATTTGTCAATTTCAAACAAATAAAAATTTGAAAAAAAATTACTTTTTCGGAAAAATGTCTTCCGCCAAATATACATATATTGATGTACAGTCGTACACTCGTAGGCTCATAATAGCGGTAGACAATTTTTTCCTTTGCCACATTTTCCTCCCTACTCTTTTGTTGAAGGTAACATAGTTATCTAATTAATAAAATATCATATATGATATCATTGTGATAATATAAGTTTAGTATTATATACAATTGTGTTTTCTCCCATAATATATTTATTTTTCTAATAAAAAATCATTTTCCGTCTAAAAGGAGCTTAGTGATTTTTTTTATTAAGAAAGATAATTGGTCCGAAGACCAACCCATATTAGACTAGTGGATACACCAGCTCAGAGGCTGGGTACAATGCTAAACAGCCCAGAAGATAATAAGTCTGAAGGCGCGTTGCCACCACAAGTGAATGTCCCAACATATTGTTGGAATGAGAATCGAACCTAGACAACACCCCGAAATTTAGGACAGTACTCACTCAAGTCAAGCATCTCTCTCCGAATTCAGAGTGACTGAAAAATGGCAACAAGGAGACACCCAGCCAACTACTTGAACTGATCAACTTGAGTGTCTTGACCGTATAAGTATATAACTAAACTGTTCACAAGTCTGAGTCAATCAGTTTCGTTCAGTTGGTGGGAAAGACTTTCTTCATTTCATTAACTGTATAATTATTTGTTTCTTTCTTTCTTTCTTTTGAATGTCTCTTTTGTTTCGATTCGTTTTAGAGCATTAAACAAACAAATAACTAAATAATGGGTATCCTTGCTTCAAAATCCTATTCAAGTGGTCCACTTATAGAAAGATCCATCCTCCCCAGTTGCCCAACTTTTTGCATATATATAACTTAATAAACCTTCCAACTAATTATTGAGCATGGGTAAAGTGCTCTTAACTTATTGTATGAGTTGTCAAATAAACTTTATATCTCTTTGAATATTTCTGACTTTATCAAGAATTATCATATGTAGCGATTAAGGACTTAATTTAATGTATAATATAAATAATTTATTGTATAATCTTGAGTTATTCGATAATATTTTTATAGTATGGAATATTGGTAAATGACTTTTAAGTGTCTTTTTGTTGGCTTTTTAATCAAAATGTTGCAACCTTTAAAAATATAGGAAATATACTCCCTGTGTTTCTTTTTAGTCTTCCTGATTGTTTTCTTCACGTTTGCCAATGCACGTGTTTTATCATTAATATCTTCAATTACATATCAGTAAAAATTATATATTGGAAAAAATTTATAAGATTTTCGTAAATTTTGAATAATACCAATATTCCATATAAAAAACAGAAATAATACTGTATATACATACAAATTCTACAATAATTTTGACATCTTAAATCTCAATTAACCCATTACAAATCACAATCACAACCTCATACTTTCTCTACACATCATTCAAGTTTGAGCATGCCTATGCCATATGGCCATATGGGCAATAGCTCCTTAACCGCAAGCCTTTAAGAAACAATTATTAAAAATATGGGGCATCATTTATTTCATTTGGGTGTTGAAGCTAGCACGCAACTTTTTCTTTTATTAGATCTTAAGAAAGTCCTAGAACTAGTAGCGTACATAGTACTAGCAGAGAAGAAGAAAAGCTGGGAAATAAACCGAAATTATTATTGGTTGTTGCCCACTTCCTTGATTTAGTTATATTCATTATTATACATATGGGATGTTTACTAAAAATAATTGTTTAGTTGCCGTTGATTAATTTATCTGATAATATTATATGATGTAGATCATGTAGTACTTATGATTTAAGAATAAATCCCGTCTATATAATCGTGACTACCTTAAATGTAAAAGAAAAAAAATGAACCATTTATTTTTTCAGAAGATTTTTTTGCGAGAACAATGATTGAATTATTGCGTGTAAGATTTGTGCTCAGTTCAATATAATATAAATTACACCAATTACTTTCAGTTTCCTACCATTTTATTTCACATCAAGGTGGACAAAGTTGAGATCAATACACATAATAAAGAGGATAAAAAAAACGAATGTACCAATCATATTCCTTCCTTCTGATAAAAAGATTGATTAGAAATTGTGAACCGTTGTTTATGCAAAGACAATTAGACAGCAGCCTTAGAATTTTGAGTATATCAGTCAATAAAGCCATAATGAGTACTAATTCCTTCTATTTATGTTCGATATAAACATCACAAAAATTCCAAATTTAGTTTTCATTTCATAAAGGTGGTGAGTGTGTACGACCACCTCTAAGGCATACATTTGTCATGTCTAGTGGAGCTCCATGGTACATTGCAATCCTCAACAATAATTGATCTCCTATAAAGAAAGTTAAAGCAAAGCACAAAGATTCCAAGAATCCAAGTACATACATGTAATTATTGAATAATTAAAAGGAATATATGCCAACATAAGTAAACCAATTCATCTGAGCTAGCTACTTTAGTTACTTTGTCAAATTTTAATTTGGAAGGGTATTTTATCACTTGAGATTGAACCTCGATTATATGTATTAGTGTCTTTTGTCATTCTCTATATATATATAAAAAAAAAGCAAAAGAAAAATATGGAGTTGATAATAAAAACACTAGACATAAGTGATAAGTAGGTCTAGTGGTCACATGATTATTGCCTTTTATGGAGTTTCTCAAAAAAACTTGTCCATGGAAGACTTAAGTGTATTGAAGGGAAGGCACATTGTCTAGAACGTTGGTTGTATCACCATGTAATAGTTGAATAATTTTTTATTATCATGGTAAAGAAAAAGATTATACTGGATTGAATGATTGATATAGTCGGATAAGAGATCCTCACCTCTAAACTGCGTATGTATTTGGTGTCATAACCTCAAAGTCACGGGCTCACGACAATCATCCCAGGACATGAACTTATTTTGTGCCCATATGATAAAGGTTTTGTCAATTATTCATGTATCATTTATTACTTGTTTTGTTCTACAATAAATCAACATCTTCTTTTTCGCCCGTTCCAAATAGTTTGAACATTTATTTTTCCGATATGTACAAAACTATTTTTACACTTTCTTCTAGGCATGTTTCCAATAGTAGTACTACACTATCTATCATGTCTACTTATGTCTAGTGTTTTTCTTATCAGCTACTAATATATAACCCTTAATTCAACAGCTTCTTCTAAAAATATGTGTCATAATCATAATAAGTATTCAAACTATTGTGTGAAGTATGAAGTAGAGTAAAAATTCGACAAGGATGAGAACACTTGAAAACTCCACAATAACTAAAATTACTAAATTACCCTTTCTTCCTATTATGGAGTTTTTTTTTTTTTTTTTTTGTTCAGGTTAGATAATTGGTCCGAAGACCAACCCGCTAGCTACTATTTCAAGACACCACCATGTGAATTTCGTTGATTTGGGGGATTTATACCCACAAGCAAACATTTTAATACAAACTCCCCAAATTGGGGAGTGATGAGAGTCGAACACCCGACCTCGCGGTTGGGAGGTGGGAGCACCAACCATTGGGCTCCCACGAGGACCTCTCCTATTATGGAGTTAGATAGTAGTATTCATATATCAAAATGTTAAAATAAACATTGCTAGTATTGTTACTTATTTTCATTATTTTAAAGATGCAGTATTGTTAGTTGAAGACATGAAGTATAAAAGAACAAATATGAGACAAACGCTCCAACATTTTGCTCTTTTTGGTGGGGTTTCCAAACTGCCAAATCCTGAGTTCTGAACTTCTGACCCTTGAAAGGGGAAAGAGTTAACACTGATACCCTTCCACTTATGCAACAGCCAAGTGAGCCAACGACCTTTTCCCTATTTTCTTAGTGATCTTGGGAGTTAGAAGTATATATAATATGCTGAAGTATATAATATGCAGTATATGCTATGTGACTCCACGTCTCATATTATAAAGTTGTTGCTATTTGCAAATTACATTATGTTAAGAGGGTTATCAACATTATTCATCATAAGCATTTGCACACAACCACCATTAGTATATATGGAGAACAATTGGGTATTTGTGCCCTTCACTAACTCGATCACTTGGATTGTTGACCCTATAAATTTATCTTCAAAAATATTTCATTATTTGTTCTATTTTATATTTCCTCTATCTTTTCAGATGCAACATTTGTCTTTTTGATGAGTGTATTAAAATAATCAGATGTTGTAACTAAAAAAACAAAGGTAGTAGATTTTATTAACATATATTGAAAACAATAATGGTTAAAATATTACTCTTAATATTTTATTTGCCTTAAAAAAAAGAAATAAAGGGAGTGAGATGAAAATACAAATAATCCATTCAATTTGGAGCTTTGACCCCATATCTTGAGACAAAAACCATCACATTTGTGCCATGCATGTTCTAATTTTCTATATTTACTAGTACTTTTGTAAATTTTAAAAATTTCATTAATGTAGTCACAAGATCCAAAAAATGTTTGCAGGACAAATCGCCACATTTATTATCAAAAAGGTTATTGGCCACACAAGTTGCCGCAATAATTTCAATAACATGCAAGAAACGAAGAAAAAGGATGAAAAGAGAGTCAAATTGCCGAAAAGTAGCATCACACTTTGTCTCTTTCCTGGTGTTTGAGAGGTTAACTAATCTTTAGTTGAAGTGCGCTTAAATTTTTTTTTTTTTTTTTTTTTGAAAGTAAAATTAATTCATTAATGAAAGAGTCATACGACATCTACAATAAAAATCATAAATAACAATTACATAATAATTTTGAACAAATAAAATTCAGAATTTGCAAAACCACGATCGTTGTATAAGAGATCTAACACCCCGCATACCCTCTTCCACATTTGTTTGATACAACCTTCAACGGGGGTGTCTTTCGATATCTTTGTAGTTTTGAAATAGAATTGAATCTGATACCATTGATTGTAATTGTAGATCTGAAATCTGCTTCGACGCCGCATAATTCTTCATCAACGAACCAAAATTACGATAATTCATCTAGAAACAAAGGAGTAAACTAAAGTTTCTCCCAAGGAGAAAAGAAAATTTAATTTGGAGCATAATATATAACTACTATAGTAGTGTTTCAATTAATCATAGTATAGTAATCATCCATTGCATTGGTTTAGATGTATAGTATAAAGGAGGTATGTTATTTAATTAATTATATCGATTTGATTATTCATCATTATGGATACTCACTAGTGGAAAAAAGCCTAAGGGCTGCGGTCAAAAGTGGCCTAAGGGCTGCGTTTTTTGACCGCAGCAATTAGAGTAGCCCTTAATATATAGGAAGGGCTGCGGTTAAGAACCGCGGCCTTTGCAGTATTAAGGGTCTGGCCGAAAGAAAACCGCGACCCTTGGCCATATAAGGGCCGGTTAACCGGGAAAACCGCAGCCCTTGAATAATTAAGGGCTGCGGTTTTTCCAGCTAACCGACCCTTATATGGTCAAGGGCCGCGGTTTTCTCCATTAACCGACCCTTTTGGTAATAATTTTTTTTTTTTAAAAATTCGGGCACTATATATGCGCTCGTTCCTCGTGTCTTTGGTTCCTTGTCGCTTTGCTTTGTACCATATTACAAACCTCATAATGCATATATATATATAGAGTTCCCAATTATATATGTAATAATTCTATATATATAATAAATAATGTTAAAGAGTACATATTAAGGCAAATATTAATTCTAATACAAAAAGCTACATTAACGCAACAACCGAATAGCTTGCCAACTTGTTTCGAACTTCTAGTTAGTTCTTGCAAAATCCTAACCAATGTATCATAGACAATCTTCACAAATGTAGGTAGCCAACTTGTTTCGAACTTCATCCAACTCTTCAATTGTGAATTCATCCAACCTTGGTGCGTCATTATCCATGTAAACCTTGCAATAATATGAATATAATAAATTAATAAGATGAAGTCAAACATTTACAATATATAATAACAACTAACTCTTGCAAAAGATTAGAAGTTCAATTTTGTAGGTTCGTTTCGGGGTCGTTTTTTGTGAATTTGAGCTATTTTACTTCCCAAAACTACCTACATGTTATATATAGGAGCAAAACTAACACACACCACTTACTTTATGCATAGTTGAAGTGTTAATGTCATATTTTGGTGCAAAAGATTAGAAGTTCAATTTTTAGGTTCGTTTCGGGGTCGTTTTTTTGTGAATTTGAGCTATTTTACTTCCCAAAACTACCTACATGTTATATATAGGAGCAAAACTAACACACACCACTTACTTTATGCATAGTTGAAGTGTTAATGTCATATTTTGGTGCAAAAGATTAGAAGTTCAATTTTTAGGTTCGTTTCGGGGTCGTTTTTTTGTGAATTTGAGCTACTTTACTTCCCAAAACTACCTACATGTTATATATAGGAGCAAAACTAACACACACCACTTACTTTATGCATAGTTGAAGTGTTAATGTCATATTTTGGTGCAAAAGATTAGAAGTTTAATTTTTAGGTTCGTTTGGGGGTCGTTTTTTGTGAATTTGAGCTATTTTACTTCCCAAAACTACCTACAAGTTACACATAGGAGCAAAACTAACACACACCACTTACTTTATGCATAGTTGAAGTGTTAATGTCATATTTTGGTGCAAAAGATTAGAAGTTCAATTTTTAGGTACGTTTCGGGGTCGTTTTTTGTGAATTTGAGCTATTTTACTTCCCAAAACTACCTACAAGTTACACATAGGAGCAAAACTAACACACACCACTAATTTATCCATAGTTGAAGTATGTAAGTCACACTTAGGTACAAAAGATTAGAAGTTTAATTTTTAGGTTCGTTTCGAGGTCGTTTTTTGTGAATTTGAGCTATTTTACTTCCCAAAACTACCTACAAGTTACACATAGGAGCAAAACTAACACACACCACTTACTTTATGCATAGTTGAAGTGTTAATGTCATATTTTGGTGCAAAAGATTAGAAGTTCAATTTTTAGGTTCGTTTCGGGGTCGTTTTTTTTGTGAATTTGAGCTATTTTACTTCCCAAAACTACCTACAAGTTACACATAGGAGCAAAACTAACACACACCACTTACTTTATGCATAGTTGAAGTGTTAATGTCATATTTTGGTGCAAAAGATTAGAAGTTCAATTTTTAGGTTCGTTTGGGTCGTTTTTTGTGAATTTGAGCTATTTCACCTCCCAAAACTAGCTACATGTTACATGCTACAATTTCCAAAATAAACTAATTCTTACCTATCAATTTAATCTAAATTAAATAAACTAATTAGTTACATACCTTTTGAAGATAATCGATGTCAGTACAACGGTTGACTATATCAAACATGTACCGCAAAGACGTAATAGCCACAATCAACACCATTCTTTTGTTGCGACATCGAAATTCACCAAATTTAAACATCCAAAAACATTCATGTTAAATTTAAAGTATATGAAAATAAATGGTTAGACATAAGATTCACCAAAGTAGTTACCTCAATCGATATCCAAAGAGGAGCTTTTCCTAATCGAAGTCCAAGTCCATAATGGTGCTTCATCACACTACATCAATACATTATAAGATGTTTATTATATATATATATATATATATGTATATATATATATAAATGTGTAATATTAGGTACACATATTGTTCTAGTTAAGTTACCTATTCAATAGTGACTTGACTAGTAAGCTCCGTGGTGGTTGTCGACGAAGAGAATCAAAGTGGTAAACGTGATTATTTGACAAACATATCACAATGAGCGTCCAATGGAGACTATACAAGGAAATAATATAAAGTTATCTAAACAAGGTAATAAAGTTATAGAAAATAAAGTAAAGCATCAAGTTTGGTGTAACAAGCTTACGCTTCAATATATGGAACAAGGATGAACTTCTCTTCTAACCGATGTGATTGTTTGAAACTAGTATCGAGATATTCTTTCACATCGGTTTTGTTTTTTAAACAATTGTCATCTCGCATCATACTTGGACATAACCAACCAATCTTTGTCTCACTCATTTTTTCATTCAATTCAAGTACCACAATAACTCGAGAAATTAAAGCATATAATAAAAAGTCAACATACATGTATGGAAGGTGAAAATTATTATAAACTTGTAAAGTAAGATATGTATATGTATCACCTCATGAAAGCTTGTATCATTGTTCCACTCAACATTTCTCCACGTAAGAATTCTTTAACATCGTCTTTGGAAATCCATGTAGATGACTCATCGGCGTAGTTGAATTGTTCCTTCCCCAAAGGAACATGTATTGCCGATATCATCGAGCAAATCACTAACACACTCATGCAACCAATAACATGCCTTAGTAAGGCCTTGCACCACCAACGGCTCGAGAAGTGGA
The DNA here is from genome assembly GCA_947648045.1 of Beta corolliflora. Lineage (NCBI taxonomy): Eukaryota > Viridiplantae > Streptophyta > Magnoliopsida > Caryophyllales > Amaranthaceae > Beta > Beta corolliflora. The sequence goes on from CANSZD010000436.1 coordinate 158,078, forward strand.
TTGTTTGACATACTAACTTGGTCATCGAACACAATTGGTTCAATTTCAGCACGTCCAATTGCCTCCTTAGCCATCTTGTTTTGTGAACCGACCTTTTTAGCCTTTCGGTCATGTGAACCAGCCTTCCTTGAAACCTATTAAAAAGTAATAATAAGAATATTGTTCACTTATTATTTATATGACATAGAAAAGTAATATAATCGAGTTGATTATTACATAAACTAACGCATATATATATGTATGTTTATCGGTGTACCTCATCCGAAAATCGCACCCATGCACGCGGCCACGTAACATAACTACCATGGGCGTCACTCGGTGTATGTAGACCGACCTCCGGTTTTGGCATCGGAAGACCTAAGTCTTCAAAACCCGGGCTCAATGTAGTCGATGCTCACCACATAGTGATCATTTTTCACTATCCGGTGATGCACTCGTACTCGATCACCGAGGAGGTTGTGCATGGCCACTAGCTACCACAATCGACTATCGGAATCTTTTTCTTGAACTAATAGTCGGCATGGGGTCTCCTCCTTTGAATCAAAACAAGTCATTAATAGTTAATTGCGATGAAACAACATATTTAGAATTGCATGCACTTAGGGACAATACATAGTTAATTAATAAAGCACGGTGATTAAGCGTGATAAATTAAACCAAATACGGTGATTACCTTCAACTCGGGTATTGGTGGATCAGGGTGCGGGTATCGTTTGATTATCGATGTTTGTGGAACACCGATCGGGTGGCTAGATGGAACATCACTACCTTTCTTCAATGGGAAGGTCGGTAAACCCATTTGCTCCATCATAGCATTGAAGTTATGTGTCATCTCCTCTCTAAGCTCCTCCCGAATTGCGGATTTGATAGCCTCCACATCTACCGACGCCGAATTCACACTACTTGCACTTGATTTTGACGTTGTCGTGTATTGTTCACCATATACCTTTCGCACGCCGAGGCGGACACCTCCCACGCCCTCACACGACCACTATGGTCCTTTCCTAGAGTTTCGTGCAAAGCATCCATGTGTGCGGTAGGAGTGAAATCACCTGTTGCCTCCTTTTCCTTTAATCCGATCTACAAATAAAACAACATAAATTAGACGTTAAAATTTTTCAAAAAACAAAAAAGCGGCGGGAACGTGCGAGGGGGGTGGGGGGGCGGTGGGGACTGTGGTAGGGGGAAGTGCAAGGGGGGGCGTGTGGGGGCGATGGGGGAGGCTGTGGGGGGGCGGTGTAGGGGGCGGTGGGGGACTGTAGGGGGGAAGTGCGGGGGGAAGTGGGTGGGGGGGCGGTGGGGGGACTGTGTTGGGGGGCGTGGGGGGACTGTGTTGGGGAGGGGGCGGTGTAGGGGGCGGTGGGGGACGTGTGTGGGGGGGGCGAGTAGGGGGGGCAGTGGGGGGACTGTGGTGGGGGGAAGTGCAGGGGGGACTGTGTGGGAGGGGGCAGTGGGGGGGGGACTGTTTAGGGGGGCGGTGGGGGAGGGGCCCGTGGGGTGTGGGGGGAAGTGCAAGGGGGGGACTGTGTTGGGGGGCAAGAGCGGCGGCAAGCAGGCCAGCCAGAGGCAGCTGAGCCAGGGGGCAGAGCAGCTGATGGATGGCGCAAAGAAGCCTGCCGATGGCGGCTCGCTGCCGGCTGGCTGGCTTTGCCCGCGCTAGCCGCTTTGGCCACGGCCTGGCCGCGCTTGGGGCCGTGCAAGGGGGGGGCAGTGGGGGGGACTGTGTGGGGGGGAAGTGCGGGTGTGGGGTGTGGGGGATGGGGTTACTTGAATAATGGATATAAACGAAAACATATCAAATTAGCAAAATAAGCCTAAAATGATATTTACGTTCCCGAAATCCGACCAACAACAAAGTAGCACCTATAAATCTACTTAATAACAATATTTTAGGTTATATTATCATGTTTCACAAGAAATTGGAGCCCAAGTGACTCAAACTATTCGAAAATGACATGAAATGGCCGAAATAGGCCTAAAATGATATTTACGTTCCCGAAATCCGACCAACAACAAAGTAGCACCTATAAATCTACTTAATAACAATATTTTAGGTTATATTATCATGTTTCACAAGAAATTGGAGCCCAGTGACTCAAACTATTCGAAAATGACATGAAATGGCCGAAATAGGCCTAAAATGATATTTACGTTCCCGAAATCCGACCAATAATAAAGTTGAACCTATAAATCTACTTAATAACAATATTTTAGGTTATATTATCATGTTTCACAAGAAATTGGAGCCCAGTGACTCAAACTATTCGAAAATGACATGAAATGGCCGAAATAGGCCTAAAATGATATTTACGTTCCCGAAATCCGACCAATAATAAAGTTGAACCTATAAATCTACTTAATAACAATATTTTAGGTTATATTATCATGTTTCACAAGAAATTGGAGCCCCAGTGACTCAAACTATTCGAAAATGACATGAAATGGCCGAAATAGGCCTAAAATGATATGTACTTACAATAGCATTGGCTATCTTTTCTGTAACGGGATCAGGTAACACTCTCTTTCCCTTTGCATCAACCCCATGCATCGAACACCACCAATCAAGGACCCTGTCTGGTTGACGAGCCGGTGTAGCTAATGTGGTTGTAGAGGTAGGTGTCGTTGTCGAATCCTGTGTGGGGTAATGGCCAAACATCCACTTTTTTCTCGCCTGATCGTAGGAATGGGCACCCAAATGATGATAATATTTCCTTGCTTTTGCACTTGCGCTTTTTTTCTCACGTCTTGCCTGAAAAAACACATAATTACAAACAAAAGATTAGGTGTTATATACAATCATACTCGAGCTAAGTGTGGTAAATATAATTAAAATCCTTTGCTTACAACGACTTAGGGGTAGTATTTTTGGCAACAAATGCTTCCCACTCTTCGAGTTTGATATTTCTCCATATTTGATATGGTAATGTGGTGGGTTCCTCTGAATTTTCCAATGCGGCCTCGGCTTCGATTTGCTTTTCTCCCCCATAAATTTTCTTCTTCTTTGTACCCGTTCTTTTCCTCCGCTTAGTAATCCAACCTGGGACACTAACTTAGCCTTGAAATCTCGAAATCTCTGAGCAAGCGCGGATAAAAATAGATTCTTCTTGGCTTCATCATCTTCGATATTGAAGAGATTCTACAAAAAAACGAACAAAAATATTAGTTTCCACATTTGTTGTAATAGATTAAATTTTATCATTAGTACTACATACACATACATTTATTAAAATAAGAAACTAAATGGTAGTATGAAACTTACCATAGTGTCATTCCATAGCAATTTCTTCATCCCCTCGGGCACCTCTTGCCATGAATGCAAAATGGAGAGCCTCCGAACACAAAGGCCAATATGTTTGGCATACTTAGAACGCCACACACCACAAGGTTGACCCAAGTTATCGTACTCTAAAGTCATATGCAAGTGAGTAGCACTTATTGACTTTGTAGGTCCTCTTCCCTTTCTCTTTTTCATCACTTTCGATTTTCTTTGTTGTTGATTTGTTTGTAACTCCCGTTGTTGACCTTCTTTCCTACAAACTTGTTGTGCTTTCACAATTGTACCACTTTTTGGATGAAGTTCTTGAAGATCTCGATCTTCGAGATCACCTTTATCCTGGGTCCTTCCTCACATCATAAGATTCATCCTCGGTTGTGTGTTCACTAGTCGTCATCTCATCCATATGTAGTAATTATCCCCGCAATTATAAACACATAGAAATTAATATATATGTACAAGTTAAAAAAAAATAACAAATTGATTAAGGACCAACAATAATGGAACATCGGAAATCGTGGGCCACTAGCTACTCCCCCCCTTGCACATCCCCGCCGGCGGCGCCGGCGGCGACGGCTTGCTTCTTTGCCGGCTATTGCTTTTGGCTGCCGGGCCTGCTTGCTTTGTGACGCTTCTTTGCCGCTTCTGGCCACTTCTTTGCTTTATTGCCGCGACTTGCTTCTTATTGCCTGCCGCGGCTTGCTTCTTTGCCTTCTTTGGCGGCTTGCTTCTTTACCCTTGGCTTGCGGCTTGCGCTTTGCTTGGCCGCGGGGAATGTGCAAGGGGGGAAGTAGCTAGGTGTTGGACTGGGGGCGGGAAGTAGCTAGGGGTTGGACTGGGGGAAGTAGCTAGGGGTTGGACGGGGGGGAGCGGGGGCTGTGCAAGGGGGGGACCGGGGCCCAGGGGCAAGGGGGGGGAAGTAGCTAGGGGGCCGGACGGGGGATCGGCCGTGCAGTGGGGGGAACCAGGGGCCTGTGCGGGGGGGGGCCTAAAATGATATTTATTTTCCCGAAATCCAACCATCAACAAAGTAGCTCGTATAAATCTACTTAATAGCAACATTTTAGGTTATAAGATCATATTTCACAACAAATTGGATTACCATGACTCGAAATACACGAAAATGACATGAAACGGCCGAAAAAAGCTTAAAATGACGTTTACTTTCCCGAAATCCAACCATGAACATAGTAGCACCTATAAACCTACTTTGTAGTCGTATTTTATGCAATATTATCACATTCAACAAGAAATTGGATTACCATGACTCGAAATACACGAAAATGACATGAAACGGCCGAAATAAGCTTAAAATGACGTTTACTTTCCCGAAATCCAACCATGAACATAGTAGCACCTATAAACCTACTTTGTAGTCGTATTTTATGCAATATTATCACATTCAACAAGAAATTGGATTACCATGACTCGAAATAAACGAAAATGACATGAAACGGACGAAATAGGCCTAAAATGACCCTTACTTTCCCGAAATCCAACCAACAACAAAGTAGCACCTATAAATCTACGTAATAGTCGTATTTTTGCTATATTATTATATTCAACAAGAAAATTGAGTCACATGACTCGAAATATATGAAAATGACATGAAATGGACGAAATAGAGATAAACCTGAGTATATGTCTCATGATTTGTTGACCTTCCGCCGTTTCTTAGGAGTTTCAACATGTATCCCTTCAAGTGTGATCAACACGCATATAGTTCTCGAGACATATTTACATCATCTTCCACGCTATTTTCAGGATAGGTAAAAGTTGGGATGTCCTCAAATGCATCATACTCTTCCTCATCCTCAACATCACCAATGCCCAGAATACTCCTTTTGCCAGGTACAACAATTGACCACTTATTATCAGCAGGATCAGTTACATAGAATACTTGTTTAGCTTGTGATGCAAGTACAAATGGCTCTTCAGTCTCACGTAGACGACCCATGTCCACAAGAGTGAATCCGCAAGGATCATCTTTTTTTTACGCAACGTCGATTATCATCAACCCAATTGCAATAAAAGAGACAAATATGAAAAGCCGAGTAGTCAAGCTCCCATATTTCTTGAATTCGCCCATAATAGTTGGTGGCAAGCAAGAACGGGAGACTTATCTTTCGAGCTTGCGTATTGTGTAGATGACGCCACAAGTGAAACACCACTATTCCGTCGCGATGTCGACTTAAGATCTTGACGTTCGACCCAAAACGTATACCCGTTAATATCATAACCCTCATAAGAGTGTACAGATTCACGAGGACCAAATGCTAACCACTTGACTGTTTCAGAAACATTTTCATTTAAATCATCCACTACTCGATGATGAAACCAATCAATGAACGTCTTATTATGCATTTGCGTCAATGCCCTTATTCCTTTTCCAGGGTTGCTAACACGTAATTCTTCCATATGCTCATTTAAATAAGGATGGACGAGCGCCACGTGATGCAACACAAATAAGTGAGCTTGTGTACGCTTGTCGACGAAGGTGAGATCAATTTTGAGCCAATCGTACCCTTGCCCTCGAGTCCGCCCTCGTGTCGAGATATCGGAACGCCAATAGGATCAACACCAAGCAACATACTCGCCACAAAATTACCGACCTCTTCGACCACAATCCCTTGAATAATGCTACCTTACGGTTGTGCAAGATTTCGAACTTTATCCTTCAAAGTACCCATATATCTCTCAAAAGGATAGCACCACCTCAAAAACACTGGACCACACAGCTTAATTTCTCGAACTAGATGGACAATGAGATGGACCATAATGTCAAAGAATGCGGGGGGAAAAAACATCTCAAATTTGCATAGAGTTTCAACTACTCTGGCCTGCAAAGAATCGAGGGTCGACGGTTCAAGGACTTTCTTGCATATTGTATGGAAAAATGAACAAAGTTCGGTAATGGTGTGCCTCACATGCTTCGGAAGTATCCCACGAATTGCAATCGGTAAGAATACTTGCATCATGACATGACAATCGTGAGATTTCATACTCGATAACTTCAACTCACCATTTAAGGTAACAAATCGCTTCATATTCGATGAGTACCCAGTTGGAACCTTAATACCATACAATGACTCGCAAAAAATCCGTTTCTCAGCTTTCGACAGCGTGTAGCAAGCTGGGGGCAAATAATTCTTCTCCGAATCATCCACCCTTTTTCTTTTCCCAATTTCCTCATCAAGCCCTTCCTCCACTACTTTCTTTTTCCTTCCCGCCCTTTTTGAGCCCACAACTCCGGTCGAAGCTTATTTTTTTCCAAGTGAAGACGTGACGCTTTAACATCCTTTGTCTTACCCGGAATATTCATAAGTGTCGCAAGAATTGCATCACAAACATTCTTCTCAATGTGCATGACATCCAAACAATGTCTGACTTTTAAATCTTTCCAATATGGGAGTTTCCAAAAAATAGACTCCTTTTTCCATAATCCCGTAGTTCCATCAACGTCATTCGCGGGTTTACCATAGATCGTTTCAATGCCCTTAACCCGATTATAAACTTCGGTACCGGTTAATGGTCTACGAGCAACTTCCTCTTCAACCGTCCCATCGAAGGCCTTTTTCTTAAATCGATAGGGATGGTCGCGTCTAAGGAGCCTTCGTGTGCGCATATAGACATGTTTGCAACCCTTAATGTGTGTAGACTTCATGTCATCTATACAAATCGGGCACGGTTTTTTTCCTTTGGTCTTATACCCGGGATAAGTTCCCATAAAGTTGGAAAGTCGTTCATTGTACGGAAAAGCATGGCACGCAGAGTGAACATCTCATTAGCATACGCATCAAATACCGACACTCCTTCGTTCCACATCTTCCGTAAATCTTCAATAAGTGGTTGAAGGTATACATCTATGTCATTTCCGGGTTGTTTCGGCCCCGATATGAGAAGCGACAACATGATGTACTTGCGTTTCATGCACAACCAAGGAGGCAAGTTATAAATCACTAAAACTACGGCCATGTACTATGCCGAGAACTAAGATTGCCAAAGGGATTCATGCCATCCGTACATAATCCAAGCCTCAAATTCCTATCCTCGTTACCAAACGGCTTATGCACCCTATTGATACTTTTCCACTCGGGGGAATCAGCTTGGATGCTTCAAAGAAACCGTCTTTCTTCCTACGATCCGCATGCCACCGCATATTCTTCGCATCTTTTTTAGTGAGAACATGCGCTTAAATCTAGGTATTATGGGAAGATACCACAACACCTTAGCCGGTGGTCCTTCACTACCCCCCGCCCCCTTCACGCCCGTACCTTGATAATCCACAACGTGGACACTCATCTAAATGCTCATACTCATTACGATAAAGCACACAATCGTTTGGACAAGCATGTATCCTCGGTACTCTAAACCGAAAGGACACATGAGTTTCTTAGCATAATAGTTCGACTTTGGCGGATCATTTCCATCGGGGAGCATATCGCCTAAAACTTCCAACAACGACGTGAAACCGCAATCCGTCCAAACTTGCTTTCGACTTAATATTGAAGAGTGTTATCACGGCGGAAAGTTTGGTGTACTTCGTACAACCCTGGATACAATGGCCTTTCAGCGGCCTCGGATATAGACTCAAACATACGAGGTCGTTTGCAAGACTGATCTTCAACCTCTTGTATCATCTCGTCTACCCGATCTCTATCATCATCCCCAAATTCATCATCCCCATACTCACCATCCTCGAAATCATCACCTAATTTATCCTTCTCCTCTTCACATACATCGTTCATTATCCTACAACTTCTTGCATATCTCCCCTCCTCACCATGCCAAACCCATACGTGGTATTGAGGCCTAAACCCACGACGAAAGACATGCTCCCTAAGCAAATGAATACTACTAACCTTGCTCACATTTCCACAATCTAAACAAGGACAATAAAAGTCGATTGCTCCCGTAAGATGCTTGGTATTCTAATGCAGATTTACAAAATTTCGAGACCCCATTCACAAACTCAATCGATTCACGGCTACCATACATCCAAGTACGATCCATCTCATTCATGAAAACCTCTAATTAAACACAACCAATTATAAGTATCAATCATTTAAGCACATTCACATGCAAGACAATCACATATTGAAAACACGCACATACAAATGGAGGCTAAGTGAGTCACATGTGCAAATGTATGCATGCATCCGAAGGTCCTTATCACTCCAACCTAACCCATCCTTGGACATTTAATCTCACTAGTGAATATATGCCAACTCTTCAATTCTAAGGAAAATCCGGCAGCATTTCCCTACAGTTCTCCAAGTACACAATGTAGATAATTGATTATCTACATATGTACACAGAGAACAATGTAGAGAAATGACAAGCCAAGACTTTCCTTAGAATTGAAAAGAAGACATACATTCACCACCTAAGTGAGATCAAACGTCCAAGGACAGTCCCAAACAGGGGACTATTCAAGACTTACTCCTAATGAGTAAGTCTTGAACGGGTATCTAGGCATATGATTGATGATATGATGATTCATATAACTTATACATTTCATAGCTTAATTAAATTGTTTTCATCCAATCTCATATCAAGAAATATACATACACATATATAGATTGAATCTACATATACATAATAAATGAAGATATATAATGAATTGTCTTTATCATAAATACATACCAATAACAACTAATATGGAGATCGATCTCTATATATACTCGCACTATCTCCTAGTTGATTTGCCGCTTCCAATATGCTAATATCTAAGACACATAAAACCGAAAAAATTGTTAGCATATAGTAAATGCAAAAATTATAAGAAATACATTCATATATATAAATTATCATATCTTACCCACATTGAAACACATTACAACTAACTTTTCTCATTTAAACTATTAACAAATTATAAATGAAATTTGTTTGCATTAAACTAAGTTAATAGCTAATGTAGCTAATCAACTAATTCAAATAACATATATATTATTAATTATATCAAATTTCACGAGTGTACGACAAATATTCCCAAAAAAATCATAAAAATTCCATAAACTTCCACCAATTATGTCTTATTGCAACAATCGAAGTGAACACCAATATCAACAACTCCAATTCTAAATCGAAAATCAAAACTCTAAGCAGAAAAAATACTGAATTATGCTCAAATCAAACATAAACTAATCAAAGAAATTACACAATAAAAATCCAAAATTAGCAAAATCAAAGACATTGCTAATTGAGAAAGAGAAAGAGAGGAGAGAGAAAGTACATTTGAGAGTTTGGCTTCTCTCCCCCCAAAAGTAGGCCGACCTTTCGGCGTTCTTTGAGCCGATCTTTAGTGGAAGCCGCCGGCAGCGGCTTCTTTTTCTCGGTGTTGGAGGGTTTAGGCGCACAGGTGGTTGGTGCGCAACGGAGGGTGGCAGCGCTCAGGTGGTTTTCGCTGTTGCGTGGAGCTAAGAGAGTGGTTGTTGCGTGGAGCTAAGCTGCGATACCCGCACAGGAGGGTGGAGCTCAGGGGTCTGCGTGATGGCGCGTAGCAGGGTGGCGTGCACAGGAGGGTGGAGCTCGGGCGGTGGTTCAATTTCGCGAGCTAGGGCGCTCGGGTGTTTCGTTCTTTGCGTGGAGCTAAGAGAGTTCGTGAATTGAATGAAAATTGGGTGGAGGGAAGAATTAATGAGAGCGCGATTATTTTGGGTGGGAAAAATAAAATAAAGGGCTGCGGTTGTGTAGAAAACCGCAGCCCTTCCATTAAGGGCTGCGGTCAGGACCAAAACCGCAGCCCTTTAGTGCACTGAGGGCTGCGGTTTTGGTCCTGACCGCAGCCCTTAATGGAAGGGCTGCGGTTTTCTACACAACCGCAGCCCTTTTACAACAGCAAATGGCTTTTTTTCCTCTAGTGACTAGATATTTTGATAGGGAACAAGTTTCCAAAGGTGATGATGTAATAAAAAAAGTCCAAAGGTTCTATTCCACTATTTTATACTAATAAATATGTCACTTATGTATTAGTAGGTTAACTCAACTTCTTAACTAAGAAACAAAAATGAAGCTGAACGAATATACACTAATAAAGATGAGTGGCCACAAGTTTTATTTTCCCCTTAGGTTACATGGGAGGAGTGTTTTAAATTTTTTCCTATTATATAATTTTTTATGAAAAAATTTAGTCCGAGATATTATTGCACATCAAGCACCGCCAAAGTAATAATAATTCGGGGGATTGGAACCATACAAACAAGTTCAATTTTTTTTCATATGATATAGAATTATATTATAAATATAGTATTTTATAAGAGGTTACTTTTTAGAAGAGGAAGGGAGAATTACTATATCATAATGAAGTTTTTTTTAATGATATTACGTGCACTAGTTTTCTTTTGGAGTTAGAATCGTATCTTAATATGTCATCAAGATCTAAACCAATCATATTTAATTAATTTGCCTTCTAAGCTTCACTACATTATGCCTTTTGTTTTCATCTAAGTCAAAATTTCCTTTCTTCCTACGTTTCTCTCAGGGATATAATGATATTGATTTGTTGATCAGTCTTAGGCCCTGTTTAACGATTAACATTTGATTGGTTCAGTTGATTAACATTTGACTCGTTCCCTTGACTTATTTCACTGATTGGTTCTTGGTAGTACGAATTGTGTAGACTTACTAAATTCTTATTATTGATTTTATATAATAGTATTTTTGTTAAAATTACTTGCTAATGGTTAATTATCAATACGTAAAAATAATTTTCATTTCTTACCCAGCAACTTTTTAGATGGCTATTCTTATAAATGCGTTCCTATTTAGAATCAAACAAGAACTAATATTACATCTATTTTCTTTATCTCACATGATAATGTTCAATATACACTTATGAGAATCAACAATAAGAAAAACATATATTAATAATTTAGGTTACAAAGGATATAAAAGATATTCCCTCTATTCTCTAGTGATTGTTCATTGCTTTTTGCACGCATTTTTAAGATTGAAAGTTAGAAGATGTGTTAACAATCCGTCTTGCGTGGACCCGGTTCACATTAAAAATAGTGTGGACCAGGCCTAGACACGTGCCCCACTACAAACTAGTCACTCCCGCTTTCCAAAATCCGCGCGATTTGCTCTCTCTACAATAATATTCTCTCGCCCTAAAATTTTAACAAAAACAGTTGTTCTGAACAAACATACACTATATCATTTTAAAATACACTATATCATGTTAAAATACACTATCATGTCAAACACTATAACGATCGATTATGATAATTTTGTGTAATATACAAATAAACTACACTATAACATTTTAAAATACACTATATCATGTCAAAACACACTATATCATTCAACTATATCATGTCAAAAAACACATCAAAACACTATCATGTCAAAATACACTATATCATTTCAAAATACACTATATCATGTCAATATACACTATAACATGCAACACTATCATGCTAAAAAACTCAGCAAAACACTATCATTTTAAAATACACTATATCATTTTAAAGTACACTATATCATTTCAAAATAGACTATAACATGCAACACTATCATGCCAAAAAACTCAGCAAAACACTATCATTTTAAAATACACTATATCATGTCAATATACACTATAACATGCAACACTATCATGCCAAAAAACTCAACAAAACACTATCATTTTAAAATACACTATATCATTTTAAAGTACACTATATCATTTCAAAATACACTATATTGTTTCAAAAATACACTATCAGGAGAGTGAAGTTATCAGAGGAGAGATAAGTTATCAGGAGAGAGAAAATAAGGGAAGGCTGAACGCGGCAAAAACAGAAAGTTGTAATCATTAAAACTCACGTGAGATGGATAAGGTGCACACTAAGTTAGTGTGCACCGGGTCCATATTAGTTTTTTTAATGTGTTAATAAGAGATTAAGGCTCTGTTCTTTTGGACTGAATAAATGGAATTTCAGTTCAGTTCAGTTCAGTTCAGTTCAGTTCAATTTAGTTCAGATCAGATCAGTTCAGTTTAGTTCAGACTTATTCAGATCAGTTCAGACTACAACTTATTGATTATTATTATTATTATTATTATTATTATTATTATTATTATTATTATTATTATTATTATCATCATCATTATGATTATTATTATTAATATTATTATTATTATTACTATTATTATTATTATATTCTTCTTCTTCTTCTTATTATTATTATTGTTATTATTATTATTACTATTATTATTATTATATTCTTCTTCTTCTTCTTCTTCTTCTTCTTATTATTATTATTATTATTATTATTATTATTATTATTATTATTATTATTATTATTATTATTACTACTACTATTATTATTATTACTATTATTATTTTTATTATATTCTTATTATTATTATTATCATTATTATTATTATTATTATTATTATTATTATTGTCAAATATAGTTTTGTATTTTTTTTAAAATATATGTCAAATATAGTTTTGTAAATATAGGAGTAGTCAAATGTATGTAAATATAGTTTTGTATTTTGTAAATTAGGCAAGTCAATATTCTGTTGCTTAGACTTAGGAGTCATGCATGCTATTGTTACTATTCTACAGTATTAGGCGTGAAACATGCTATGATTTTATATATATTGACTTGCGAATAGCAATCTTGGAGGAAAATATTATATTAATATTATTATTACTTCATATCATTATTATTCTACTTGTTATTATTAATATCAATTCATAAGAATATTGTTATTATGCATATTATTAGTATTAGTATTAATATTATTATTATTATTATCATTATCATTAATATTATTAATTATTATCATTATCAATGATGATAAAAATATTACTCTACATGTAATTATTAATAATACTCAATTCAGATCAGTTCAGTTTAGATCAGTTCAGTTCAGACCAGTTCAGACCAGTTCAGTTCAGTTCATACTTATTCATTTCAGTTCAGTTCAGTTCAGTTCAGTTCAGACTTATTCAGTCCAAAAGAACAGAGCCTAAGTCTATGTCATTTGCTAAAAGAATAAGAGAGAAAGATAGTTCATTAGATTTCCCTTGATATCTATTTTTTCATTAAATAGGAGAGTGGTTATGTCATAGATAAAAATATATACTATATATGTCTTTTTCAAAACCTAAAAGTGTAGTTAGAGAAGAAATATAACAACTACTATCCCCTATTTCTTTTTACACGATTTAGGTTTTACGCATGTCAACTCATAACTTTGACTATCATTATCAATAAATCTATCTATACTAACATATTAAAAGGCGTTCCCAAACAAGGAACGGTGCCATGTGGCACTCTCCCTAGTGGCATCTTACTCCATGTAATCCACATACAATAAAAAAAATTAAAAATTGCATAGTGTAGGGTTCGATCCCTTGACTTTAAGTTTATATACTAAAATCTTAACCACTAGACTAGTGATATTTAGTATTATCATTTCAAAGTATAATATCAATAAATGAAATTTTCCTTACCCGGGGCATAGCCTGGGCCTAATAACTAGTTAAATTATAAAAATTAAAATCTTACATTACATTAAAATAATAGTAATTATAAAAAAATTGAAATCTTAAATTACATTAAAATGAATCTAACATGACCCCACATTACTATCATCTATACTAATATATTAAAAGGCGTTCGTAAACAAGGAACGGTGCCACATGGCGCTCTCCCTAAGGGCGTTTTACTTCATGTAATCCACATACAATAAAAAAAAAATAGAAATTGCATAATATAGGGTTTGATCCCGCAACCTCAAGAATATATACTAAAATCTTAACCACTAGACCAAGTAATATTTAGTGTTATCATCTTAAAGTATAAATATATAATATTAATAAATGAAAATTTTCCTTACCCAGGGCGTAGCCCGGGCCTACTAACTAGTTTTCAACTATAACATTATAATTACTTGAGAAAAGAGGGAGGGAAGGATATACAATGGAAGATATAAAATGCGACAATCATTTTCAACTTAAGAAAAAGGATGCAAAGGCCTTTTCATTAAAGCAAGGAAGAAAGGTAAAAGATGGCGGACTAGAGTTGAGTATGGTAGGTAATATAGTAGTATTTTTAAAACTGTGGTGGAAAATAAAGTTGATAATACGGCAGGATCTTTAAAAGGTTAGTCACATGACATACCAATATAGTCCCATATAGATCATGAAAAATGTGGAGTTTCTGTTGATTTTCTTTACAAATTTGAGCAAACTGTTTGAAATCGGGAAATTGGAACGTGTATGGACTCGTGTAGTGTTGATCATTTCTCCGCAGCCCCTCTCCTCCAAACTGATGCCATGCAAAGAATTAAACATCGAACACTTGAATTCAAATAGATATACTTTAATATACTTCATCCGTTTCTTAATGGATGCATCATATTGACTTTTTATACTATTTGGAATTCAATTTTGACCATATTTAATTACTATCGTGTAAAGATAAATGTTATTATCTTAAATTTTTTTTTTGATTTGGTAAGATGAATAACCTCTGGGTTGCCCTCGCACAGGGTCCAACCTAGAGGCCCAGGCACTTGGAAGGAGGGGGAGTTGTAAGGGGAATTCTCCTCCAAGTGCCCCTCACTTGGTGGGATTCGAACCCCTGACCTTGAGGTCATGAGGTGGAATTCCTACCAAGTGAGCCAAGCTAAGCTTGGTATGTTATTATCTTAATTGTTGTTGGGTTAATCTCAACTTATATTTTCAAAATATTTTATTTTTATAATTTTTAATAATATAAATCGAAGATATTGATGGTCAATGTTGTGCATTGGCAAAATGCTCCCAAAAAATATGATGCATTTATTAAGAAACAGATAAAGTAATAACGTATGACACAATTTGGCTCATATAAGAAATACAAAAATCAACATCAACAACGCTAGTAATCAAATAAGAGCTGTTTTCTTTGCTTAATAAGCAAGCAACTATAAGAAGCATACGTTCTTCCGAAGAACTTGGAATGAGCAGAACCAATCAGAGGAGTGTCCATATGAAAAAGCATTTACAAAAAAAAGGTAAATTTATCTGGTAGCCGAATGTATACAACCTGTAGTAGGTGGTGCACTGCAACTTGAATGAATTAAGGTTGTTGAGAATCAACATCATATACTTATTAGGTGCAGAGGTGATAGGTCAGTATCAATACAGCACACAGGAACATTTGATAGTTTGATCTATTAGTCACAAATTTTTCTTTCCCAGTTTGACACGAAAAAATGATTTACGGTAAAATTTACAGTAAAAAAAATTGTACCAAGATATTAGTGTATGTGCAACGTGCAGAAGAGGGTATTAGAGAGACTGTATGAACCTGCTTGAATTGGTAATCACAGCAGTAAACTCGTGAAGAGAGTTTATATTTCAGTGTCAAAGAGGCGAACCATCACATCAGAAACTACTCTTCTGGCAAATGGAATGTAGCTTAGGCTGTACCTGAAAAAACAACCAGAGAACAGAAATGGTAAGTATTGTGATTCAAGCACCTTCTCAAGTTCCTAGGACCATATACATCTGGAAAAAGAGATATAAATACAGCCAAATAAAGAGATCATATAGAAAAATCTTCTCGCAGTTATTATTTAAAATTTCGGTACAGTTTCTTTGTTTAGATTCCGATGAGCCTTAGCTCTGGTGGCACATGCTTCCATCTCCCAGGGGAAGACCCAGGTTCGAACTGGGGTGGAAGCAATTTGTGGAAGGTGGGCTTCAGATGGGCTGGTCCTTAACCTACGATAGGTGGTGCGAGCCAGCCCCGCAGGCCGCATGTATCAATCTAAATAAAATTAGATAAAAAATACGCAACTCTATAATTTTATGAACTAAATGAGCAAAAGTGTGCTCCTTTAGAGCTCTTGACCAATTTCTGCTGCACTAACCTGTAACGTCATCCGATATAGTAAATCACTTCCAATCCACTTGTTCACCTTATGTGTAAATCTTAACAGCCATCACTCATAACCTAAATGTAATTGCAACCAAATCAAAGTGTTTTCTGTTTCGGAGACCATGTAGGGGCAGCAGGGCTTTTGAAGAGAAATTGCACTCCATTATTCCTGAATCTCTAAGAAGGTGTCCAACATGTTCTTTTTTGAGCTTTCGCACCACAGGATGAGGAGTTGGGGGACTTGATTACTTTATTGCCTAAGTGTACCCCAGCTGGGGAGGGTTTGGGGGGGAGGGGGAGTCCAGTTAAAAGAGAGTGTTTTATCCAAGACAAAAACACTGTCAACTGTCGTGCATGTTGTCCCTTAATTGGGGGTTGGGGGGGGGGTTCTCATATCATATGCATGTTAGTTTTGGCTTATGGCTTAACAAAAGTCATTTGACAGGTGGTGATATACCCAGTATTCAAGGATACAGGCACTGCTATCTGCCACCGATAGGCGATAATCTACTCTACCTAGTGTTACTGGGGTGAAGCACTCTGGTGAGGTTAAGACTGTATCTTGCACAACAATATTGTCAGGAAGTGACACCTGACAATTCCTATCATCTGTTCTACTCGAACTCTTAATCAAATGGCCGTAAACATGTGCTTCCTAACCCGCTTTCAACCAAACAAAGCACCTTATGCGTGTTTACCGAGCGCCTTACTGCATTCCGTTCACCAAGTTACATCAGCGAAGTCTCCTTAGTCTGTAAATGCTTATCCAAATTTTCCATCATTACAATCATAAGATGGGAATCACTGCCTCAATAAGGAAGCAAAATGACTTCTCCCACTTCTGTAAATCCTTATACTCCAACCGCCAACTTCTCTGGAATGTCCTGATGCTCCAGTTATTCCTTTCGTTTATCAACGATCCCCATAAACCTTCAAATCTGAAGGTTTGGGGAAAATTTTGTCCTGCACTATAGAAGTAATTTGCTGCTTGTTAGTTCATAATACTCCCTCACCAGTTTTGCTCCCTTTGCTTTACATTTCTTGTGAATATCTATTGAGTGCAAGTGTTAGACGGCTGGTTCTTAATTTTGGTTGTTAGCCTTGGTAGTTAGGTTTGGATCACGAATTGTGCATCTATCCAATCAGCTTTGATGAGTTTTTACCAATTTGATGATGATTGGGAAGGAAGAGGAGACAAGTTTTGTGATGCACATTTGGAACCAGTTGGAGGCTCTTCCTCTTAACAAAAAGTTGAAGGAATAAGCCTAATTATCTCTGTGAGAAAAAGGATACCGATAGTGCTTAGTCTAAGCATGGAAAAGCCATCAAGATTTTGCGTTTTGTATTGCCTACTAGGGGAGAAGAAAAGGCTCTGTTTTGTGATCTTGCAATTTATCTCGATCTCGCATTGTGTGCTTCTAAACTCAATGAGTTTGTGTTGGGTTCAGCCATGAATTCTGAAATTTCCTGGCTGAAGGTCCGGGTCCTAGCAAAGGAAAAGAAAAACCATGACTCTTGTTCAGTGGAGTATGAAACATCACCTACTGACTCAAACTCTTCTATGTTTTTGGAGACACTGTTACTCTGTTTGTGATCAATCTACCACAGTTTGAGGTCACGAGATTTCACCAAGTATACACAAAATTGAGTCCCAGGAGTTCACCCCTTTGGATGTCTACGGATGCTTTGTAGCACCTAATGATCAAAGTTGTGTTACTTCAGCATGTTCCTCTACCGAGAATGGCACTCAAGTCCTTAGCAAATTTTAAAGCATGTGTCAGAAGGGTTTAAGCTATAAAGGTTCACTAGTTTCCTCTTTCTGATCTAAAATGAAAATCAGTACAGACCTTTTTTTTGTCTTTTGCAAGTCTACCTCCTCTCCACATTCCTAATAGTCTTGGCTATTCACAGTCTACTCTGCTTGATGGCGGAGCAGAAATATCTATTTGGCGCATGCTTTACCCACTAATAATTGCAATATTCTACTATTGAACTATTACCAGTTGTCTACTGACGAAAAATTTGTTTTTTTTTTGGGGAGGGGGGGTAGTTTAAGAAAAGATTCATTCATTCCACAGAGGGCAAAGAACAAAACTACAACAGAAGTTACAAACATTACAGCAAAATTCAGTGTTAAAAAATTGAAGACCTACCCAACTCAGTGCTGACCAATCTTATTGACACGTTCTTTGAAACCCTTGTCACAACAATTTACCTAAAAGACTCAAAAAGGCTATGTGCACTAAAACGAAACTTATAACCCATCTCAGAGGCGAAGGCAGGCGTGGTTGTGGGAGGGGCCAGTTTAACAAAGAATCCTAAACATGGTTGTGGAGGGGGGGCCAGTTTACCAATAAAACAAGATACAACCATTGATTTTCTTCAAAGCTATATTGGGGCCTGCAGGGGCCATGGCCCTCTTAGGCCCCTTGATAGCCACGCCACTGACCCATCTTATTGGAACGTTACTCTTGACATACATATCACAATTGGTAGTAATTTGCAAAATAGACTCGAAGAGGACTCATCAAGCCTAAAATGCTCATCAGTAAAAGGTAATAATCTTCTGAGACATCAAGTATGCAAGCATGTGCACATCAAAAAAAAAAGATGATTAGGTCAACGGTGACTCGGTGAGCATGCGCAGAACAAGTACATAGGTCAAGGACGAACTCAGTAGCATTATGCAGACATAGAGTTTTGGCATTAAAATGAGCCACATGCAAAAATCATAAAACAGTGCATTACAGCATGTGCTGAATACCAAACAGCATTTGGTAATTTCACTAGTGGCAGTGTATATCAAAGGTCAAGATGTAACATGTAAGTAGCTTTATCCCTTTCTGTTCTTGAGAAGATACATGAACAAGTGGGTGCACAAATCAGGTCAACACAAGGGAAAAAACATAAACTTTAGCACTCAAGTGAACTCACCAAATGAGAGCACATATCTCACATATCATAGCAAGCATAGTTAGAATCTTGCTGTGGATCTGCAAAGGCCAAGAATAGAAGTAAAAGAGAGTGTCAAAATCATATTATAAATAAGTAGCTCTAGAAAGGTTTATGAGGCCATAAAAAGTTTAAAGTGTTAGGAGCAAAATAGTTGATGATAAATTACCTTTCTTGAGGAACAAGCAAAATATGCACAATAATGTCAGAATGCCCCAAAAAAGTTGTAAAAGAGGATAAAAGAGACGCTACATGACATGAAAGTATGGGTGACATATATAAGAAGAGAACCCTAGCCAAGCCTCAAAGAGCAAAACCGAGAAATTCTGAAAAGGGTCATCAAGCATGTATACAATAATACAATCAAGTAGGACAATGGCATCATCTACCCCTTATTGAATATTGATGATAGAAAGCAATATAACATTTCCAGTGCATGTAAATCTTACAAGCAAAAGAGAAAAAGTATCAATATCTTTGTCTTAAGCCATTCATCAAGAGTCGTGAAGGGCAGAAGGCTCCTATAAGTTTGACAAAAGAAAATAAATAAAAAAGAGTGCCAAGTACGTCTACAAGATTTCGAAGGAAACAACTAAACAATCAACTACAGTTAGTTGATCTTCTGATGATTCACTCCCAAGTCTAACTTTCCAATATATCAATTAGCATTTCACAATGCATCCTCCAACAAAATAGAAGACGACGACTTCTCAAAAAAAAAAAAAACTATCAATGTCCAAGGCAGCACCGCAGCAGTACCACACTTGCGAGCACAAACATTTAAGATGAAACCGTGCAAGTTGCACTTAGCAAACTAACATGGAATGAAACATGCTTGCAAACCCAATGAACACACAAAAGCAATATATTGATGAAATTCAAACCTACCAGGATAGCACATATTAGAGCCAGAACTGCACATCCCAGATAGACTGCAGTTGCATAAACACGGATAGGATCAAACATCTTTCTTAATTGCTCAGCTGGTCCAATGAGGAAGGCTGTACTGCGACGCAAAAGAAACATGATATCAAACATCATAATGGGCTAAAAATTTCCAAAAAAAAAGTTGAATTACACAAACAATATGGCGTCCCCAAAAGGTATGTACGGTAAACACCAAACAGTTGGTACATCAGAATTACTATATTGTAACTTGTATATTAAAAGCCATGTTGCGGATATCATAGAATTAAAGTCAGTGATAGCACTTGCACAAAAGGCTCTTTGTCCACAAACATAACATATTGCAGGGAATTTTCATAAAGATGCATGATAATGGTTATATTTAGAAGAATCTAAATACATATCTGAAAGGAAAAGAAAAGGAACATTAACTATAAGAAATCAGCCTGAATACATTTTAGACATCATTATTTCAACCTCATTTACACAATTTTTAAAATTTACTCTGGAAATTTCTTTGAACCTGAAGCTTTATGCCTCTAAGCATAATATTTTTTCTGTGTCGCCGTAAAATGCAAGTTATAAGTCAAAAAATAGGTTTTTTTTCCTAATAAAATATATTTGAGCATTGAAGTTGGAATACAGGCTGCAAATTTGTGGGCACTGAATGTTCTATTTTTCAAATAAACTTAACACATGAATCAATCCTGAAATTCTCCAACTTACAAGTACTAAACACCCTCCCCTCTGAACCAGGCACTATTGAATAACTTTATCTGATATAACTTATAAGTGTATACGTAATCCACAAAAACAAATAAAAGGATGTACATCTAAAATAGTGACTTCGCGAAGAGTGGGCCTATGGAACGAACGTGCCTCGCTCTTATAAATATCAGATGTCTAAAATAAACAAGTAGACCACTCTTGATTCTACAGCTTACACGTTCCAAACCGTCAATAACTAAACACAAATACACAATTGACAGTTTAGGGACCCAAAGTTGTACAACGAGTAGGTACAGATAGTGAAAGAAATAACTTTACCTTCCAACAGCCAACATATTCCCAAAAGTAAACAGAAGGGCAAATTTGATGGGCCTTATGAAAACGACCATTGACTGCCAAAAACTCAGAAGCCAAATTTGTCAGAGAAAAACATAATTGATAAAAGTTGCACAAAGTTATTGTGACCATATCCATATAAAAATCTTTCTAGGGATGTAAAAATTTCTATAAATTTTTTCGTCACTTTTGTTATATGACATTCTAGTTTTATCTTCATGTAGTTCTCTGAGCAACTTTGTGTGAAAGGAACAGGGAGAAACTTTTTATGCAAATGTAATGAACTGGATAATTTGGACAGTAGAATTAAGGAAGAAGATGATGATATTTGATTGATGGAAATGCAAATTACAGAAATAAAGGATAATTGCCAAGTTTTCGAGTGACTTGGTCACACTCCCAAACTAACCACTAAAATAAACTTCTCCAATATTTTCTTCATGATCTTTTCTCTCCCTAATCTCCTCCATTTATAGTCTACTTGCCTTACTCCTCAAGCTAACATAATAACTAGTGTTTATTACCAATATTGCCCTTGCCCCCTAGGCTAGTCTATTACAATACCGGCCGCCTAAACTTTCACCTTGTCCTCAAGGTGGATAGAAATTTGCACTGAATGCTCGACAATTGCAGCAGCGGTGACTTCCAGCTTCCGAACATTGTTCGCTTTGTCGTTTGAGCTCCTCTGTGTCTAGTGTTGATTTCAGCAACTTAAGTGACTTACCCAGGACCGAAGAATTCAGTAGCTCAGACAGGGAAAAAGTACAAGTATGAGTGAAGTGGGTAGAGGTTGAATTGTGAAGGGGAGTGTGCGGATTACAGGTTCTTGAAAGGAAGTTTGGTGGGAAGGTTTTGATGAGATTAGTAAACAAATGGTTGGGTGAAGTAGTGAGTTGCTGGGTAGGGAAAAGTGGCAGTAGAATTTGGTTAAAAGTCTTTACGTGAATGACTGAATAAGCAACTTTGGGTCCAAGTTCATATACCTCAAGAGAGTTGAAGTAAAGAGAAAATAAAGGGGAATAAATGGGTTTGAAAATCTGGGTAAAAAGGCTAGGCTTTGACAGTGGTAAAACTATGGTTTTAAATGATAAAAAATATGTGTTGAAGAATTGGGTGGGGTGTTTGGGTTTTAAATTAGGTTGGTCAGATTTGAGTACTTTCTCTTTATACTCAAGTGGGCCGCAGCTTTTTGGGTACAAGAAATTAAGAGGGTTTTGTTGTAAAAGTTTGGTGAAGAAAATAGAAAGTGAGTGAGGCTCCTTGATGGGTTTTACAATTGGTAGGTTGGAAAGGGAGTGGTCAAACTTGGCCCCCAACTCATTGTTTAAAATTGGGTCGAAAGTCTTTTGAACTGGAAATGGGGAGTTGGGCTTAGGTTTAATGGGCTCATTAAAATTTCGGACTTCATAAACTGCGTAAGAGGTGGGTTTAAAATATAAGGATCTAAGTATCCTGAACTCACCTGAAAAATTATGTGCCAGGTCATTGAAATGAACTGGGCTATTTACTAGATTGCCCTTAATAGCAGCTTCTAGAAGTGCCTTCCTCTCCAAGGCAGTAAGGAACTCAGCGTAGCTTCTCCAAGCCAAATACCATTTCTGGAAAATCTTTTTGCACGTGCCACCCTCCAACAAAATTCCAACAGCCCCCCTTTGACCGCCAGCACCACCAAATCTACCTCTAGCGAGAGTACCTGGACCACCTCCGGATCCCGCGCCACCAGCACCACCTCGCTCAAATCTTCTAATAGTTGCTTCACTATGAGACCCACCACTAAATCTATCATCTCCACCCATGATCTGGTCACCACCAGTGGCGGTTCCACCACCAAGGTCACATTTGTAGGCCAAGAAGTCTGGACCACCACCAGATCCCGCTCCTCCGGCTCCGCCTTTCTCAAATAATCCTCTCTTTGGATTAAAATTAGATCTGCCACCAGTGAGTTCACCATGAGATTGGCCGGCGACACTACCTTGTTCTCCTCCGGTATGACAACTAGCTAAATCTTCCCTTTGTTCCTCGACAACCCAGCCCTGAAAAATGGCCAAATAATTTTCAGATCTACTCTTCTCCACCTCTATTTTCCCTGCACTACCTTCGAAACAACCACCAATCTTAGAGATGGTGGTGCAATCCTCCAGGATCTGCCCCTCTTTTTCTACAACCTCCAGCTCTGTTTCATGTTCTCTTGGCACCACCACACTACGGCTGCTATAATGACCGCCAAATTTCGTGAGAGGTGATTTCCACGTAAGTGAGGATGCCGAGTCAAATCGTCTCATTACATGACCTTTCAATTCCGGCCAATCGTAGAATCGCAGTCGCCGGTTTTCCGATTCGAACCACCCCAGTGCGTCTTTGTGAAGACCTATGATGGCAGCTTCTAACTTAGCTTTCTCACTTAACTGGAAGAAATGGAAGAAATCCTCCAAATCCTCAATCCAGTTATCATAATTTCTTCCATCAAACTCCGGGAGTTGTAACTCTTGTCGGATTCTCCGTTCCTCCTCGGGGTCCGAAATACCTCGATCTCTTTTGCTTGTGATGTGAGCAAACTCCTCTTGGATCCATATGTGCATTTGTTGTGCAGCACTTTTTCCGGCAAACTCCATTGCAGTTTTTTTTTTTTTTTTTTTTTTTTTTTTTGGCTAAAGCTGAAAATCAGTGGGTTAATCTCCCAGGATTACTGCTCTGGTACCATTAGTAATGAACTGGATAATTTGGACAGTAGAATTAAGGAAGAAGATGATGATATTTGATTGATGGAAATGCAAATTACAGAAATAAAGGATAATTGCCAAGTTTTCGAGTGACTTGGTCACACTCCCAAACTAACCACTAAAATAAACTTCTCCAATATTTTCTTCATGATCTTTTCTCTCCCTAATCTCCTCCATTTATAGTCTACTTGCCTTACTCCTCAAGCTAACATAATAACTAGTGTTTATTACCAATATTGCCCTTGCCCCCTAGGCTAGTCTATTACAGCAAACTTGCTACTTCCAAACCATGAGGAGACAGATAACAATTAGTGCCGGTCCTGGATTCAGGTTCAAAGGAAAGCAATGACGGAAACAAAGCTGGCATATGCTGCTAAGCACGTAATTGTACAAAGAAACTAAAAAGTAATCCACAATAACGTGATGAAAATGTTGGATGCAGCATCGTAGAGTAAAAATCCTCACACGTAGCATAAGGTAGTAACAAGTCTAACAACTTCAAATTCAAGGTCAATTCTTAGGAAACAATGTATGGGATTCTTTGACATAAAATAGAGTAAAATACAAAACTGGACTGCATCCTTGACATGCATATTTGCATTCTATCTCAATCACACTCAGAATAGAGTTCTTCTCTTTCATGAAGATTACACCATCTCTCCTCACAATTTACTTTTTCAATTGTTAACTTATGGATTAGATCTTTATAACTATCGAAATTAGATGGTACCTTAATTCACTTCCCTATTAGATTAGTAGCCTTACTTTTAAAAGTCTCTCATGCTTAGATTCAAGCTTGTCCTGCCACGATGTCTAAGCTTAGGTAAATTGGCAACTGTAATTCTCCAACCTACAAGGAATCGTGATTATTTAGATTGATAGCCCCATAAGGACACAACCACCACCACAATGCCGAACTTGGGAGTGATGAGAACCGAACCCCCACCCTCAAGGTTGGGAGCTACCACTAGATTCTCAAATTAGCTTCTTACAAAGAGGGGTTTTGGAGCCAATTCTCTTATTTATTTAGGAGCTAAGTTTGACGAAAACATGAAACAAATTTGCAAAATAACTAATGCAATCCATTCGTCAATCACCTAGCCAAAGAAATAATAACATTGGTGAAAACATCATTAATTATATTTATAATGATACATAACATACATTGATAGATAAATAATAGTGACAATATTTGAACTTTCAATCTTCACAAATGTCAGATGTAACCTCTTAATCTAACATGAAAAATACCATCCACATTGGCACCACCTTACTTATGCAGGTCAACTGATAAGTGATTGTCAATTCTCAACCAAAAGCACATTATTCAATTTTCTCACTAATGAAAAATGCATCATATTAAAGCCCAAAATTGTGCAAAATGGAAGATTAAATTCAAAATTTTGAAACTTTAAAACTAAAAATTAAAGGAATTACATACCAAGAATATGAAGAGAAATCCCGCGATCAAACACGCAGCAAAACCATAAATTCTCTGAGGAAAAAAGTATAACAGTGTAATTGATTGAATTTGAGGGAAAAAAAATTACAAGGGAAAAAAGATAATAAAGGTGATAACTTTATAAAGAGCGGAGAAATAAGTCAATAACCTGGGTGTAAGAGAGATTACACAGTTCATCATCAGTGGTAGTTTGATCGTCAAAGAAACGTTCATCTCTTTCTTCTTCATCGTCTCCTCCTAGAATTGATTTCCACATTTTTCTTTCTTTCTCTCTCTACTTTCTGGGTTTAACTTTCTACTTTCTGCTGCTCATCATCTATGGCTGGTAAATGTTGCAAAAAACAAGTTCGTTGCTGTTCATGGAGTGGACCGATTCGCAAACTCGGGCTTTTTAAGGCTTTGGTATAGCTTTTTGAGATCAAATTGTTTGTTACATCTCCGCTATTTGTCGAGAGATGATGATTGAAGTACAGTTTAACTTGATTTAGAAGGGAAAAAAGGTCAAACTTTCAAAATGTGAATATAAGAAACGGATATGATAATAGATGAAATTTACTTAAGATCCTACTCAAAATCGATAATCCATCTCAAGTAAATTAAACGTGCATTAAGTTAGGATAGATAAATTTGCAATATTTGGTATGAGGTCAATACAATAAATATGTTTTCTATAACTTTTATTTTTGTGATATTTGAGCAATCATATATTCTCAAATTTAACCTGATCTAGATCCAAGAAATAAAATATGAGTGGCACAAAAGTAGATTGAATATGGAGATTAGTAAATCTGGACCAAATTGGACATTGTGATTCCTAATCTCTATCACTTGTATCATAATAATGCTTTTGTGAGTGCACCTATCACCAATATGCACATCTCGTCTTAGGACACCATATGTTAAGTGCTAGTTAGGCTGTTGTAAAATGGTATTAGAAGTGCGAAATTACAAAGTTTTTGACAAAAAAAGAAAAAAATTGACTCCTCAAACGAATGGAATAAGTGAACGCCAATATAATGATAAAATGTGACTTGCAATCAATTATAAAATTCTCAAAGTACACTACCGAAATTTGTAGCATGCAAGAGTATTTACTTGGCTATAATCTAGGAGCTCATGTTGAGTTCTTTACCAAATCTGGAGTTGATAATTTAACCTCAAAAGAGCTTTAGAATCGGCTAGAATTGCAATGCAAGCTTCGCGATCAGCACAAAGTTTAATCTTGACTCAATTCGTTGTCACCTTCACTGATTCTTGTGTACTTCATTGATTCATCGAACAACGTATCCAACACCCATATTATACCTAAAATGTATTGGATCAAATTGGTTCTCTACCTCACTCGACATTTGCCACAACCATGACTTCTCATTAAATCCAATAAATTAAACCTACAACTATAAAGAGTGTATTTTCTTTATCAAAACTCACGCCCTATCAAACCTTATCGACCCTTATTTTACCTCACATTTACACGTGATTGTACATTTAAATGCAAATACACCTCCCTTAACTAAACTCCGGTGTGCCATTTAAGCCACCGCCTCTTTTCTCTCTCGAAAACCAACTAAAACTCCGAAACCGGAAATTCTCAACACAACTTAGCACAAAACACACTCTTTCTCCCTCTTCCAAACCCCCAATTCAAAACCCTGCAACTCAATTTGCAATTTCCCGGCGAAAAACCTAAACCTTCAAAATCAAAATTAGGGCAAAAGAAGGAGAGAGAAGATGTCGTCGACGCTTCTCGAAGTAACTCGAGGCTCTCACGAAGAAGTAGAGAAGTTAGAGCGTCTCATTGCTACTGAACTTCAAAGCGAAACTGCTTCTTCCAGAGACCGTCTCCTTCAGAGTCATCGTGTTCGCTTCATGATTGAGCATATCATCTCTACCACTGATAAACTCGTAATTTTTCCTCTTTTTTTCTGTATTTGAATCATTTCAATTCGTCGATTTGGAAACTTTTAATTTTTGATGAGATAATTTGTTTGATTTTTGGTGTTTTTGTTTGTTAAGGTTGAGATTTATGAAGATAAAGATAATGCGCGAAAAGACGAAATTGCTGCGCTTGGAGGTCAGACTGCTACTGGTACTAATGTGTTTAGCGCCTTTTATGACAGATTGAAAGAGGTATAGTTCTTCTCTCTCTTCTTTGTAGTTAATTTTATCTGTATTGTCTTAAGTTAGTTTTTCTTTTCAATTTTAGAAATGTAGGATGAGATTAAGCTTGAAATTTAATGTATTGTGAAGATGTGGCGGTTTCAAATAAATTTATCCGAGAATGGATGCATAGCTTTAGCAAATAGATTTCAAATAGGAATGTAGGATGAGATTAGGCTTGAAATTTAAAAGTATTGTGGAGATGTGGTGGTTTCAAATAGGTTGAGGTTGAGAAACAGTGGAAACTTGTATATAATTTATCCGCGAATGGATGCATATCTGTAGCAAACAGATTTCAAATAGGAATGTAGGATGAGATTAAGCTTGAAATTTTAAAGTATTGTGGAGATGTGGTGGTTTCAAATAGGATGAGGTTGAGAAACAGTTGAAACTTGTATATAAATTATCCGAGAATGGATGCATATCTGTAGCAAACAGATTTCTGTGGGACTTTTGAAATTAGTTAGCTGTCTTGTTTTTTTTATGCTATTTCACCGGGCTGCGTGGTTTGCTGTTAGAAATGTGTGACATGTTGTGATTGTTAGACTCTGAAAGGGTGAATTTCCGTGCAGATTCGCGAGTATCACAGGAGGCATCTATCTGCACGTGTCGTTGATGCTGGAGAGGAGTATGAGCAGATGTTTAAGGAGGATCCTGGGCTTGATTTTAGCGGGGAGGTATGTTTATCCTTCCTTTGTGTTGCATATATGAAAATTCCTGTTTGATTTAACTTTTTCATGCAAGTGCATCACTAGAAGTCCAGGAGAGTTTGTACTTTGTAAAGTTTCTCCAATTTTACGTGTTAGTCTTATGAGAAAAGCTAAGACATAAGAGGGACTACATCTGTGAACAACTGGACTCTTGATACTTGTTTTTTTTGAAGGAATAGACTTTGATACTTCTAGGAATTGGAGAAGAAAATCACCTTATGTTTACCATTTAAATAACCAAGCTACTTTCCCTTTGTTGGTGCTTCCCTTTTCTTTTCTTTTCTTTTCCTCCTTTTTTTAATGCTTGGTACAGTAGATTCCGGTGAAGTAGTGCCAAACCATATAGGGGTATTTGCTTCAAGCAGTGTTAGGATGCTGGAACTTTTGAACTGTTTGTTGCAGGATGTTGAGTTGTCCAGTTTTCTTAGTTTAACCTCTGTGCTTGGGAGAGGAGGTCCATATGTGATCATACCACTGCAATGGAGATAATGTGTCAAACAGAAAAGAGGCCTATACTGGCACAGCAATGCAACAAATCATTGCATCTGATTAAGTTATTGACTAAGGAGCTCATTATACCCTGCAGTTTTGGTCCTCATATGATTATACTTTGAACTAAGTTATTTGGATTTGCGGTGTAAGTTTTTTTTGCTTGTAGAGCTATCTTGTCTTATTGCTGTTTCATCTTTTGATGAGATTATATATTACCTGTAGGAGTGTAATGATCTTATTGTTACTAAGGTAAATTGTGGGGCTTGGATGATGGGTTTGTTCATGTAAGATGTGCTTTGCATCTCAATCTTAGGAGACAAAGCACTTATTTTAATGAGAGAGGTTAGCTACCATATGATTTAACGTTATTGACAGAGGACTTACTGTACTGGTTTTCTATGCGATTATGTAAAATAACAAACAATCAAAAGTAGTTTCTTTCCATTGTTCTTGATAAAAAATATATGAGAGGGTGGGTGGATTTATTGACTTTTCAACTTCAAATTGGGTGCTAAATGCAAGGGTAGAAAGGGTGATATTGCAATCTATGTTTATGAATTTGCTTGGGTGAGCAAAAAAATCATGAACTCTTTGCTTGGAAATTGCTTCCCTTGACATTGTAAATACTACCTTTTTGCAAGGCTCGGATATGTTGACTCTCACATTTGTATCGATATGAGTGGATCTCTTCATATGCCTAAAATAAGAAACTGTGGATTGGCCTGTGAATGCTTCTCCTCTTTGTACCTGATTGGAACTTTCAGGTCTCATATAAGTCCAAGGTTTTTGGAGCTTTTGGAGAGGATAGAGGGAGTAGAGATTACAGTGAAGGGGGGGGCGTTCCTCAACATTTTACATTGCGGTTTTGTCATTTGCTACCTGTCTCCGCTTTTTGTGCTTTCTTTTATTTGTGAGGATGGATGCTTTAATAAGGCTAATCTTTCTTGTCCGGTGAGCAAGCAAGGGAGCCTTTGGCTTCGTCCCTTCATCTTGCCACAGCTGTGATATAATCTTGGAGAAATGTTTGGGAGTTGGTGTTATGTGGAATTGTTGATGGAATGGTAACAAAGCATTTGGAGGATGCCCATAGGCCTTGTCTAATCAGTCATGCTAGGTGACCTGGTTATTGACTGTATTGAAGGGAAAATCTGTCACTTGCGATTTTGGTGCTTTTTGTCTATATGGATCGTAAGCTAACATTTCTTTGGAGACGCATAAACTCTAGTGGGAGGGAAAAGCTGATTTTGTAAAGGATGATTCTCTGGGATAATCATAGAGAAATTTTCAACATAGGGTGATTTTTGTATGGCAATATTAGGCAAAAAAATTATATTGCAGGTAATGTATAAGGTTTGGTTTTAACAATCTGCAAGCAATTCCATGACAAGAGTTTCTTAATCTTGGAGGATTGTTGATTCTGGCGAATGCTATAGAGTAGATGATTTGCAGTAAGCATGGTGGTTCTTGTTGATGAAAAAGGCTATTTTTCGATGATCATCAATTTTCCATTTTCATTATTTATATAGCATTGTCATGATAGCTTGTGAGTTGTGAAAAACAAACAAATAGAAGCTAGTACAGATCATCCTTTTTGGGGGTAATGGGTTTAGGAGGTTGGGTTAAATAGATTACTTCCTTTGCTGCAGCCAATCTTGGCTATGGAGCACGGCATGAAACAGAGATAATTAAAAAGGAATTGAAGAATTAGAGTTTAGACCTTATGTGAAACTAATTTTTGTTGTAATTTTAAGGTTGAAGCACTATCATGAAACTTGTTTTAGCTGTGGTATACCACTTTGGGGAATTGAGCTTTTTTCAATCAGTTCTTAGTCTACCCTGTGGATTTACAATCAAATGGAGCTTGGTCTTGGGCTTTCTCATGGTGGGATTAGAGACAAGTGTTGTATGGTGATGGTGGTGGGTATGGATGCCCAACAATGATAGAAGCAAGAGAATGAAGGATCAAAACTCTCCCCCTTGCAAAATTGGACAGGTTCTTGTCAGAAAGTGGAGACATGATAGTAAATTTGTGAATGGTGAGAGTATAGCTGGAGAGAAAAGATGAAGGAGGTGACCTAGGTTATTGGGTGTGGACTGTTAGGTCAATGGGGCTTGATTCGGATTAGCCTTATGCAATGGGCTGAGGTTTGGGTTATTTATTTGACTTATTTGCTGTTGTCCGTTATCAAACTATTTTTTCATCCGACCCCCTCCCCCCCTCCAAATATCTGAATCCATTTGTGTGTCGAAAATATCTTGTATATCATTTGCTTTTATGATTCTTATTCTCGATGGTAGATATTGATTTTGTAGCCCAAATTTGCTTTGGTTATGGACAAGTGGCAACCTTCAGGACTTATTGTCATAAAAATTGATATTTTTTTGAAAAGTAAGGTTACTTTTATTATGCTATTCTAATCATTTGAAATACTAGGGATGTTGAGCATTTTATTTTGAAATCTTTACTTGGCATTAGCTCCCCCCCCAAGCTTTTGATGCTTGCCTACATGCATTACTTTTCTAATGGTTGCAAAGAGGTGGGGGTTGCATAAAATGTATTTAGTCTATTTCGATATTTTCGACAATTTGGTCCTGAATCACCTGGACTTGCCAAGAAGAGGAGTAGACATCTAATAGTGCTTGTGCTGAGCATCTACATGGAGTCAATTTTCTTTTGGGAGTTTAACTATCTACCTCAGAGATGTAATGTAAATCGCCATGTATCCTTGAGGTCTGGAATTTAATGAAATAATGCTTTTAAACGTAACACATGTTTAAAAGAGTGTGGAGAAGAGAGGGCGATTGAGTGGGAAGGGATAATGGAGAAGACAGAGAGAGCAAAGGAATAGGTATGGAGTCAAGTCAGTCAACAGAGCAACGCGGGAGTTTCTTTATTATATCAAACTCAAGGAGTCAAGGGTATATAGTGACATTTGGAAAACAATGGGATACATGATGAATTCTATAATGCCTCGGGGAGTAATGGTAAAATTTCTTTCTTTTTGGGTGTGTGTGTGTGTGTTGGAGGGCTTTTATATGGATGGGAATACTGTATCTGAGGTGTGATAGCAAGTTCAACATGTTGTATGTCTGAGATACTTGCAGTATTATTGTTCTCTGATCTGGTAATATCTGATTTGCTTAGCGACCTGAATTTTGTGAATGTTTATAAGATGACAACAACCTGAGTGTTTGCAAGATTTTAGCGTAATTGTTGAACTATTCTCCACAATTCTGCGATTTTATTACTGTACTTCTTTTAGATAATGCTCAATGGTCTCTGGAATTTCAGGAAGCTTTTGGCCGATACTTGGATTTACATGAATTCTACAATAGGTATATTAATTCAAAATTTGGCGAACCCATGGATTACACTGGTTATATAGAGGTATTCTCACAGCCACATAAGATTCCTCGCAAACGAAAGATGTCAAGGTACGCCTTTATTTTTTTTCTTTTTTTGTGTTCATATATATATATATATATATATATATATATATATATATATATATATATATATATATATATATAGTGTCCTTCATCTCTTCTTTAAGTAATAGTACAAAGGTACCTTTTTACTCGCATTCCTGCAGGCAGTACAAACAGTACATCACTGAGCTACTGGAGTATCTGATATCCTTCACTGAGAGAACAGAGCCTTTAAAAGATCTAGATAGAATTTTCTCAAAGGTTAGATCTCCTTTTCTCGTTGATTCACATTATACTGAGTAGATTGCTACCTCATTATTTGAATTAGATTTGGCATATGGATGGAGCCATGGAGGAAGAGTGCTGCCATTTTCAGTGATGTATTGTTCTCATATTTGTCTCTTTGATACAATTGTGTATATTACTCTAATATTGGCTTCTGTTTTAGCTTGCACTAGGATTCATCCTTCCATTGACTGCAAAGAATATATGTTCTAAGTTGTGCAAACATTAGCTCTTAGCTCATCATTAAATTCTGATATTTGTTGACAGCAATGCTTGATTGGTTTGTTTCTAATCTAGAGTGTATCTGTAAAAGCAGGTAACAGCTGAATTTGAAGAGCAATGGGTGAACGGGACAGTAGAGGGATGGGAGAATGAGGCACGAGAGAACGGACATGTTTCTCAGTCCACCATGATTGATCTTGATTATTATAGCTCAGTGGAGGAGCTTATGGAAGTGGGGCCGGAGAAGTTGAAAGAGGTTTGTCATCTGTTGTATGAGCCTTGTATATATTAATGCTTCGATCTCAATCAAGTAGTTGATATAGCTAATTTACCTCACAAAATGCTATCGTACTAATACTGAGATGTTGTTCGTTACTGCTAAGCTGGTGCGTGATTGCATGAATAGAAATGTCCACTCAATCTTTCCCTTTATGTGTCTGGCATGTTTACCTTCAAATTTTTATCTTCCTTATTGTGCTCAAAGATTTGCTGGTGAATGTTATTATACTCAAAGCTTGTGATCTTTTGAGAGCTTGTTCTTAAGGTTTGAAATAAATATTATATGGGTGTGCTTGGGTCGGGGTAATAGAAGAAAAAATAAAGAGAATAAAGATATGTGGGGTGGTGGTAATTTAAAGAGGGGGAAATGCTACCCCTAACTCCCTAAGTGGGGTTAATAATTACCCACCATCCCTTAAAGTAGTGTATTACCTCCAAGACGAGGGTAATAGTTCCCCTTTCCATCTCTCTCCTTGCATTATCTACACCATCTTTTCTATCAACAACTAAATTCAACTTCTTTTTCTTCATTCTGTCTCCATTACCCTCTCATTGCATTATCGCCAATTTAAATCCTCAATATTCTGCTTGGTAACTGATGTTATTCTTTCTAATAGTATCCAGTTGATAGCCATTAGCTGCAACTCGATGAATTTATGGAGAGAGGCAGTTGTCCTTTTCATTTTTACTTTATCTTGCATGTTTGCATAGTTGTGTCTTGGCTTGAGCTGGACTATGTTTTTGCGTTCTTTGATTAATTAGGTAGAGCTTTGTGATTTGGCTGTTTCTCAAATGAACACTTTTCCTATTCGGTGTATAATACTCTTAACAAAAAGTGATGTTAGATAGATTGTTATTTTACTGAATATTCAAGTCTTAATGCTATAATCAGCAAAAGAGGGTATTCGTGGAACTTTATTGTCATCATTGCCCAGTGACTATGTTTATATGATTTATGCAATATTTAGCTTCTTCGATATGCTTGAATTTTTGTTGTTGTTGAAGGCTGTGTATGTCCGTTATAGATGCTTGAGTATGCTGCTTTTAATCTGATTATCTGTTTGAGAACTTGAAACTATTATTGCTTTGTTGTTGCTCCTTAGGCCTTGACTGCACTAGGACTGAAAACAGGCGGTACTGTTCAACAAAGAGCAGAGAGGCTATTCCTTACCAAGGTAGTTTTTTAAACAATCCCTATGAAGTTTAAGAAATTTTTATATCAAAAAAGAACTTGATTCAGTTAACCAATCCTTGCAATGAGAAAATCCCAACATTGATTACTTGAGGCTTTGGGTGTGTGACGATTTTGATGAAAGCAACACTATCCTTCTTCTGTATACTTCACTACTAAATGCTCATCACACATATACCACTTTTTCTCATGACTCCATAATATTGATTTATCTTCTTGGCCATTCTTGCAGAACACTCCTCTTGAGGAGTTGGACAAAAAGCATTTTGCTAAAACATGGCGAAGTTCAGGCCAGAATGGTAATGGTGATGTGCCATCTCAAGAGCAAGAAGATATTAAGGAATTGGCCTTGGTGGAGGCCAAGATGAAAAAGCTCTGTGAACTGCTTGGAGAGGTTAGCTTATAAATACATTCTGGTAGTTTTGTTTGCTAAAGGCTAAAGCTTTGATATAGTATTCAATATTGTGCTTTTACTGTTTTTGCACATATCTAATATCTTTTTTAAATAATATTAATCGATTGTGCTATTTGGTATTTTGTAATTTTATTATGTGAGCAGACAGTGGCTGATGGTTTTTAGTTATTTTGGCACTTTTGTTGGTTTTATCTGTAGATCATAGTCCGAACACAAGAAAATGCTGTGAAGAAACAGGGAATGACTTGGGAGGAGCTTGAAAAAGAGCATGAAGAGGTAAATTCTCTGTGTTGTTTTCTTATGATGATCCTATGCTTTCCTACTGCTATTTCATTGTAGTTGATCCTTCATTCGACGAAGATTGCTGTGAATTGTGATAATATCTTTCTGTTTATGAACCTTTCAGGAAGATGTGCAGGCTGATTCTGAAAGTGATGAAGAAGATCAGCCTATTTACAATCCTCTTAAATTGCCGTTGGGTTGGGATGGGAAACCAATTCCATATTGGTTGTATAAGCTCCATGGTCTTGGACAGGTATACACTTATTAAGTTGTTATCTAGGCTCTTTATATCCGCTTTCTTTTGCTTTTGGCTATTGGTGAGGTGATACATTGATTCTTTTGTAAGGTTCCATATTAGTATGTTTTCTCAGTGTCTTTTAGATTTCCAGGTGATATTATGGTTTCATCTCCTGTTGACATTTTACTTATTGTAGAAAGAAGGCTGTAAGCCTTGCATATTGTGATATGATATGATGGCTTGTATATCCTAGGTCATCATTCAGTGAAATTACCATCTGATGTTCCTATTTTCTATTTTGCATCTCAGGAATTTAAATGTGAAATATGTGGGAACCACAGTTACTGGGGTCGTAGAGCTTTTGAGAGACATTTTAAAGAATGGCGTCATCAACATGGAATGCGTTGTCTCGGTATTCCAAACACAAAGAACTTCAATGAAATTACATCTATTCAGGTACTTTTTTTTGTTTTACCTCCACAAGCATAGTGGGGACATTTCTCATGATTCGTATTTAATCTTAATGAATAACATTCAATTCGTCCAAGACAATATAGGCTGCAGGAATCGGTTTTTACTATGATTAATATTGGTTGATTGTGGATTTCCTTAGGTGGTAAAAACATTCTTAATACTTCGACTGCGACCCAATGTTGGATGGGTTAATGAAGTCGTGTGATTCCTAGTGAAAGTTCTCTTGCCTACACTGATTTGCTTGTAGATTATTGTTATGTGTCCTCCAACTTTTACTTGGTAGTGGTCAGTTATGATTTCTGACATTTGATTACCACCTATGAAGTACGGGTACGCCTTCTTTGAACCGTATCCTGTCCCCGTACGGGTCGGGTACGCCCCAAAATCGTCCCCAAAACGAACTTGGAATGGTGGGGACGTCAGGCTTGGATTCGTACGTCTTGGATAAAAAGTGGGGACGTCTTGGGCACGTGTTTGGAGGCTCGAGATGTCCCCTGGGATTTTTTCTCTTTCTTTCTGTCCTTCATTTTTCTCTTCCTCTACTATTAGAAACCTTCAGCCGCTTCTTCTTTTTTCCCCTTCTCGACCTCTGTTTTCTCTAATTCTGATTCAGTTGCTCTTTATACTCTTTTGCCTTTTGGTTTTAGTTTCTCGCAAAATGTGGACATTGTTTACTAACTTTGCCTCTACTTTTTCTTTCTTTTCTTCTGGACTTTTTGCAGAATGCAAACACGTGATTTTTATACTTTTATTATGAAAATATCATTTTCATATACTTTATGAGAGAGAGTAGGAGAAGGGGAGAGATAAAGCATTGAAAGATGAAGTTTAATATCCCAGCTGTCATGCATTAATTTATTCTTCCTCCCTTTCTTTTAATCAATATCAGAACACGTGGACAAGTATTGTAGTCCGCCATGTGTCCCCTCGCCCTTCAATCCTTGACATGATGCTTGCCCACATGTTTTCCATGACCTTGTATAAAAAAGATTCAATATCAATTTTTGCAAGATTTGAACCCACGACTTTGTATAGAAAATACAAAGCTCCTGCCAATGAGCTAATATATCATGATGCTCATTTACTCCAAAGAAAACTTGGTAAATTATTCATCACAAATTTTACTTTATAAAATAGAAAAAAAAAGAAGAAAAAGGATAGCTTAACAATACAATTAGGCTAAACTATGATGTTTTATATGTATATATAATATAAATAAAATGACTCAATTCCTTTTTTGCTAATACAATTAGAGAATAAAGAAAAGTTTGAGGCACCATTCTTTCCAAAATGTTTGTAAGAAGTCACAAATTCTTGATCTCTTAATGTGCAAGTCATTATCCAATCATCAAGCTAAAACTTCTACTTGTGATGAGATGGAAATTGTCAGCCCAAACAATTATATCACATAATCTTATTTAATAAGTTGTTACTCGTAAAACATTTGAACTCACTATTCACTAGTTATGAATTTTGCTTGATCATTAATCAAGTTGTTCATTCACCTCGAAAAGAAAAGTTGTCTTTTACTTGTCGTAGTAACTTATACTTCGTCCTTTTTTAATTGCAACATTTGAGTTTTCACGCTTGCCAATGCACAATTTTAACCATTTATGTCTGTACTTCCCTTTTAGTTAAAATTATAAAAATATTGATTAATTGAAAGTGTAGATCGAGACGAATCTAACATGACTTCGCATAACTTATTTCCGTATGTAAAAATCACAATTGATGGTCAAGGGTTGTGTGTGAAACTGTGAATAGTGCAAATATTCAATTGTTGCAATTAATTAACAACGGAAGAAGTATATGAATATTAATTTATGAATATACTCTGTTTTTTTGTTGTTCCATTTTTCCTTTACATGTTTGCCAATGTGCAACTTATACCTTTTATATCTCTAATTGTATATAAGTGAAAATTATAAAAAAAATAGATATTTGGAAAGTATATATTGAGACAAATCTAACATAATCCCACCTGACTATCTTTTTCCTTACGAAAAAATAATCAAAGACGGTCAAACTACATTAGATGAATAGTGTCAAAAGTCAATATGGAACAACTAAAAAAATGGAAGAACTATTTTTTTCTGCCGAATCCATGCCATTGCTGTTTTTGAAATATTGATTTTTGTCGTCCCTGTATCTATCTTGGTGCTACATAGATTACCACCATAGGTAAAGATTAAGAATGTTTTTAACTATAGCTTGTTTGTAATGATGAGCCTTGCCAGCGGTCTTTTTGCTTCTAGTCTCTGTTGATTAAAATTCTTGATGTATGAACGAATAGTTGGGACAGATTGACAGTAGTCAGTAGCACTGTACTATAAGTACTGTTATTTCCGTGTCATTAGTATGATAGTATCTATACTAATATATTAAAAGGCGTTCCTAAACAAGGAACGGTGCCACGTAGTGCTCTCCCTAAGGGCATTTTACTCCATATAATCCACATACAATAAAAAAAAAAATTAGAAATTGCATAGTATAGGGTTTGATCCCGTGACTTCAAGTTTGTATACTAAAGTCTTACCCACTAGACCAAGTGATATTTAGTGTTATCATTTTAAAGTATAATATTAATAAATGAAAATTTTCCTTACACGGGGCATAGCCCGGGCCTAATAACTAGTTAATGTATTATAGGGTGTTATTGTTGATATTCTTCTTAAACTCAATGAGAGATTTAGCCTGTTAGAGATTGAACTGAAAATATTATAGTTGAACTTGAATTGTGCATAGGTCTTAGGAATGAGGAATCAAATACTCTAGTAGCCTTCCTATTGACTGCATTACCTAGCTAGTAGAATGTACAAGCTAGATTAAACAATCTTGATTTCGTGACCCAGCTTGATTTTAAGAAATTCAAAGTAGAAAGGAAATGAAGTTACGTACTTGGAGCCCCTGTTGGAGTTAATTAAAACCGATAGTTCTAACAATTAGAAGGGTTTATGTATGCTAGTGGACTGTGGACTCATCACTTGCTTCAGTCTATGAGTTTATGTAGAATTCAGTACATCCTTTATTGATACTACTCTTCATCCCCTCCCCCCACTTTTATTAGCTCTTGGAATAAAAGTCTGCTGAATGATAAGGAATTATTTTTTCATGAAGGTTGACACAATATGGGTTCTTACTCTTCTTTCCATTCACTGTTTGCTTCCTTTATTCTAATAAGGAAGCTGAATTATGCTTAGAAATCACATTTCAGTTTCTGCTTGGGCTTGAAACAGAAGTAATACTAGTGTTATATGCACGCGATGCGTGGAAAAGCAAATAGAAAGTTAAATTGCGCAATTGCATCCATCTAAATCTTTGTTTTTAACTAAAAAGGAAATTAATGAAGTTGAGAAACTGCCTTGAAATTTGATAGAATTGCCGTGTAATTTGGCCTTGTATATGTTTTGTTTTCTTAAAATTGGTAAAAGTGAATTTAATTGTTTCTTATTTGAGAGTATATTTGTAATTTAGGGTGGACACTAAGTCCTTCCTTCTTCCCTTATATAATAGAGATATCTTGCAATTGTACCTTTCACATTACATATCCAGCAATATGTTCATAATCACCTTCTGATTTTCCCTGGTTTGTAAGGTTGTCAATAAAGTGGAATTTTCTAACTGTTCCTTGTACATATTACAAATTCAGCAACATATTCTTTAAACCCCTCTCTCTTATACTCCTCTGGAAGTGCCTGATTATTCTGATCATTTCTTTTTGTAGGATGCTAAGAATCTTTGGGAGAAAATTCAACAGAGACAAGGAGTGCACAAGTGGCGACCAGACCTTGAAGAGGAATACGAAGACCAGGAGGGTAATATCTATAATAAGAAGACATACACTGATCTACAGCGACAGGGTTTGATATAAGGGGGAGAAGCGGTATTTGTGTAAAATCTGCCAGGTCTTCTCGTGAAAATTATTGGCCCTTACCCCCAAAACAGCCTTCTCTCCCTTCGAGCTAATTCTTTTCTCCAAGCTTAGTTGATCCGGCTTAGGGTAAAGTGTAAAAGAAATGCAACTGAGATTTTGCGTTTGGAACAGTGTTATATTTGAGCTTTTCTCTCAGCAGTCTAGTTATACAAGTATCTGTAGACAACAGTAACCACCTTGTGCCAAGCATTCAGTAGATAAACTTCATTCACTATTTTGGTAATTTTGTGTAGATATCTGGTTGGAGTCTGCCATACTCCTATCTCAGCTTTGCTTCCGAAGAGATTGCTCTGTTCTAGGATCAATTGAAGCATGGCATAAACGTGTTGCAAACAGCAACCTTATACATGATCAAATGTATTTTGCCATGATAAGGCTGTACTAATCTTAAGTTGCACTATGTTTACTGAGTAGAGAACCAATTGCCGGTTTTTGTATCGCAGCTACGTTCTCAGTGAATGTTAGTGTCTTGTTGGCTCCTAGTACTCGTGTAACAGAATTTTTCATAATTATTCATTTTGGCTTCCTTCTCCAAAGGATTTACATCAAAGATAGTTACGAATAACCGATAATAATCACTTTTTTGTGGAAATTTGTACTAATTGAATAATAATTACTCCCTCCGTCCCATAATATAATACTCTTTCTTTTTTCAAGAATTAAGGAAAAAATAATGAGTGGTAGGATTTCCAAAAATATATATTTAATTGAAGGTTTTTTTCTTTTTTTTTTAATTTTTTTTTTTTTTTTTCCTTTAAATAAAATAAAAAAAAAAATTGAAAGTTCTAAAGAATAAAAAGAAAAAAAGTACATATTTTTGAGAGAAAGAATTTTTTTGGAAAATTTATAGAAAATATTAAGTTAAAATAAAATAAAAAAAAAAAAAAAAAATAAAAAAAAAAAAAAAAAAATATTACGAAAATTTGGTCAGGAATACCAGTTTGTCAGTAAATGTACTACTAGAAACCTGATGATTATTACTATGTTTTTCTATTAAGAGGTTTTATGTTCCAACTAAAAACAATTCATGTACTGTTAGTAAAGTCTGTCAAACGACCCTAACCCACCCCGTTCTTTTGATTATTCTAGCCAAACCTTCGAAAATGCTCCATCAAGCTCTGACTAATTTCTCACTTTTACTGATTGAAATTGATATTTTTGGTGTATAATTGATGCAAGTGATTTTTGCTGGTAAAAATTGTTTCTAACTTTCGTTCACTAAAGCAGACTTCTACAATATTTAGTGGGCTTTCGAAGGAAGGAAAAATATACCTTCGATGGACTTTACCCATGGCTTCCTTCAGTTGCTAGTGTTGGTCAAACAAAAACATGTCATTAGGCATTAGCTGGTTTATTAGGTTGTTATGTCCAAAAGATGGTAACAAATAGGCTTTTGCACAAATTTTCCCAACATTTTAGTCAGAAATGAGAGATCTATATTATATGCACACAACCACGATTCATTATATACAACGCTGATCATTTCACTATACATTAGAACTGTACAAAAAGCGACAGGCGTATTCAGGAGCTGACATCTACAATATCTATGAACCTCTACATGACCTTGTAAACAGAAGTGCTGAACCATTTACACCACGGAGGACAAGCAGCCTAGAATCTACATATGTACCACATACAACTTTTGACAGATCAAACATTTCCGGAGGCACTTGCAATCGAACTTCTTGAAGCACTTTTTTAACATTATCAACATTACTACTCAATGGTTCACCAAGATTCATCGTCATTTCAACGTCATTAGATGCAAATTTAGCAACCGGAAGACTTGAAGGAATCTCCTTGTTAGGGAATGCTTTTCTCCATTTTCTCCCTGATAATATCTTAAGTACTGAGGTTGAGCTAGAAGGTGTAGGAAATGACATTTCTGGGCTCTCATCCTTGATGTATAGGCGCCTGCCAGCCCTTAGTCTGAATGGAGACATTACTTTTAGATTTCCAGGTGTACCAGATTTGTCATGAGGCCAATCTTGACCAACAATCACTTTGTAAGGAATATCTGAAGTGAACATAAATGTTGTCTTTGGATTTGATATTTTATCAACTATTAAGTGCACATCACCAATAAGAACTCGGTGAGCTGGTTGCCGAAGAGTTAATCCTATGTGTCGACCTGTGCAGTAAAGCAGACGCCATTTTCCAGGCAACAACTCCAACCAGTTCTGCAACAAGAAACTTAAGACTTCAGGAATTATCCCAAAAAAGGCTCTCCATCCCACTTCAGTTGCAACAATGGTCTTCTCACGGACTCTAAGACACGCCTTTGACCATAAACATCTTAAATTTCATACTAACAAAAATTATAGGAAGTTCATATAATGAACATACACATCGAAACAAATCTAAAAAGATCGCACATGATAATACTTGTGTATTGAGGGAAAACACAATCTCTGAAAAGGAAGCTGTTGCAACTAGTTTGGGATGGAGGAAGTAGTATACAACCACCAGATAAGGTGTCAGATAATATCATGACCACATGACAGATAACATATTTGTATAATTGATGACATACAAGAAATAGTTTAACTAAGCAAGGGTTATTTAACCATGCTCCCTTCATTGTATACAAGAAAAAGGGGGAGCTCCAGAGGGAGTTATGTGCAATGTGATGGTAAGATGACAAAAGGAAAAGTAAAGCAAGACAAAATGACAGTTCAAATTATAGAAGGGTGGAGAGGATGTCAGAGACATATGGTGCAAAAGTACCTTAGGCTTAGGATGAGGATTCAGCATCTCCATCAGTTCAACAAAGTGAGAGAGTCTGCTACGCTGAAACACGAGAAT
Organism: Beta corolliflora; assembly: GCA_947648045.1. Lineage (NCBI taxonomy): Eukaryota > Viridiplantae > Streptophyta > Magnoliopsida > Caryophyllales > Amaranthaceae > Beta > Beta corolliflora. The sequence continues at coordinate 200,244 of CANSZD010000436.1, forward strand.
CAAGGTCATTTAAAGTTTATGTTATGCCTTATGCTGGATAACTAACATACATAAATAGTAAGAACAGTGGTGAGTTAATCATGTGAGCCACCTCCATCTCGAGTTCATTCAAATTAGAGCCAAGCACAACAACTTCGAGAAAGTGGCCACTGGAATTCGGACCTTAGTCTTGGTGCATGCTCAGTTTGTAATTAAGTAATAATTAGTAAGTTAAAGTGAGGATAGCTATTTGATGATACAATATTTCACTTCTCTGCACTTCTTCATCAGCCATTCAATGACCAAAGAAAATGTTGACGGGTTCAATATTACTTTACAAACTCAATAGCAGCTAGAACCATAGAACCCAAGAAATAACATTTACGAGAGGCATTTAATCAAACCCTAACCAAATTATGCAGCTTCTAAGTACCCTATATTAGACAGAAAAACAACAATCATGTCCTCAATCAATGAGAAAAGAAGTCATGAATAGTAAAGTAACTGAGTAGCTACCTGAGGCTGCCCATAGATATATTCCTCAGTAATTCGAACAGCAGTAGAACCCAGACCCCATCTGATTATGTTCATTGATGGCTGCACCCTCCATCTTGGTCCACATAAAAATGGGTGTCTCAGAGCATCTAAACAGCTGCATAATGTACGAGAGTTGTAGTGTTTTTTCAGATTGAAAAAATCTGATCAATTCCACAAACCCTAAAAATTTGTCGGAACTGCATATATAGGCTCAATGCCAGATAGAAATTGTCGTTTGAAATAAAAACATGACAGAACGTAAATATGTAATAAGGGGATGGAGCAATGAGTATTAGTCATATGCATTAGAAAGAGGAAAGTACCAACATTTTTTTAAGGGGGAAAAAGTACCAACATTTAAACATGTTTGGGTTGTGGAAATATTTGGATGAGTTAGGAGGAGACTAGAAGTCACCGCAGTTGTGTGGCTCGATATTCAAGGTGAGGGAAAGAGGCAAAGTTGCAGTCGGGGAAGCCGCATGCCCGTGCAATGGCTCGCACGTCCGTGACGGATGTTGCACGCCCGTGTAGATCAGGGAACCTGTTGCAGTAGCTCTCGGGTTGTTTACGTGTTGGGGCCGCACGTCTTTATGATTCAGGTTCTGCAACGCGTATTCTGATAGACTTCGGAACTGTTTCCTAATCTAATAATACCATAGGCTTATAAAAATGATGTTTATGACGACTGGTCATATGAATTTTATTGTGTGAGGTGTCAACTGTTTATGGGAATTGGACATTTCAGGCTGAGATATGAGACTGTGTGATCATAGAAAGATTTGAAGTGCCTTTTATTCGTCACACATATATAGTTTGAAAGTCCTATTGCATTGCCGTGGTTTTTCTCCCGGTTTTAGGGTTTCCACGCATAGTCTTCTCGAATCTCTTATGGTTATCTTGGTACTTCCTGTCATTTCCACATAGATGTTCTTGTTTGAATGCACAATTAGCAAGCCTTAAACCTAACAAAACCAACACTCAACAAGCCACTCTATTCATGTTTTAAGCATTCCTTCCTACAGTTTCTATTACACAAATTCTTCAGACCTTCAAAAGTATCAAAATAAATGAACATCTGCCTAGTTCTGCAAAACAAAACTCTCCCTGCATCCCCTCAAGATGTTGAAGCTTTGCAACCATCACCATTATCAGCTGCACTAGCAAGTTAAATGAGTGTCTACCATGCCAATCTTGATGGCATAGTTGAAGTTCTGAAGTCATGTTAGCAAATAAATCAGCACCCTTTACGTTCAACACTAAGATAGTAAGATCTTAAAAATCAAATAGTGCACTCTCCTACCACCTCACCTTATGCTTCTGGCAGTTCTTTCAAGTAAAAGGACTTAAGATAATCTAGGCATAACGAATATGATCGATACGCAATAATAGAGGTGCTTGGCTCCTATAGTTGCACTTTGCTCAGTGAGTGTACAGGTAACTCATGCTGCAACGCTTAAGCAGATGATACATAGAGCTAACTTGTTAAAATTGTAAAAAGATGTGCACATGCATATAGAAAAACCTACAATAATTCCACAGTAGAAGCCATCCAACTGTCAAAGGCATATTGCTTTTTGAAATGACCATGGGAAAAGGTAACAGCCCGACACAGCGTCACAGTGGCAGCATATATCAATCATTATATAGGAGACACTAAATAGAAATGCATATAACCAGTTGGGTCAAAAGGCTAAGAGTATTAAAATTTAGATAGATTGAAAGCGAACCTTATTCTATCCAAAGGTTTTGGGGCAAGCAACAATGCCAAGAGATTCCAACCTGCACCCCAGTTTCGATCCAGTATCTGCAAGTATATAATTTTTCATCAACCCGCTTCTAAATAAAACAATTTACAGTTACAGATGCAAAACCCAGGGGGAGATCACCAACCTGGAGTCCAATATTTCCAGAAAGGTTGTTCTTACACAAAATTGGTAACATGAATTCACGCAAGCATGAGGGATCGTTTCCCTTCAGATTGATCGACATTCACACCAGGAAGAAAAACAAACATAGTAAGAACTTGGCATCATAGCATCTGACTCAATAATTTGGTAGCATAACATCTTATATCTACGGTATATAAAGGACTTGCAGATAATATGGAGAATTTAACCATGGAACTTAAATGAAATGAAGTACCTTTGTTAGAAATGATTTGAACTCAGCAAAGATCAATGGATCCATGAGCTCTCGCAGTACCATTTTTGCCATGATAAATCCAACACATCTAAGCAAGATCTCACGTATAAGGTATCCAAGTTTCTGGACAGTAAAAAACCTTAAATTGACTTAAGCATAAATTACTTTGCAGTACCTCATATCAAATGCAATCATCATTTGTCGCCTCTTACTATCTGATAAGTTACTCTTTGAAGTGTGCTCAACAAAGTCGACGGCATTGCCCAGAATACCTACCTAGTACATGTAAGTCTGTGAGGCAAGCTGTTAAAACTATTGTAATTCAAGAGACTGATGATTATTTTGGGGGGGGGGATCAAGAAAATATATTGTTAATAAAACCATAAGTAACTCCCATATAAGGAGTGTCATAAACAAAAATCAGCATGCCCTCATACTATTATGTAGTATGTACCTATCCAGTATCCACAAAGTCAAGAACCAAAGCATTTGCATACAGTTATTCATCATGACTACAAAGTAACTAGCAATCTCTAAGCATTGTTTACACGCTCCCATTTCATCCAAAAACATGTTCACAAGATTGTGAGAGAAACCCTTTTGCATAAGCTCTAATTTTCAATTTAATATGTTCATAATTTGTAGGGTATACTAATTTCTGTTCATTTGCAAGTAGAAAAAAATGAAACAATAACGTTTTCCATGACAATGTTAAAGGAAACTATAAGAGCTGCTCACTTTGATATGCCTGTCCACAGGGCTTACGTGCACATTCTCCACTCGCAATTCCGTGTGGGCGAGACCATGACTATGCAAGTAGTTTACCTGAATAAAATGGGAAGCACATGAACTTCCAGACCTTCTAAGAAAGTACACACATATAGGACATGGATAGATTAATACTCATAATAAAAGTGATAATCATACTCCTATTAGGAGATCCCTCATAAGTATTCGAATCAGACGTAATTGTCGGGAAACAGCTGGGCCTCCAATGCTGTCATCCCCCACCTTTCGGACAGACTCTTCATCAAGAGCTAGAGTAGCTTCTAAGGTTGGCAACCAGTCTGATTGCTGAAGCCAATGCCTAAGCGAGAAACCCCCATGATACTGCATCAAAGGAAGCAATTGCGTGAATTCAATTCTTGAGCAAATCAAATATATCCAAGGCTCCTTGAACTCATAGTACGATATAGAATTAAAATTTGAACCACCACAAAGTATATCCACTTAACCAATCTGACTAAGCTATGAAAATACACAAAGATCTTACTCAAAACTAGAAAATTAACACAAAAAGGTACAATTCTAAAGAGAAAGGAACCTACACCATGGACCAGTGTAAACGACGCACAATTTTCACTTGTTGGTGAAGAAACATAACCATAAACTTGCATTGAATAAGAATGATATAGAAGTCTTCGACAAGCCAACTTTTTGAACACCTGATACCAACAAAAATTGACAAATGACACATATTAACCAATCCAACTCTCCACAAATACTAAAAATTTCATACACATTATGTACATTATACCGACCTCTATAGCTCGCTTCCCTCTCCTTTGAGCTTGCACACTCGTAAGCTCCCGTAGCACAACTCTTGTATTATACAATGGGCTGCAATCCCAATTAACATACTCACAAAACATTTCAAAAGTATGTAGTAGAATTTATAACTTCAACATAGAATTTATAATGTTCCAACTTATATTACAAGAAAAGAAGTCACTTAAGCTCAAGTGTTTTCAAGCTAACCTGCTAGAATTCTTCACAACAGCTTCAAAAACTAGCTCATCACCCTACAGAATTACAAGAAAAGTACATGATTAACAACAAAAACATGGAATACCAGCTATAAAGAATCACAAAAAAGATAAAAAAAATTCAAGCAGAAAAATTACCCGTCCACCAAGACCAATGCTAACACAACCTGAAACTTCGAAATCCGACATTTCAAACTTATCAACCAAACCCAATTCATCCTCCACAGTAGACAATCCACCCATTTTATCATCCACTTTAGAAACACTTCTTCTTGAAGTTGAAGCTTTGCATTTCATTCTAACACATTTTCTACGCAATAATGGATCAAATGATCTCAAAATTGGACTTGGGATTGCATGTTTAACTGGAAAAGAGCGCGAATTTATGCTGGAAAAGCCTAAATCAATGGCTTCCATTCTTGAATTAAGCCCAATTCTGCAAAAACCCATCTAATAATTCTCAACCTATGACATCAACAAAAAAGTTCAGCCAGTCAACATCAAAAAAGATTGAAACTTTATTCTATAAATACCCATTTAAATGATAGTAATTATCATGTAATATATCAAAAGGCAAAGAAGAAATTAAAGAAAAAAGTTGAATTGATTGAAGATAAAACATACCCAGAGAAGAAAAATTGGATTGGAGAAGATGAAAGTTAAAAGAGAGAAAATGGGGGTGGAAGAGTAGTAATATAAAAAGAAAAGAAGATGGCGTGTGAGAATTGCGTGTAAAGAAGAAGGTTTGAACAATTGGGCATGTGCCAAAGCATGTCTACGTCTTCCTCACACACCCTCAAATAGTATGGAAATATCTTCCCTCGTTTTTTTTTGTGATGGGTTTATCAAGCAGAGATCTTCATCAATGATGAGATGAGTGATTGAAGAATGAAGATACGAGCCACAACTAATGAAGGTTACTGAGACTCTCTCTTGTCACTGATTAGACTCTCACCAATAGTCACCATACACCAAATTATTACTCCCTCCGTCTTTTTTTAGTTGCTACATTTATTTTTGCACAATTGTCAAAGAAACATGTAGGGACCATTGAAAAGTAGAGTAATAAAGTATAAAGTACTTCCTCCGGTCTTTATTTATTTACCCGTTTCTTTTACACAGAGTTTTAGGATAAATAATGTTGTGGGACATAGAAAGAAAGAGAAACTATTATTTTACATTAAAGTTGAATGTATGTGTGATGGAAAGTTAGTGGTCCCATTCCAAAAATAGAAACAAAATAAATGGGTAAACTAATAAGGGACATCCCAAAAAGGAATACGGGTAAACTAATAAAGACCGGAGGGAGTAGTTGTCTTTCAGTGTAATGAAGACAAAAATAAGGGTATAAAGGTAAATAATATGTGAGTATCACATACTAAAAGTAGAAATATTTAGCAAATGTAGCAAGTAAATTAAGACACCCAAGAATGATGGAGTATCTCTATTGTACTTCCTCCGTTCTTTTTCTACTGCAAGTTTTCACGATTGTCAATGCAACAACTTTAACTATTAATATATTTAATTACGTTCTAGTAAAAATTATACAAATTTGATAAAAGTATATATCGAGACGAATCTAACAAGACCCCACATGACTATATTTTTCTTTACGTAAAAATCACAATAGATTGTTAAAGGGTGGTATGTGAATAGTATAATAATCTCATTGTTGCAATAGAAAAAGAACGGAGGAAGTATAAGGCAACACACGATGGACACTAAAAAATAGAAAAAGGAAACAAAAAGGTAACTACTTGCTTTAAATAAACAAATAAAAACTAAGATAACCGTATCTCTATCTCTTCTCTTTATATACTCCCTTCGTCTTTTTTTAGTTGCTAGATTTACTTTTGCACAATTGACAAGGAAACAGAAGAGGATCATTGAAAAGTAGAGCAATTAAGCATGAGTCGTTGTCTTCTTGTGCAATGAAGACAAAAGTAAGGGTATAGAGGTAAATAATATGTGAATACCATGTACTAAAGTATAAATGTTTAGCAAATGTAGCAAGTAAATTGAGACACTCGAAAATGGCAAAATGTAGCAACTAAAAAAAGATAGAGGGAGTATGAAGAATTTTATATACTTTTACACGCACAACGTGCATATAGGACTATTTGTGATATAAGGTTGGAGACTTGGTGTCTTGCCAAGTTTTTTTAAAAAAGGTTGTTTCTAATTAATTTTCTTCTTTTTATGTAACAAACAAAATTTGATTTGATTTAGGATATCAGTTAGTTAGGTATGGTAATCTTTTAATCTATTGAAATTGGAATTTTGGTATAAAATTAAAAAAACATTTAGAGTGTATCTGAAACTGCATCATGATAATTCCAGAGTTTTGGGTTATTGCCAAAATATGTAGCAAACATATTGCGGAACTATGCAGATAACTTGTGTACCACTGCACTTTTTGTTACAAATAGTGCTCTTCAGTGTTTGATATCAATATTTTTGAGAAAGCATACTCCTTACTTCCCCGTGCTTCAGTTCCGATTCAACTTATGTGTATCATATTTGTGGTAAGTAATTGCTACTCAGCAGTGTCACCTTTTACACATAATTATAAATATCCCATAATAAGTGAGGGCGTACGGTGTTGTTTGGATCAACTAATGAATTGTTGAGAGATGAGGTCTTCAATTGAAGTGAATACTTTTTTGGGAGGGAAAAATGAAATGAGTACATGTTTATGCATATATGAACTAGTTGTGATGGTACTTGTTTGACATTATTTTGATCGTGAAAGTGTGTCATATCGTATATTTTGTTTGAGAATTTTGTATGAAACTATAGTCGAGGATGAATATTGCACAAAATAGTTCTTATGGTTTCACTAATATTGCACGAATTCGTATCTTTTTGGTAAAAAAAAAACGGTTAACCTACCTCTATTTCAAATTCGTGTGGGAGTTGTTAATGAAAATTTGTGAGAAATAAGCCTTTAGAAAAGCATAGCCATTTTATGGGTGTGTTATTCTTCTTTTAATTTTTGGGCTTGGTGAAGTTTTGTTTAAATCTTTTGTAAATGTTTAAATTAGTATGTAATGGATTGTATGAAGTTGTGGGTGGAAAACTCTATATTGGAGGTTTTGGATGTTTCTATGGCTTGTTGCAATGTGCTAAAAACAGAACTTCTAATTAGTTCAATTGCTCAATTTGTGAGGAGAATGAAACATAATGAGAAGAGAGTGAGAGTGACAAAGACGAAAAAGATCAAAAGGGAAAATCATCGTCAAGCCTTTTCCAAGCCAAACCGGTTTTTTCCAAAAAGCAATGTCGGATTTTGATCAATGGTTTCATCTAAAACTAAAATTGATATAAGATCCAGTCTTGCCAAGTTTTATCTAAAAAGGTTGTCTATAACAATTTTTTCTTTTTTTATGTAACAAACGAATTTGATTTGATTTAGGACGATATCAATTAGTTAGGTATGAAAATCTTTTAATCTATTGTAATTGGAATTTTGGTAGAAAGTTAAAAAAAACATTTTAAATGTATCTGAAACTGCATCATGATAATTCCAGAGTATTAGGTTATTGTCATATTATTTTCAAGTTGATAGAGTGAAAATTAATTTCGCGTGCAAATAATTGAGGAAATATGCAGATAACTTGTGTACCACCACAAATATTGTTACAAATGGTGCTCTTGAGTGTGTAATATCAATGTTTTTGAGAAAGCATTCTCCTTACTTTCCCGTGCTTCAGTTCAGATTCAACTTATGTGTATCATATTTGTGGTAAGTAATTGCTACTTAGCAAAATATTTTCTTATATAAATGGTTAGATCATTTGTTGCTGCGATGAAATTTAACATATGTGATAATTTTGTGAATTAAAGAGAGGATGGAGGTGAATGTTTTTTTGCTTGTGTATACATATGTGATAATTTTGTGAATTTACGAGAGGATGGAGGTAAACCTTTTCTTATATAAATGCTTAGATCTTGTGGTGACTTGTGGTGTAAGGCCACGTTGCTTTGCTTGTGTATACATATGTGATAATTTTGTGATTTAATGAGAGGATGGAGGTGAATGAAAATTAACACGGTATAAGAGTCGACAATCTTAACTCATTTTTTTGTCTTAAGAAAGGAGAGCCCGATGATTTGAAGAATGCAAGATGCATAGGGTTTGAAGAATTGTTTGTTAGCCCAATAGCCACCAAAATTGTTTGTCCAAAGAGAGGGTCATTTGACCTCAGGTTGAAAGTCTACAGAAGGCTTAATGAGTATGTTGTGACTAGGGGTGTAAGTTCGGTTTTTGGTTTGGTTTTGTCAAAATAAATCCGGTTTTCACATTTCAAGTCCAAATCCAAACCAAAATTCGTCCCAAACCAAACCAAACCAGACCGAAATTACAAAACCAAAACCAAACCAAACCAAAAAACCGAAATTCTTTTATGATGTAAATTCTTTTTTTCCAAATCTTACAAATAATACGAAAATTATCAAGTTTCAAATCATCAAACATAGAAGAATTACTTCAAATTTCAACTAAAGCTTAAAATTGAAGTACTAGAACTAAAGATAATTGATAAAAACATCAAAACCCATATAGGATAGGCAAACTTCGGTTTGGTTTTTTCGGTTTTTTAAAATAAAAAAGCGAATCAAACCGAAACCAGAAAAAATGAAAATTTTCCAATCCAAACCAAACCGAATTTTGAAAAAAAACAAACCAAATTAATAATTCGGTTTGGTTTGGTTTGGTTTTCGGTTTTTAACCAAATAACTTACACCCCTAGTTGTGACATCTCCACATTTCAAGAAAAAAAAAGAATATTCACTTTCACATGTACAGAATAATGTTTTTTTTTTGAGGGGATGTAAAGAAGAATGTTATTAAAAGGAAATTTGTAGAAAAGTAGTCAAACTCCCCACTAACATGGTTTGTCTTTAGCCTAATACTTAATTTTAACATATTCGGTTAACAATTTAAATATGTATTGTATGAATTAGAGGTGGGCATGGGCCGGGCCAGCACGGAGGTGGGCATGGGCCGGGCCGGCCAAGACGGGCGGCCCGGCCCGGCACGGTTTGGGCTCGCCCAGGCACGAGCCCACTCAAGGCCCGGCCCGACCCGTTGTCCGCTCCGTGGGCCATGGGCCTGCCACGGTCAAGAAATTTTATTTCAGACCCGCACGGCACGAGCCCGCCTATATGGCCCATGGGCCGGCCCGCGGGCCGAACGCCCCTTTTCTTTGTTTTTTAGCCTAAAACTACCAAGAATCCAAAAAAACAACATAAAACACGGGCCAGGCCCGCAGGAGGCACGAGCCCGGCCCACGGGCCGTGGGCCTGGGCCGGATCGTGGACAAAATCTGGAAATTTCAGGCCCGGCACGGCACGACCCGCCATTTACGGGCTCGGGCCCGGCACGGCCCACCATTTCCTCAAGCCCACGGGCCGAGCCCATGAACAGGCCCGGCCCAGCCCATGCCCAGGTCTAGTATGAATCTACATACTTCCTTCACTCCTAAATAAATTTTACATTTTTTTTTATGTAACCCAATATAATTTTTTGATCATTAATATATTTAGTTGTGCATAAGTAAAAAGTATAAAAATTCTATAATTTGAAAGTATACACTGAGACTAACAAGATCCTATTTGACTATATATTTTTCATTATAGAATAGCACGAAAATCGGGTCAAAGTTAGTTGATAAATAGTGTCAATTACTCAAGTTAACACTTATTTTTTGGTAGAAGTGTAAGATTAGTTTCTCCAACATATAGACGAAATCATCATAGGGATCATAATTATCTCATAATTTATAGGTCTCAATTGAAAAAGTTCATAATAAAATTAACATTGGCCCTGTTTGGCAATTAGATGTTAGTGGTTAGCAATTAGCTATTAGCGGTTAGCTGATTGTATTAGTTGGTTTTGACTAGCTGCTTGTGTAAAAATATTTGGTAGATAACTATTAGTTGAGTGATACTTTATTAGGTAAAATGACCAATAAGGATATTGAAATAATTTATTTGTAGGTAGTAAATTTGACCACCTTTATGATATATTACTCATTACACAACTTAATTCATAAACCGAGGTTGAGGTGATGGAGTAGTGACATCGCCTCCCAGTTCCCACCTCATATCCCTGAGGTCTAGGGATCAAACCTCATGGGACTCATTTGAGGATTTCTCCTTATCCCTCATCAAATGAGTACCCTTCATCATACCTTAAAAAAAACTTTATTCATAAACCTCTCTTCCAAAGAATTCCTACCAATAGCTTTTTCAAAATTAACTTTTAGCTCGGCTCAAACCTATCTTTCTATCCTCTCTCAATCAAACACTTCTGTCATCAAATGAAAGCGTTCAGTTCAGTTCAGTTCAGTTAAGTTCATTTCAGTTCAGTTCAGTTCAGTTCAGTTTAGTTGTTTTATGCCGAAGAGAACAGACCCTTAAACTAGCCACCCTCCACAAACCATTGAGGTGTCGACTTCCAATTGGACAACCCACACAAGTGCACAACCCTAAAACAACCTCAACTCAAACTCCACCATACTAAATTACTTCTAATCGTCAACCCCAAACACACCCTCGCAATTTCCTCAATTCCCTAAGGGCAATATCGTCATAAATTATCGAGGGTGTATTATCCTGCGGTCGCCTCCTTTCTGATAAAACAAAAAAAAACCCCTCTCTCTCTCCTCCACATCCATTCTCTCTCCTCTTTTTTTCTCGATCTATCTTTCGCTGAGTTTTTCTGTCGCCGGAATTTTTCTCCGGCGATTTATACTCTCTTCCGGTCACCGGAGATTCCATTCGTCGGTGGTTCTCCGGCTCATATTGTTATTGCAACGCTGCGTTTTCTTATTCATTGTTGTGTTTTTTTCGAAATTAGGGTTTCAGTCAACTTCAAATCGATTTTCGAGATTCGCCTTGCTCGGAGGAGAGAGATTCGAAGGTTTTGTAATGTGCGAATGTTGTTTATTTGTTAGCAACATTTTGTTGATTTGAGAAAAAAAAAATTAGGGTTTGGGAAGAAAAAAATTAAGGGTTTTTGTGAAAGTTGAAGAAATAGGGAAAATGCCTAGAAGTTCGCGGCATAAATCTAGCAAACATAGTTCGAGAGAAGTTAGGGATTACTCTGATTCGGAGAAAGAATCTGGCTTGAAAGAGAAGAAGGGGAGAGATGATGGTGGAAGTAATAGTAGTAGTAGGCATTTGAAGGAATCAACTTCGGGTGATAAGCGGAAGATTGATTTGAAATCGGTGGATAGTAGTGTGAAGGATTTGAGTGGTGGTGGTATTGTCAATGTTGATTATGTGGATGAGTATGTTGCTTCTTCGTCGTCGTCGAAGAAGAGGAAAGAGAAGGAAGATGATGACCGGTGGACTGGAGGTGATAACAATGAGCATGATTTGTCGAAGAGTGATTCGAAGAGGTCGAGTAAAAGAGAGGAGAGCTTAGCGGCGGGTTTCGATGGGGAAGAAGGGAAGAGAAGTGGGAGTAAGGTTGAATCAAAGCACCATAGGTCTGAAAGGAAAGAGAGGAGTGAGAAAGAAGGGGTTTCGGAGCGCGATAAGAAGAGTAGTAAAAGTGAGAGATTAATTGATGTTACAGGGAATGAAAATGTAGGCAATGAAGGGAATAAGAAACAGGGAAATGGAGAGGAGCGTGGAGGAAAGCATGGTGTTGGTAATACTGGTAAGGTAACCTGTTCATGTGCTTGTTACTTGTGCTTTAGATACTGACATTTTCCTTTTTTTAAATCTTTGTTGATTTCTGTTTCACAAGTAGGAGTAAGATTGTGTGCGTAATGTGGACCTTCCCGAACTTGGCGTAGTAGGATTAGTATTGGTTGTTGCTTTGTATTGTAGTGATGGTTCATTGATCAAGTATTTTCAGTTCATTTTTCCACCTATCAAATGAAGGAAAGGTTCGTGGCCGTGCTTGTGTGCGTGTGTGTGTGTGTGTAGGGTTAGCTTTGAAATTCATTGGTAAATGTACAGGGGTGCCTTTGACAGTGTGCTTGGACTTAAAAGGAATTCTACGGGAAAGAAAGAGGAAAGAGGGGAGAGATAATTTTCTTGGTCTGGTTATTGTAATGGGCGAAAAAATGGAGGGTCTCATTTTCTTTTCATAGCGACAAACCATTTTTTCTTAATGTGAAAAGACTTGTGGAAGCAATGAGTAGCTTTACGTCTCTAATCTCTTTCTGGTATAACTTATAAGTTCACAACAGATGATTAAATATTTAAATGTACCTAGAATATAATGGTGTTTAATATGTTCACTTGGGCTTGGTGAAAGCAGTATGAAAACTTTTTATTGTAATTGAGGGAAGGACCAGGTTAATGGGTAGGTTAGGCACTCAGCAGCTATTTTTTGCGGGAAGGAGGAAGAAATAATTTTGTTCAGGAGATTTGTAAGGTGATGTGTTTGTTTATAGTGGGTTTTTGATTAGGTGTACATGGTTTCAATCGTTAGAACTAGAAGAGTTGACTGCTAGAGCATAAGCATACTGTATTTCTTGTCAAGGGACATTAGTTTCTGTACAGGGACATTATTAATGATAGTACAGAGCTAAGTGGCTAGTCAAAATGTTTGCTTGTCAAGGGACATTAGTTTTTTATATAGGTATATTATCTGTCTGTCTTGACATGTTTTTGTTACATGGGATCAAGAAGTAAGTGTTCAAATGGTTCTGCTAAGTTTAAGACATTTTGGAATGTCATGCTAGTTACCGTATGCCAGAGTTAGTCATTTAATAGGTATGGGATAGCATATACATCGTGGCTCGTGCAGATATAGGGAAAGAAATGCTATATTTGACTTGTGGATAGAGCCATGAACTCTTCTGTCAATTCTATTTGCAGCTGATCCCTGGAGAAGTGTGTGTAACTGTTCTCTTTGTGTAGGTGCTCCTACTTTTACGAGGTTGAGCTTGCTTGGCTAGTGGTTTAGCTTATTACAATACATGTTGAAACTGTTCTTTAGAGGCTGAACCATTATGACATTGATTATATTATTTCTAAAGAAGTTAAGTATTGACATGTAAACTTAGCAATGCGATACAAAATGTTTTTTGAAAATGCTTGAGTGCATTTTTTGTCTTCTTATTTCTTCAGGGGTACAATTTTGCTTTTGTTCTACAGCTGTTGCCTTGTAAGAGACTCTTATCTTAATGAATGTTTTTTTTTTTTTTTTTTTTTACTTTAAGCATTGGTCTGATCCCCATTAATTTTTTTTTGTCTTATCTTGCATCCGTGATCAAATCTGTCCCTTTTTCTTGATCTTAAGCAGTTAAGCTACAGTTTTGATTAACTCCTGTATCTTCAGCATGATTGTCAGCTTGAATGATCATATACTGGTATTGAAGTCTAGGATTCTGATGCAGGGGTGATGGTGGTCAAGGAACGGTTTTACCCTTCTTTTTTAACCTTCTTGGAGCGTGCCACAGTGTGACTTTTGGTGGCCCGGTGGGGGAAAGCCATGTTGTTTTGCTTGTCTGTTTTCTTTAATGGCTGTGTGTCTTTGGCACTTGGCAAGAAAAAGCTTCTTGTCCTTTTAGAGTGTTTTGTTCTGAGTGACTACAACAATGTGGACAATGGTTATTGTGCTTTTAGTACTGGTTAGTATTTTAAGCAGGAAGTCATCTGTAGACTTTTTAACAGACTTTTGCGAGGTGCGTGTATGATTTAGGTAGCTAAAAAAGTGTTGAAATAAATTCATTGAGGTCCTAAAACACACTTTATTTCAAGGAGTTTTGGCCTTGTTAGGGAATACATGTATTGTGAATCAAAGTGGATAAGCGATGCCTTTATTTATTCCTTTCTGGAATCATACTTGTAGCTTAATTGGGACCTGTTTATTCACTACTTGCTATTTCTTCTCCTCTGACATTGTTGTCTTGTTGTTTAATTGCATAATACCAAATGTTTTTGTGTATGTCATCTGTTTGACGTGATAGAGGAGAGCTGAGAGATTATGGATACGATTATTATCCGGTGTCGAGTACCTACTGTCGTATGCATTGCAGGTTCCTTTATGAATTGTAGTTTCCTTGTTTTTTCAAAGAAATACATGTAAATTATCTTGTATGTTACATAGGTTTGATCCAGTATCTTCCTAGTCAGGCTGTAGCTACATTTTTTCTCTTCTTATTTCTTTGGTTCCTTCGCCTTTGACGTATATTTGATTTTATGATGGCCAGCTATGTGACTGTCTATATTTCATTAAAGCCTCACCTTTGTGGCCATCTAAAATTAAATATACATCAACCTGTAGATTGGAGCCCGATTGATTTCAGTTTTTGGTGAAAATTTTGGAATATTTGACATGGCGACGAAGCTGAAAGGTTCAGAAATGCCATGGTTATAATTGATAGCTGGTATCTGTAACCCGTGTCCTGTATGGTTCAATGTGTTATCCCATTTTAGTTCTGTTCTGCAGAACAACAGATATGATCAGCGGGTTAGCGTTTCTTGGTACAGAATTTTGTGGAGTACTTTTATCTGACTCTGTTTTTGTCTTCTGTTGAAGATGTTCTATTGACGACCTTCAAATAAATTACTTAGAGCAAAAGGGTACCATAATCAGTTTCTTCAAGAAGCAGTTATACAGTGGTTTTTGGATAAGATTGCATACCATTTAAAGTTAATTAGATTTGAGGGGTTCTCAAGTAACTTGCGAAGTAATAACTTTTCCCTGTGAGCTGATCATATTGTTAGTTACCTCTTAAATGAAAAGCTGATATTCTGAAAACAAAAGTTAAGCACGTACTGAGCATGCCAAGGAAGTGAGGAACTCTACATTGAGTTATTGAGTAGCTGTCTGTTTGCATGACTCTGGAAGCTGGAGTAAGACATTGACCATTTGACCTGCAGGTCTCATGTCGTGGTTCCTGTTTGTCAGTGTATATATCTTTGCTAATTTGGGCCTCAATGTTTGAGAATGGGATTATAATTATCAATTTTATGGTCAAATCTTACCCTTATATAGCTTTGCGGCCGGTCTAAGGTGGAATCAGTACTCTGTCTAGGATATGCCATAGTTTCCACTAACTATAAATAGTTATGTTTACTTTTACTTAATTTTTTTTTCATTTATCTGTGCTCATTATAAAAAAAGTTGTCTTGAATCTTGGTTTAGTTAGTGGTGCTTAATTCAATATAAAGTAGATGGCTCTATCTGTACAGATGAGACTTATAATTACTAAACTTTGTGAGAAGAATGGGACATTTTATTTCCTAGGATGATGCGTTATATATTGAGCTTGTTGATACAGAAAAATGAAGGCGTGAAGCAACTTTCCTTTAGATCATTTTTCTGCTTTCTCTAGGTCTGGATGCCCTCTACTTAATTTCTATGTTAAACGTAGGCTTTTATGTTGTGTTTGAAGATTGCAGAGGGTTCATTGTTCATACTGCCAGATATATGAATGCATTTATATAGTGTTTATATTTAATGTGTAGGCTTGTGTATGGTTGGCTGCCTCTTCCTTAACATAGATTGCTCTAATTAATTTTTTTTATTAACTTTAGCTTACTAATGACTGCTATTAAGCTTGCTGGAAATTTAATCATCTGCAGTAGTATTCTTCACTGTTTGATTTGTGATTCGTAACATAGTACTTATTCTTTAACAACATTCTTAATCAAGGTTGTGTTTTCCTGATCTTACCCTGTATGATGGTGGCCAAGTTTGTGGTGTTTGTGGTTATTGCTTTCTGGGTCCAAGTATATTGGTTTGAATATGCATCTTTACTGAAGGGATGTCAGATAGGAGAATTTTGTTTTGCTGCCTTATATGCTATGGAGAAACAAAATTTATTGATCTGTTTCACTTTTTTTCAGTCCATAACACACAAGAGGAGGTTCGTAAGCCTGAAGCAGAGAAAGAACTTGATCGACGAGTTAGAAGGAAAAGAGATGGTTCCGGCGATGGGGACAAGCATCAGGATGGTGCCCGAGAACTGGATGATCGAAAGTTATCTTCGAGGGATGATATTATGAGGTCAGGGAAAACACAAGGATGAAGGTCATAAGGATGAGAGAATACGAGATAGATACCAAGATGATGTAGACAGGGATAATCGAGTTACAAGGGAGAATACCAGTGGCAGGTCAGAGGATAAGCATCTAAAGAATGAGAAAAAGGATTTGGATGTGTCTGAAAAGAAATCTAAGGCCCATGGTAGCGAACATGACCGAGAGCCAGAACGAGAGCGGGATCGTGATCGAGACCGTGATCATGAGCGGGATAGAGTCAGGGACCGTGACCGTCCCCGTCATGACCGTGAACGTGACAGGGAGCATGATGACCGGGACCATGACCTTGATCGTGATAGGGATCGAGATCGAGATCGAGACCTTGAACGTGGCCTTGAGCGAGATCGTGAAATTGACCGGGACAGGGAACGTGGTCGTGATCGTGATCGTGATCGATATCAGCGTGAACGTGATAGAGAGCGAATTCGTGATCGTGATCATAACCATGATCGAGGTCGTGAACGGGATTATGATCATGATTATGGCACTCATGTTGATGACAAAGGTTCTAGGTACAAGGATGATAGAGGAAGGAGAAGATCTCCAGATGGATATGATGAGTTTCATGGCGATAAATCTAGAAGATTAGAGTCAGAGGCTGACAAAGATCGATCTGTATCACGAAAAGCTCACGTAGACAGTGTAACAAGCAGCAGTCGTCGCAGGGCCTCACCGAGCTCCAGGGCTTATGTTAGTACAGATAAATACAGGTATTCATCTTGGCTGTATAGTTTTCCTGAGTGTGTTTAATACTTATTTAGCTACACAATTTCAATTGTGAAGCTTGAATAGTTATAAATTGGCATCTGAGGATGAGTACTGCTTTTGGAAACATTTCTTGTTTGTTTGGTTATAGTAATATCTTAATGCTTGGTTTGAAGTGCCTGAAACTCATACATGCTTGTCTTGGGGTTTTATAATAACTTTTTCTCTTCATTCTTGTTTGTAGAGATGGTATCCAAGATGAGACCAAGTACGGAGATTCCATGAGAGAAGGCACTACATCTGAGACATTCGATAAAGTTCCCAAGTATCGATCTGGGGAGAAGCGCACCAAGTTTGATGAGAATCATATTGGAGAATTATCTGAAAGATCTCCGAGTGCCAAAGCATCCCCTGCAGGTTTGAAGGAAAGATCTCCTTCAACCAGTGTCGATCGTAGATTTCAGAATAGAACTACCAGGAGAAGGAGCCTTGATGTTGATGAGGCTGAGAGGAGGAGTAGTGGTTCCAATGATATAAGAGATGTTTCTGTTAATGAGGAGCGTCAGGGTAGAGATTTTTCTGCAAAAAAGCCTACAGTGGAGGAGTATCCTCCTCCAGATTCTCCGTTTCACCATAAATCCAGTCAGGGTAATATTTCTTCTCATGTTCCTGGTCCATCTGGGTACAGGACTGGAGCTGACAGCCCATCTTTTATGGGATCATTAGGAGAAGATGCTAGAGGTCACTCAGGAAGTCGTTATAGGAGAAATGTTGATAATAATGTAGGAAGAGGGCCTGGAAATGCTTGGAAAGGTGCTCCTAACTGGCCCTCACCATTACCTAATGGCTTCTTGCCCTTCCCACCTGGTCCTCCGGGGCCACATCATGGAGGGTTTCCACCAATGCTCTCTCAATTTCCCATGTTTAGGCCTTCTTTGGACATGAACCACCCCGGAATGCCTTATCATATACCTGATGCGGACCGCTTTTCTGGTCATGTACGACCTATAGGATGGCAGAACATGATTGATGGACCCGTTCCTCCTCATTTCCATGGATGGGATGCAAGTAACGGTGTCCTTAGGGATGAATCTGCCATGTATGGGCCTGGGCATCTAGCCAATGCTCAAAGAAGGGACATGAATGCTGATATGTGGAAACTAAATGGTGATATGAATATGGATGTGACCTCTATGTCTCAGAAAGACGGTCATATGGTTAAAGCATCTATGGAAGAAGCTTCTTCTGCACAGGGTCCTTCAAGGCCTCTTGCTGAAAGTAGTTGCCTTGATGAGGGGACGAGTCCTAAGATGAATACATCAAGTGGTCCATCATTAACAAAGGAAATTCCGGTGACTCCAGCTAAGGGGACTACTGAGAAGACTCCTGATTCATCTAGTGTTGATGATTCTGCACATTCAGTGCGTGCTTATCTTGCTAAGCTTGATATATCAATAGATATGGCGGATCCAGAATTGTATAATCAGTTCATTAACCTTGCTGATAAGGGACAGTCTGAATTTTTTGAAGAATCAGATGCCGAATGTATGGAGGTATAGAAATTTCTTGAACCTTTGTGCCTCACGGCATTATCTGACATTCGAATTGAATAATACACATTGCTTATTTACATTGTGTCTCACTAACAGGAGAAGGCACTTGATAAGTCAGAGATTGTTAACTTGACTATGGGCTGGACATTTTTCCCTGCTGTCAAAGATTCCATATTTCAGGTATGTCTATTTAACACATTCTATTGATTCTAATGAGAAACTTTTTTTGTTTCTTATTTTCCCATAAGGGAGTAAGTTCCTTTTATTGTGTGACTCTCTCTCTATATATATATGGGAATTTAAAAAGATAATTATTTTTGGGAGGTTGTATGTTGTACTGGAATAATACATGACAGTGATGACACTAGGCCCTGTTCAGTTCACCTTAAAAATAATTCTAAGTGAAAAACATCCATGTCAGTAAAAATAAGTGAAGTTCAGCAAAAATAAGTTTACCTCATAAAAACAAGTTATCTTCAGTAAAAATCAGTAAATTATGTATAGAGAAAACAATACAGAATCAGTAATTAACTATTTAAGTCTTAAGTTCAGTTATTATAAGTTGAGTTCAGCAAAAACAAGTCTAGTTTAGTAAGAATCAGTTGAAAGTGAACAGGGATATTGAAGTGGTTTGGCTGCTACTGACAGCCAATAATAACTTTAATTAAGCAGGTTACAGTTTTGGGTCCATTAGGATGATTCTACCTGGTTCGCTCGATGTTGTCACAATAAGCAAGTTTATATTGCTTTTGCAATACTTCTTGCATTCTTTTTATTTTTTTTAGAATTTGGTTAGCAGAGACATGCCTTTAGCTCATTTATTCAGCTAGCAATTTATTCTCTATTACCAATGATGCTTTTATAAACCACTTAATTCTTTTCATTGTCAATTATATTCATTCTGACCTTTGTTTCCACTACAGCAGTCAGTGAGAAGTTTGTGACTTTGTTTCATGTCAAATTATTTTCTGCATATCTTATGGTGGTGAATGAGTATATTAAGATCCTATCAATATGAAAATGAATAACTATATTAAGCTGAGCCCTCAAATTTTGTGAGATTGTTTTATGCTACATGGCAAGGGGAAATTGAGTACTTGTGGGCTATCGTCTTGTGATTGCGGATCAGATATTTGCTGTAGTTTGTGCTCACTAGTGTTTCCTAATGTGTAATCACTTGTTTGCAGAAAGCAATGGATCTATACAAGGCACAGAGCACTAATAGAAGACCGTCTTTCATATCTAACGGGGAGAATTTGCATAGCCCATTGGCTTCTGAGGTTGAGGTAGAAGAGATTTCTGTTGTCGAGGAGAAAGTAGACCATCTTGTTGATTGTAGTGTCAAAAAAGAAGAGCTAAGTTCGGTGGTGCCAGAAATCGATTCCGCCACGCCTATCATGAAAGTAGAAGAGCCTGTTTCTTTAATCGGCGATGAAGAGCTGAACGGTGTACCCTTGCAGAATGCTGAGCTGGTCCTTGATCTTAGTGATCAAGCACCCGTCCTTGTAGTGGAGAAAATGGACGAAGATAGTATTGTTGATAAGGGACTCTCGTCTGTTGAGACTAATTGCTCTGATGCCATTGAATTGGACACCGACAGAGAGGCTGTTGGTAATGGTGGTAAGAGAGGCAGTGCTGAGTCCGCTTCTGATGAGCAATTGGATGTTTCTGTAAGTGGTCCTTTAGTTATGTCCCATGATTCTGTTAAAGTTTGTGAGACGTTAATCTCGGTGTCAAATGAGTCGGATTCGGTAATTTTGAGTCGGATACATCATGCTCCTGAAAGTACACATTGAAACAATTTTTTTTGCTATATTTTTATGTTGCGTTTCATTCTGAGCATTTTTCAGTTTATCCATCTTTTCATATTTCTCTTGATAAAGAGAGTGTTATCGAAGGAATAAAATCAAAATCAAAATGCATCTGTGTTTTCCCCCCCTCTAAATTGTCGTCTTGTTTTTTTTGCTCAGGTGTGTTCTTTTTGCTTATGCATTTATTTGCAGCTTGGCTTATGCATTTGCTCATTTATGGATTTCCATGTTTTAAAAAAAAAAAAATTTTAAGTTGATTTTATGGTCGTGGCACATCTATTTTTGTTTACAATATGTGATGCGTGAGATAATTTTCTTTGAAATTTTTGTATAGTCTATCAGTCTGTCAATTTTAAATATCTATCTTGGGCGTACTTGTACAGTTGTACCAAGCTTTAGGTTAGGTATGCCCAGGGATTTGTCTTGCTCATGTTGAATTGGAGCTCTTCAAATCAGTAGAAAATAGCCTATGGTGCTCTTTTTAGATCTACATAGTTTTCTTTTTGGTCTGTACGTTGCCTTTTCTATTCTTGGTAACATGTCAAATCTACTTTCTTCCTGTTTTTCCATTCATGTTATCCACTTTTTAATACTTTAACATACTTTCTAGTTTTTCTTTTTCACTTTTCAGCTTTTCTCTTCACCTTTTCAGTTTCTCATTCAATATTTTTGTACTTCTTCCTTGATTCTCCCTCAAAGTGAAGTGAGTAAATTAAAAAGAAATGGAGGGAGTACATACGTCTCTATATGTTTGAGGGTTTAATGTACCACATCAGTGTATAATCATGTCATTTGTTCTTTCATATGCTTTGAGTTTTTCGGTCTCTAGTCTTTCAATGAATAAATTATTGAACGGAAGGATTTTCTCAAGTATTGAAAATATATGGAAACATTTTCTCCATTTTTGAGTAGTTGTACTTGAAACACTTGACACGTTTGCTAATGCATATTTACAAACATAAATATCCTTAACTATGCATAAGTTAAAATGTAAAACAATTGGTTTTTAGATGTATATATTGAGACAAATTGGTTTTTAAAAGTACATATTGAGACAAATCTAACAAGTCTAATAGGATTATGTATTTCCTTGTGTATAAATTTTTCTTGTGTTTTTTTTAAAAATTACTGTATCACTCGGTCGTTTATACCATTCACATTTTTTTTACCACTTTTAGTCTTTTAATTTTTTTTTGTAAAAATTAGTTACGTAGAGTTTTGTTATATTCGTTTTATAATGTACTCCCTTTGTTTCTTTAATACGTTTCCCTTTTTCTTCCTTTTTTTTAATTGTTATACTTCTATTTTTCCCTTATATGGTAACCTTTCACATCAACTTTTCGCATTTTTCCACCTCATATAGCGCACCTCCCATTTTAATAATCCACCAAAATCTTCCCTATTTTTCTCTCTCCTACATTTTTCAATGATTCTTTTACATTTACCAAAATCATACATTCTTTTATTGTATTTCTTATTTGTATTTTGCATAATTTCCTTGGTTTTTCCCCCAAAGTGAAGTGTAACAATTAAAAATAAACGGAGGGAATGCTTTTAATGAAAAATCTGTCAAGATAAATTCCAAGTTTGAGGTATCTTACCAAATTAATCCCATGTTTATATTATTTTTAAATAATTTCAAGTTTGTTAGTAGTCTTCTTATATTGGTCCAAGTGTCTTATGACCCACGAAACTGGTTAAAAAAAGTGACGTGGTACGAAAATATTATTTAAAAATCCCCCTTTAAACATGCTACCACCCCAACCATCCTCACCATCATCCAATATATCCACCACCTTCACCACGCCTTCTGCCCCACCATCCACCAAAACCGCAACCTCCTTCCTTATCATTTTCTTATCCCAACCACCACCCTTACTGACGACCCCCTCTCTTTCTCTCTCCCCATCCTCCAATAAGCTTAACCACCACCTTAAAGAACCCACCCTCCACCTTTGTAAAAAACCCCTTCTCCAAACCATTGAACCCGAAAACTCCACTACCGCCGCAAAAATATAAAGCAAAATAAGAAGGAAAAGGAGGTGACATGGTATTGAGGGTGGTTCCGAGTGGTGGTTGTGGGTTGTGAAGGGGAAGGAGGAGAGTGAAAAAGAGAAAAAAAGGCAAGGATAGTGTTGAGGGTGGTTCGGGAAGCGGTGGACTGGTGGTGGTCGTGGGGGCGGTGGAGGGGAAGCGAGGAGGCGAGAAAAAATAAATAAAAGGTAGGAGAAAAAAAAAAAAAGAAGAGAAAAAAAGACCAAAAAAATGTGCACATGGCAAGTTGACCTCTACTATAAGTTGAGCGGGTATGGGAGAATTATTGTCCCTTCGGGAGGTTTATCCCTATGTACTTCTGGGACACTTTGTCGATTAATTAATGCACTATTGAGCTTTTCCTTTAAAAAAAACAAAAAATTAGCAACCGGTCAATTTTCACTAGGAATCTTATAGGAAGACTACTTACAAACTTGAAATTTTTGAAAAATAATCAAACTTTGGGACTAATTTGGGAAGATGCTCCATACTTAGGATTTATTTATAATTTTTCCTTTTTCATAGTAATAGTGAAATATATAATATAGATGTTAATAGTTTAAAGTTAGACATTAGCAAATGTTGAACCTTGGACATGCAACTATAAAGTAGTACTCAACAGGGTCAAATTAAACAATTTGTAGAATGTCAAATGTTGAACCTTGTTGCTGCACTCATTTGCTCATAATATTAACCCATAAACAAGATACCCATGTAAAACAGTGAAAGTAGCTGCTTTAGATAATCCGCGCAAAGCATGTATGATCTCATTAATACATTTAGCAAAACTTATGAGAACATATAATAGAGAGCTTTTGTTTTTATGCTTATTTAAAAGAAAAAGAATTTATCCCTTAACCTTAGAATCTATTAGCTCAAGAATATAGTATCTTTGAAGATGCCAATATATTCAAAAGATGTCAATCAAATCTATAATTTTCCAAATATAATCTTATTAGTGTATGGGTAGACTCAAGTTCACTGTCGGACACATCTCTTGTGGCCGACACCAACAAACTTCAAATGCGGCCTCTTCAGTAGAGTCCAGACCATTTATGAAAAGTTGTCCGAGATGTAGTTCACGGCCACATTTGAGGATAATTTTTCCTAAAATCAAGCTCATCGTGAGTCATACACGTGTCACGAGGATTACGCACCTGTCGGATGAATAATCTCGCTTATAAATAGCCAAATGGTACTATTCCACGGGTACTCTCTCTCACACATTCTAAGCTCTCAATCTCTCTCTCTCTCTAAAATCCTTATCGGGCACTTATCGACTTGAGCGTCGGAGGGGTTTCCTCGCATCCCCCGAGGGTAGTTCACGTTTGTCTTTCTTGCGGACTTCCGAGGCTCGGACGCCTACTCTAATACTACCTAGGACACATCCTTGTCCCATTTGCGTTTCATCACCGAAACAACTTGGCGCTAGAAGGAGGGGCCTCCTACCTTTGCGAAGCAGTCATGGAGAAGACAAATGACGCTAGCCGTGGTCCGTCGGGGTTGGAGATCGGGCAAGGATCTTCTCATCCACCTATCACCAGATCCATCGGCATACCTCAGTTCCATCCCAACATACCGAGAGGGCAATGACCGGCGCACTCCGGGAGAACAATGTTGCTACGGTAAGTCCCGATCTCGTTCCTTTCAACTTGGCCCGGTTGAGCCAATTCTCGCCGGATCACCTGCAAGCGTGGCGTCCTTCATCCGAGATGTTACAAGGCACTCCACGGCCTAGTAGCATTCCCTGCTAGTAACACAAGAGGCGTTCAGCACCGTAAACGATCACTGGCCATGGCCGGTAGAAACGTTGACGGTACGCCAATAAGAAGGATGCGCACGTTAGCGCCGGAAGATCGTCAGATGGAAGACCAAATTGACAATCCAGAGTACGAGGAAGCCGATTTGGAACCGAGGATCTCAATCACTCGGAAGAGTCTCGCAGATCGCACATACCGAGAGTACGGCACCACGAGTGTTAGTAACTATTCGGGTGGCGGACATCTACTAATCAAGCCGAAACTCTCCCCATTTGTTCCGAGGTTCTTAATTACCCGATGCCGCGAATCAAAATGCCATCATGCAAGTTTGACGGCGGCTCGGATCCCGACGATCATGTCGCGGCGTACGAAGGACACATGTATTTGTACACGCAAATAGATGCTATACGGGTGCAAGGTTTTCCCGTCCACTCTCACCGGCATAGCTCGAGACTTGGTTTAAAAGTCTCAAACACGGTAATGTATCCAGTTTTTCTCGGCTCTCGTCCATGTTTAGTACTCACTTCGTAGCAACAACGGGCGTCGTGAGCGTACGGCCCGGGGAATTATTGTCAATCGACAAGGCGAGACCGAATCTCTCCGAGATTACATCGGGCGTTTCAATGTGGAAGCTGTATCTATTCCTCGGCTCTGGCGGGATGTAGCGGTTTTAGCATTGATGTCGGGGTTAAGAGAAGGGCCTGCGTTCGGGAGTTATCTCGGACGAAAATCTTTCACGTCTTTAGGGCCGGTCTTTGGGCAAAGCAAATGATTTCATAAGAGGAGAGGAATTTGACAAGGCGGCTAGTAGCCCAGGCATGGGGAGTACGAGAAGAAGAAGGAAGATAAGTCACGGAAAGGTCGTGAAGGCGATCGTGGCCGAGATGAAAGAAGAGAATCCAATATGGTCAAAAAGGAAATGACCCAGGGAGCGGGATGGTCGAGAAAAAAGTGAACGTAGAGATAAATTTGAGGCGTACACTCAACTCACTACCCCCCGGGCACAAATTTTCACGATGAACAAGGAAAGTGACAAATGGCAGAGACCGAAGAAGATGTTTCATAAAAATCGGGATAAGACCAAGTGGTGTGATTTTCATGGAGATCACGGACATTTAACTGAAGACTGCCGACACCTCAAGGATAATTTGGAGGATCTCATCCGCAGAGGATATTTCACCCAGTATAAAGCCCAGACAAGCGAAGGCGACTTGATGAAACCCAGAGACCAGAATGTTCAGTCCAGGATAGGAGAAATTCATGTGATTAGTGGCGGTCCAATTCATGGCGGAAGTGTCAGTGGGGCAAAAGCCAGTTTAAAGGAGTTCCGACATCAGGTGAATTTTAACCAGAGTTGCCAGTGGAGAAAGCCGCCAGCCATGCCGGCCATGTCGTTCTCATTAGAGGATGCAAAGCACGTGATTTATCCTCACGACGACCCGCTAGTGGTCACCTTAAAAGTTGCAAATTGTTTAATTCACAGAATTTTGGTGGATGGAGGTAGTTCCGCCAATATTTTATTCCTATCCACTTTCGAAAAATTAATGATTGGCCGGGAGCACTTACAGCCCGATCCAGGTACCCAGTGATCGGATTCATTGGGGCATCGCAATACCCGAAGGCATTATAAAATTGCTTGGGTCAAGGTGGGCGAAAATAGTGAAGCCGGGGATGTGATGGCCGAGTTCTTGGTAGTAGACGTTAAGGGAGCATACAATGCAATCATTGGACGGCCATTAATTCATGACATACGGGGTGTGGTATCTACTTATCACTTGACTATCTTTGTACGTATCCAATTCGGGTACAACGGCGAAGATCGGAAGGAAACCAGGGAAACGAAGGTCATGTTATTTAACGGCTTTAAAGCGGCCAACAAGAAGGGTCCCTGTCGAAGAACTTTGTCCGCCATCAGAAAGGAAAAGAGGGCTAAGAAAAAGGCGCGGCGGAGAAGAACCATTCGAGGAAAAGAATGAAAACGCCATGGAAATAACCATGGAAGAGCTGAAAGTACGACCGGGAGGAATGGCCAAGGCCCAAGCGATGGGGAATCCAAGTTAGAGATCTTTGGCGAGATGATCCGAGAAAGGACTGTGGTCAGTCGGAACGGACATGAATCCAGAATCGGGAATCAACTGGTAACTCTTCTTCGAGAAAACGCTGATGTATTCGCGTTCTCGGCGGATGAGATGCCAGGAATAGACCCGGCCGTGATGGTTCATCGTCTGAATGTCGACAACTCGGTCCGCCCGGTCAAGCGAAGAAAAGGAATTTTTCAATAGAAAAGAACAAGGCCGTCGGGGGAAGAGGTTAATAAGTTATTAGCGGCCGACTTTATTGAAGTCTGTGATTACCCGGAATGGGCGGCAAACGTCGTTATGGTGAAAAAAGCGAATGGTCGATGGCGGATGTGTGTTGATTTCACGGATCTTAATAGAGCGTGCCCAAAAGACTGTTATCCCTTGCCAAGAATCGATCAATTGGTAGATTCAACTAGCGGACATGCTCTTTTGAGCTTTATGGACGCGTTTTCAGGTTACCATCAGATCAGTCTTCTGAAAGAGGATAGAAAGAAAGCAGCCTTCATCACAGATTGTGGAGTCTTTAATTATAAAGCAATGCCTTTCGGCTTAAGAAACGAGGGGGCCACATACCAAAAATTGGTCGACAAAGTATTTCTTTGAGCGAAGGGAAGGAATATCGAAGTTTATGTGGACGACTCAATCGTCAAGAGCAAAAGCAGGACCGCGAGCATATTGATGATCTAAGAGAGACCTTTAGTACTACGAGAAGATACAAGATGAAGCTCAACCCGAAAAAATGTGTATTCGGAGTTAGGGCGGGGAAAATTTCTAGGGTTCATGGTCGGCAAGAGGGAATCGATGCTAACCGGATAAAGTGCGTGCCATCATGGATCTACCAGAGCCGAAAGGAATAAAAGACGTGCAAAGATTGTTTGGGAGGATGGTTGCATTAACTCGTTTCATCTCCAAGTCGGCCGACAAGGCCTCTGCCTTTCTTCGCATTATTGAGAGGAAACAAGAAATTTGAATGGGGTGAGGAGCAAAGTCAAGCTTTCGTCGCGATCGAGGATCATTTAAAGACTCTACCCACCATCACCGGGCGGAAATGGGGGATACATTGCGATTATATATCTCGGCTTCTTCAAAAACCGTCGCGGTTCATTCTATTGGTAGAAAAAGAAAAGAGGCGCAACCGATATACTTTATCGATCACATCCTAAACGGACACGAGGCCGCTATCAGTGATTGAAAAAGATGGCATTGGCGCGTGATCATAGCAACTTAAAGCTCGGGCCATATTTCGATTGTCATCCCATTCAGGTCTTGACAAATCAACCCCTGGAAAAGGCTTTGCAAAAGATGGATAGCTCAGGACGTCTTTTGAAGTGGGCAGTGGAATTGTCCGAGTATGATATACGGTACAAGCCGAGGACCGCGATAAAAGCTCAGGCACTGGCGGATTTTATCGTGGAGGCATCTTACGACGAAGAGCAAGTGGAAGATGGCACGTGGTCGTTAGAAGTAGATGGCTCGTCAGCAGCAAGTGGCTCAGGGGCTGGCATTGTAATGACCAGTCCAGAAGGAAATATTTTTGAATACGCCATCAAGTTCACCTTCCCAGCGTCAAACAACGAGGCAGAATACGAGGCAGCAATCGCAGGGTTGAGGATGTGCATATCGGCAGGGGCCAAAAGCGTATCTTTGAAAACGGACTCACAGCTAGTTAATGGCCAGTTGAAAGGAGAGTTTGAGGTCCGAGAAGCAAACATGCAAAAATACGTGGAAAAGGCCAAAGAATTGATAGCCCGGTGACTCACTTTGATGTCCAAGCCATCCCCGGGCCGAGAACACTAAAGCGGACGCACTCTCGAAACTAGCAAGTTTCGATTCTTTGAACATTGAAAGATCTCGTTATGGTGGAGGTTTTGAAAGAGAAGAGCATCATGAAA
Organism: Beta corolliflora; assembly: GCA_947648045.1. Classification (NCBI taxonomy): domain Eukaryota; kingdom Viridiplantae; phylum Streptophyta; class Magnoliopsida; order Caryophyllales; family Amaranthaceae; genus Beta; species Beta corolliflora. Next base: position 228,519 of record CANSZD010000436.1, read on the forward strand.
AAACCGTGAGTGTAAATCTTGTCAATCGGCAAGGCGAATGGTTCAATCAAATAGTGGCTTATAAACTCACGGGCTCACTCCCTTCGAACGCGATGGAAGCTAGGAAGGCGAGGAGCGAGGCAAATTGGTATGTCATTTACCGTGATGAGCTATACAAGAAATCATTTAGCTTACCGCTATTGAAATGTGCAACGGCATGGGAGTCGAGAAAAATTTTGGAGGAGATTCATGAAGGGATCACGTGGAAATCACATTGGGGGTAAAGCATTAGCATTAAAAGCATTGAGAGTTTGGATATTGCGGCCGAGTATGTTGGCGGACGCGCAAGATTACGTCAAGAAATGCGACAAATGCCAAAAATTTGCCCCCATCATCAATAGACCCGCGAACGACCTCCGGCCTATATTATGTCCGATACGGTTTGCACGGTGGGGTTTGGATATCCCGGGACCTTTTACAACGGCCCTTTGCGGCCGTAGATTCCCGATTGTTGGTATCGATTACTTCACAAAATGGATCGAAGCGAGACCGACAACAAAAATAAAGTCGAATCAAGTCAAAAAGTTCATTTGGCGGAATATAATGACAAGGTTTGGGATACCCAGTGCGATAGTCTTTGATCACGGCGCGAGATTTGATTGTCGGCCAATCAAAAATTTTCTGTCAGAGTTCGAGTCGAGTTCGCATTTTCGGTGTATGTCACCGCGAGCAATGGGCAAGTAGGGCCGCTAACAAACAGATTCTCGCGGCCTTGAAGAAGAAGTTGGATGAACTCGAGGGAGCTTGGGCCGATATGATTCAGCGGTACTATGGGCCAATAGAACAACGGAAAAGGAGGCAACGGGAGAAAGTCCGTTCAAGCTAGCTTTCGGAACGGAAGCGGTTTTGCCGATAGAAGTTGGTCTACCCTCATATCGGATTAAATTCAAAGATCTAGAGAACAATGATCAAGCCTTAAGAGAAAATCTAGATTTCCTAGCGGAAACAAGGGCGATAGCGGAACTCAAAGCTCTTGCATACAAAGATCGTATCGGTAGAGCATATAACAAGAGAGTTCTTGAAAGGCCGTTAACAAAAGGAGATCTTGTACTACGAAGAACGGCGGCCACGGGAAAGCTCACGCCGAGGGAAAGTTAACAGCAAACTGGGAAGGACCATATCAGATATCCAAAGAAATTGGTCCCGGCTCCTTTGTGTTGAAAACAATGGACGGCATTGAACTTAAGAATTGCTGGAACACAAGTGTTTTAAAGAAATACTATGCATAGATATCTCATGTAAAAGGCCAAGGGCCGTTACTTTTCATATCAATAATATAACTTCCCATGAGCATTCCGATTAATTATTTTATGCTTATTTTAAGTACGCCACGTTCCATTAGCAAAAAACGGCCACATAACGAGGCCACGTACGAAATGACCATATAACGGGGTCTAAGTACAAAAACGGCCACATAACGGGCCACGTACAAAAACGACCACATAACGAGGCCACGTACGAAATGACCATATAACGGAGTCTAAGTACAAAACGGCCACATAACGAGGCCACGTACAAAAACGGCCACATAACGGGCCACGTACGAAACGGCCACATAACAGGCCACGTACAAAAACGGCCACATAACAGGCCACGTACAGAAATGACCATATAACGGGTCTAAGTACAAAAATGACCATATAACGAGGTCCAAGTACAAGAACGGCCATATAACGAGGTCCAAGTACCAAAAAGCCAAGTACAAGAACGGCCAAACAACGAGTCAACAACGAAGACAACACAGAAGCTCAAAAAAAAAAAAAAAAAAAAAAAATTTTAGCTTCATTACTAATTTGCGGCATGGCGGCCAACTACAAGCAAAAACGTGGGCGGCCACTAAAAAGGCACCAAAAATTCATAACGGTAATTGTAATAGTAAAGCTTATCCAAGGTACATGCCATATTGGGCCGAATTCAAGGTTTACAAAATATTAAAACAAAATTCTAACAAGCTATTAGAATCAAGTCGAAGAGCACGGAGATGACCGCCAAAAACATCAAGGAAGAAGCACCTCTTCATCCTGAGCGACGGGAAGAACGTTAGCAATGACGTGCTCATCGCGAGATAAAGGGTTCACCCTCCAAAGGGCGCGTATGAACACCTTCTGCAAAAGCGGTTTCCATCTCGTCCCAATTGAAATTCGGATGAGAGTGACAAACACATCTTTTAGCGGCTACCCATCCGCCGTCATATCTCTCTCCCAACATACCAACAAACTCTTGATTTTTTTAAAATGCGCCATGACTGAGCCTATGGCATCATCCTTTGCCTTAGAAATAGTTTGTGGCCATCTCATCCTTGATGGAAACCGGGGTAGATTCAAGCTCTGCTGATTTCTTTTCGGCTTTGCTCAACCTTGGCGGCCTTAATTCGCAAATCCGCCGGTTCAACATCAACAATCGCCCGCGATTCCTTCTCGGTATCAAGGCTAGCTGCTTTGTATATCGTCGAGAATGAACTCGGGCAAGCATCGAGTTGGGTTTGAAGCTCGTCCAAGGATTGTTTTTGTCTATCACACTCGGTTTGATAATGGACAAATTGTTCAATAAGTTCAATAGCGGAATTGTTAGCTTTGCATCGGAAAGACGATATTAAAAAAAAAAAAAAAAAAAAAAAAAAAAAAAATGTGTGAATCATGAACCTTACCACGGCAAGGTCGTGAGCAAGTTGGGCGGCCGGTGCTACTAGCTTGTCGGCGGGCGATCGATTGGCGGTGAAGGCCCTTCAAAAGGCGATATCCAAGAGTACGCCATTAGCGGGAATATCAGCATACAATGATTACGTCTTCCCTCACGTCCCCGGTTGGGTTGATAGATTTTCCAGGGGACAGAAGGTGGACGAAAAAATGCGGCCTTCACGGCGGCACTAAGAATAACCTCTTTATGTTCAATCCACTCATGGATCCGAGAAAATATTCCGGTCCAAGGTTGGTCAAGAAGTGGGGGAGCTAAGGATATCATAAATCTTTTGGCGCATGGAAGAACCCGGACCCAGTCTTAGTCCCAATCTTTGTCGATCGCAGCGTTCGGGGGAGAAACCCTTGTAGCGGATGATTCCGGAATGGGATTAGGTTCCGGAGCTTGATAATGGCGGTTTCGAGTGCGGCTGCGTTTGAAACGGCGGCATCGAGGGCTTGCCTCTTCTTTGGGGCTGTTGTCGGAAGGCTCGCGAGGCCGTCTCGACCTATAGTCGAGGCCACCCCCGCCACGACGAACGGGAACGTGAACAACGGGCGAGGAGACTCCCGATCCCCACGTCCTGCGGAGACGGCGGGAGTACGCCCGGCGTGCGGCCGGCGCGACGAACACTTGCCCGACCGGGTTGGCGACCACCACGGCTGCGGTCGCACCTCTCGGACCCCCGGTGAGGCTATGAACAGTGTCGTAATCAAATACGGGTTCCTCGGGGTTCGAGACATTGGCGTCGAATCTTCGTTAAGACCCAATTCCTCGAGATCCAAGCGACGGGACTGTAACAGCAAAACGAGAGGGATTAAATATCATATTAATTAACAAAAAAGGGAGTACCGAGTCCCACGTCGGACCAAAAGTCAAGAGGCGAACCTTCGGGTGGGTCCGGCGAGAGAAATAAAGCCGACAAGGGTTCGTTTCCCGGTATGTACTTTGCATGGGGAAGCCGGGTACAAGGGATCCGTCCCTCGGTATCTTCACCGACGGTAGTAATAGTCCCGACCTCGGACTCAAAATAATCAAAGGCTTTACGCTCTCGGCTTTGAAAGACCATAAGAGGGGACGTCTTCCATCAGTAATGCTTAGGCTTAGTAAAGTGGCGACGAATAGGGAAATTATTCGGCACCTTAACCCAATAAAAAGCGGGTTGCCAACCTTTTAACCCGATCGACTTAGGGTAGACGGTAAGCTTATTTTTGGCCGTCATCAAGCTCCACCACCCTTTCTCGGTAGAACCGTTCCGTCGCGGCCAATGAAGACGACGGAAGAGGTTGAGTTCCTCGAGAAACCCTAAATAACGACGAGTCCAAATATAGCGATCGGGTTCCTAACGGCCAAGGGTGTCGGGTGAGCAAGGCAAATGTTAAAAGCCTTCAAAATCCGTACCAAGGTTAAATCTAGAGGAAAACGCAACCCAAACTCAAAATGGTGCGCGTAGACGGCTATGTGCCCTGTAGGCAATCGGTCACTTTTGATCCTTTATCGGGGACTATCAACTTATATTAGATGGAAAAGCATACAACTTCTCCGCAACATCGCAGTAGTTGAGATCTATGGCGCATTGTCGCCGGGATTTACATATGATTTGTGGATTTCGGACCACTTTGCTATAATCTATTGGTAACCATATCCCCGGGAATGCTCGACATCATCGCGGTCGGGGAATCGGCTCGGGCCGAGAATTAGGAGGCATCTTTGGAACTTTCCCCCAAAACTATCTCGGTTGGACGAGTATTCTCACCTCGGCCGGAAGTTGAAGGACCATCGAGTCTCGTCCATTGTAGCAATAGAGTCGTTGTCGGAACCTAAATCAATAACGGGTGGATGAGAAGGGCCGGTTTCATGAGCAAGACGGTCATAAAAATCATCCGCTACTACAACCCCTTGACCTACGCTAGGTTGTCTAACCGAGCATGCTCCCTCAAAGGCGGAACATCAAGTCGGGAACGGCATCGGGGGAGGATTTCTAGCGATACGGCGAGCTAAAATTTGATGCCTTAGTTCTCGGAGTGTTTGTCTGTCACCACTCATCCTCGCGGACAAATATTGGGAAGTCAAATTTTCTTGTTCAGGGGTAGAACGGTCATTAAGGAATTTAGATCTAAGTTCCCTATCTCTATCGGCAGTAAGGGGCAAGTCGGCCCAACAAGCGAGTTCTCTCCTCCACAAGGCTAGAAGAAGACGAACTACGTCCGCCATGAAGGGAAGTAGGAGACGAAGGTTCACTTTCGGACATAAATTTATCACTCAAAGAATTTTGAGTATGTCCGAGAGGTCCGACATGTTTCTACAAGAAGAAAGAAACAAAAAACAGTTGAAGGGAAGTTGGAAAAAGGTACCGAAAAGATCGGTGAAAAATGGCCGGAAAATCACTTTGGTTCCCAAAAAGCGCGGTGAAGTGCCCCAAAAGCACGAACAGAAGAATCTTCAAGTCCTACAAACGCCGGAGGAAGCTAATTTACCGGAAAGTTGGAATCTTTGAAGAGAAACCCTCGAATAAACCCAGGCGAAGAGAGGCGAAAACGTTAAAATTCCTCAGAAATGAGAAACGAAAAGTTACCCGAAATACTTTTAAGGAAATTTGGTCACCAAAAAGGCAAGATTTTGGGCAAGAAAAAGGAGGTTTGAAGTTCTTGAAGAAACCGGTGCAAACCGGAGAGTTTAAGGTTGAAGATGAAGGGTAAACAAAAGAAAATGAAAAATGGCCTTATAAGGACAAAATTCAACGGCCGGGATTAGAAGACTCATCAACTACTCTGGCTGGATGCGCGCCAAGTGCCAATCTCTAAACAAACCCTAAATAAAAAATAAAAATGGGCGGGATTCTAGGAAAAAGTAATGATTACACTTTTTCGAAATTCGAAGTTCTCCCCCGGGGGCAACACGTGGCAACGTAAAAATTGTTTCCGGCGAGCACAAGTTCACTCGCGTCCACAATGCAACATCAATGCCGGTCCACAACCCCCAATGATCTTTGGGGGGCTAGTTGTATGGGTAGACTCAAGTTCAGCGTCGGACACATCTCTTGTGGCCGAGCACCAACAAACTTCAAATGCGGCCTCTTCGGTAGAGTCCCGGACCATTTATGAAAAGTTGTCCGAGATGTAGTTCACGGCCACATTTGAGGATAATTTTTCCTAAAATCAAGCTCATCGCTTGATCATACACGTGTCACGGGATTACGCACGCGTCGGATGAATAGTCTTGCTATAAATAGCCAAATGGTACTATTCCACGGTACTCTCTCTCACACATTCTAAGCTCTCAATCTCTCTCTCTCTCTAAAATCCTTATCGGGCACTTACCGACTTGAGGCGTCGGAGGGGTTTCCTCGCATCCCCCGAGGGTAGTTCACGTTTGTCTTTCTTGCGAGACTTCCGAGGCTCGGACGCCTACTCTAATACTACCGGACACATCCTTGTCCGGCTGCGTTTCATCACCGAAACAATTAGTATCCTTCACATTTCCGCTTCATACTTCACTCCGTTGAATGAGGAGATGAGCCTTTTCACTGCTGCACTTCTCTGAGGTCTACTACCAAAGTTAGGCGAAACAAAGCTTTCGACGTAGCTCATTGCGCATATCACAGAACATAAGCCATCAACTTGCTCTATCGAATAAGGATGATTTGCAGGACACTTGATCCTAAGCCAATTCCGATTACCGTTCTCCAAGAGATAAAACAAGCTTCCTTCTTCGAACAAAATCGGATGAACCATACTCAATGATTTCGACTTGAAAGGCATGTGCGAACTAATAAAACTGTTGAAAATCTTCCAAGAATCCCAAACCCCATATTTCTCTAACATCCACACCTCCATTCCCCAATCTTTATTCCTTTTATTATGCCTATTCAATGACATTCGAAAGACACATAAACATTCTTTAATCTCACAAAGAGATAAATCCTTCATATATTGTCCATCTAAGTCATCCATAGGCGGTAAAGGTATTATTGAAAAGGACTCTTTAGCCAAATCGAACGCTAATAAGTGAGTCCGACTTTTGCTGTATCTTCCTAACAACCAGTGCAATATCTCACCCACTATAACTGGAACAGCATTATAATGATCGATGAGGTTGAGGTTGAGGTAATAGTCATGTGGCGCGAGTCGAAACCAGTCCGCATCAAGTTTCCTCCATACGTTGTTCCTTAATGTATATAGGTACACGAATGAGGATGTGACCGTTCCCAATGACATTGTTGTACATAAGATCAATACTTTATAATCATCTGAGGATGAATCATAGGCAAACCCAAAACGGCATGTTTTGGGATGCTGTTTCATGCATCTAGGACCAAGAATAAGACGTTTTTCTTGAGTAGTAGGGTTCCATATTAGAAAGAGCATATTGCGACCACTATCTTCTCTGGTGATACGGACGCAAATCAACCCGTTACACGACCCGACTATGTGGTTATTACCTAATGTTTCATAACCATTGATTAAGTCGGATAGTACGAAATTCGATTCTTTAGGATTCTCAATGTTTAGCCTTGTAAATGGCTTGTTTATTGCGCTTGTTTGGAATATTATGTGTTTGTTTGAACGTTGGTGTTGGAGATGGTATTTGTTGAAAGCGTTAGAAGATATGAATGAATTCCAGTGTTTTGCTACGCATTTAAATCGAGCGAGAGATTTGATGGGTAGTTTACAAAGGATTTGGGTAGTAAGATCTTGAGGTATGGGATAAAGACTAGGAACATCACGTACTGATGCTAGTTCTTGCCCTCTTCTGCTCCCTCATATTGTTAGGGTGTAAAAAGTTGGATCTTTAGAGAATAAAAGTGGCCTTTAAATAAGCTTACGGTTATGAAGAAACTAGGAAACTTAAGATAATTAAAATAGGAAATTTAACATTAATAAAATTATATCTGATAACATTAAATAATAGACTTATCATAAAAAAATCAGATTTTATTTGGAAACTAAATTAAATAAAATACTGCCATGATATTTGAGATGACCTTGTATCTAGTCATACGTAATCCCTCCTGTGATAAAAACCAACTTTTAGCAATGGATGATAATGGAACAATTTGCAGCAAATTGACGCAACACCCAAAATTTATCCCGAACTGTACCAATGCACTAGTTTTTATGCTAAACTGAATAATATTCGATTGATGGTAAAAGTGAGAGTATTTAATCAGGGAAAAATATATATATAAGAGGTAGGGCGCATTCTCTTTGACGTATAAAACAACCGAATTGAACCGAACTAAACTGAATTAAATTATAACTAATTAATAGTAATGATTATCATTTAGGAACTGAACTAAACTGAACTGAAAATAAGCTGAAAGAACAGGCCCTAAAGAGTATATATTTGTTGGTGCACATATTTGCCCATAATAATAACCAATAAACAAGATAACCATATGAAAGTAACTGCTGTAAATAAACAATGCAAAACATGTATGATCTCATAAATACATCTAGCTAGCAAAAACTTATGACAACCTATAATAGAGTTTTTTTTTTTGCTTATATAAAGAAAAAGGACTTAGTATCCTTCATATTTGTGCTTCATTAGCCCCATAACGGTTGGAGTATCGTGAAAAAAAACATGTCGAAAACGAGGAAGTCTAACGTATTGGTTGTTTTTGTGATTCATAGCACGCAATTACCTAGTCTTGCTCGTTGATAAATGAGGAGATGAGACTTTTCACTGTTTCTTTTCTCTGAGTTCTGCTACAATTGTAGTAAGGCGAAACAAAGCTGTCGACGCAGCTAATTGCACATCTCATAGAAGATAAGCCGTGAACATGCTCCAGCCAATAAGGATGATGTGAACGGAATTCGATCCATACCGAATTAGGCTCACTGTATCCAAAAAGATGAGACAAGCTTCCTTGTATATTATTATTTCCAAGCTCAAACAAACTCGGATATAACTTCAATGATTGCGACTTCAAAAACTTGTGCTTACTACTAATACTGCATAAAAGCTTCCAAGAATCCCAAACCCCATATTTCTCCAACATCCACACCTCCAAACTCTTGCTTGGTATATTACCATACCTATACCATGGCATAATTCGACCGACACATAAACATCCATTAATTTCACATACAAATAAATCCTGCCATGCCAAATTTTTTTCTTCGTTTATGTCATCCATAGGTGGTAAAGTTATGAATGAAAAGGATTCTTTAGCCAAATCAAACGCTATTAAGATATTATTACAATCTTTGATTCTATCTTCTATCAACCAGTGCAATCTCTCACCCACTATAACTTGAACATCTCCATAATTATGAGGAACGTAAAAGTAGTCATGTGGCAAGACTGGAAACCATACCGCGTCAAGTTTCTTCCAATAGTTGTTCCTGAATGTAAATAGGTACGTGAACGACAATGTGCTCGTCCGCGATGTTCTACGTCTACATAATATCAATAGTTTATAATCATCCGAGGATTTATCGTAAGCAAACCCGTAATGACATATATTTGTTCGTTGTTTTATGTATCTAGGACCCGGACCAGGAATAAGACGTTTTTCATGAGTAGTAGGGTTCCAAACTAGAAAGAGTATATTTTGACCTCGAGTTTTGTTTCTGATGCAGATGCAAACTAACCCGTTACACGAACCGATTATTTGGTCATAACCTAATGTTTCATAACCATGGGCCAAGTCAGATAGTACGGAATTGGATTTTGTGGGATTCTCAACGTTTAGGCTTAGCCTTTTAAGTAAAAATTGATGGTTTGTTTGGCAAATTAAGTGTTTGTTTGAAAGTTGGTGTTGAAGATGGTGTTTTGTGAAAGTGGTAGAAGATATGAATGAATTCCAGTATTTTGCAACGCATTTAAATCGAGCGAGAAATTTCATGGGCAGTAGACAAAGGATTTGGGTAGTAACATCTTGAGGTAAGGAATAAATATTAGGATCATCGCTGATGCTAGTTCTCGCCTTCTTCTGCTCCCTCATATTGTTATGGGTGAAAAAGTTGGATCTTCAAGGAATAAAAGTCTCCCTTAAGTAAGCTACAGTCCTAAGGAAACTCGGAAACTGTTTTTTTGAGGGGATAAGTTAAGCTACAGTCCTACCTCCTATGACTGCGGTAAAAAGGATGGAAGTCAGTTGGGAATTGGGATGCAAGGCTTGCGGAAACTCGGAAACTTAAGAAAATTATATCTAATAATATCATAATATATACTTCATCCATTTCACAATACATGCACCATTTCTCATATGAGCACTATTCATCAACCAACTTTGACAATATTTCTCTCAAAATTATGTAAGAAAAAACATAGTCAAGTGGGGTCTTGTTAAATTCGTCTCAATGCGTGGATTTCAAATATCAACATTTTATAATTTTTACCTATACACAATTAAAGATATTACTGTCGAAAGAAGAGCATTGGAGTGCGTGAAAAAGCAAATGAATAAACGTATAATAAAACGTAGATTATATATATATATATATATATATATATATATATATATATATATATATATATATATATATATATATATATATAAAGTAGAGTCCAAAGGCAGCCCATAACCTACCGCGTGCATGTATAAGAAGTTTTCCTAAAAAATGATGTATAAGAACTTTTTGTTTACCATAGTAACATATGAAAGTAACCTACCGCAATTAAAAACAGGGTTGTGTTTTCACCTCCAACTTTTGTACAAGAGAAATTAAAGTATGTATTAAAGTTTTTTACAAAATTCCAAAGCATAAACGCATAATAACGACTTATTTTCTCCGGTCTCAATTTTTTCTCTCTTCTATCCTTTAAGTCACCTCTTTTGCTCATATATCTCCTCTCTATTTTTTAATCTTTGTTTATTTAATAAACCAAATAGCAAGATGTGTAATAAATTTGAATAGATGCTTTCCATTTTCTCTTTTGCCTTTGGACTAAGATGTTAGACTTTGGCGCAATTGATTTTGTGAGTTTACTTAATCAATCACTTAAAAAACCCACATCAAACTCAAATCAACCTAGACCAAATTATATTTCAAACCAAATAACCTAATTCACATATAGCATGAAAATGAAAGCAGTAGTAAAGTTAAAAGTATCACACCTATTAGATTTATAAATCGTCTAAAATGAAGGGAAAAGAGTCGATCAACACAAATAGATGAAAAAAGAAAAGACCTGACAAAATTAGGCGGGAGTTCACTCGATGTGCAAATCAAATGTTCATCTCCTTCTTTTTCCATCAATTAAGAGTCGAATTTAGCGATAGCGTTGTCTGTATTTCCATCAAGAAGTAGAACTCTAAATAATTCTTATCTACGTGTCTTGATTTTCATGATTTTTCTTTTTTATAGATTGTTAAGTTGCATTCTGAGTCCAAAATGGATCGTTAAGCAAGTATATTAATACATATTTAACCAATCAAACTAAAAAAGTTAGAAATTTGTACTTATTGAATTATAGATATATATTTCTTATTGCAAACCAATGAAATATCAAAATAGATACACCACTTCACTATAATGCATAACATTGTAAATCTTTAATAATTGATATATTTGATTATATATTTTAAAAAAAAAATTACAAAGTTGATATTATCAATATATATATAGAAATTCCAATAATAACATTACATTATAACTTTGTTGTTGTATGCTTGACAAAAAATATGATCAAATAGGGTATGTGAAAATTTCAAAAGTCTACATCTTATCCACGAAGAAAACGGGCATTTACCCGGATCCCAATACTAGTAACTAATATATAAATTAAAGTAGAGTTGAAACTTTAGCGCATGAGATGGCGGCATTTAGCGTTCTTATTAGACGCATTTGTCATACTTTTTACGTGCCAAGTCATTATTTTAATTTTAAAAATGAATAGAGTTCCAAATTAACACAAATACCTATATAGAGTTTACGAAAAGATAAAATAGAGTTTTGTTTACAAAGAAAAACATTATTGTAGTAAATTGATCATAACTTTTAATATATATTTCAAAAAATAGTAATTTTCGTACCATTTGAAATTATTTAAAAAAACTTTAAACAAGATCCATTTTATAATATTTTTCAAATCTATATTAAAGTAGCGTATAAGTAAAAAACTATTTACTATAGTATCGTACTAAAGTAATCCAACTGTAACTAGAATTAGGGATGTGTTTCCAACTTCACATTTTCTACAAATCTTATTTATTTATCGTAGAACTAGAAGATGTACAAGAAGTTTTCCTAAAAGAAAATGAGATTGGATAGAAGAAATATTTACTACTAGTAACTTATTAAATTAAACCTTTGCAATTAGAATTCAGGATATTTTTTCAACTCCAACTTTTCTATCATGTCAGAATTAGAAGATCCAAAGTTATATATACAGATTCTCAGTGGTTAACTCTGCACATTGAGTAACATAATATGAAATACTTCTTTTAATCAAAATAGTTGCCCAACTTTTGCTATAATGCTTGATATTGAAACGCTAATCATTAGTATTTTTGATTTTGTATATCCTAAAAATAGTTGATATTATAAATATACATAAAGAAAAATCCAATAACATATTACATTATAACTTCGGAAAGATTTTTGAGGTACCCTTATTAGACGCCATTTGTCCCGCTTATTAAGTGTCATGTCATTATTTTTAAATTCCAAATTAACACAAGTATATATATAGAGTTTAGGATAAGAATGAATATAGTTTGGTTTACAAAGAAAAACATTAGTAGAGTAAATCGATTATAATTTTAAATATATATATTTCGAAAGTTATAATTTTTGTACCATTAGAAATTATTTAAATTTAAAACAAGATCCATTTATAATATTTTTCAACTCTATATTAAAGTAGCGTATAAGAAGTAATATTTACAGTTTATAGTATCGTATTAAAGTAACCCAACTGCAACTGGAATTAGGGATGTGTTTTCAACTCCACCTTTTCTACAAATCTTATTCATGTTAGAACTAGAATATGTACAAGAAGTTCCTAAAAAGAAGAGATATGTAAGAAGAATTATTTACCATAGTAAATTATTAATGTAAACAACTGCAATTAGAATTAAAGATGTGCTTTCAACTCAAACTTTTCTACCATGTTAGGATTAGAAGATCCATAGCTATATATACTAGATCCTTAGTGGTCAACTTTGCACAATAAGTATATATAATATGAGATACTTCTTTTAATCAAAATAGTTGCACCACTTTTACAATAATGCTTGACATTGGAACTCTAATCATTAATATATTTGATTTTGTATATCATAAAAGAAATTGATATTATGAATATATATAAAGAAAAATCCAATAACATATTACATTATAACTTTGGCAAAATCTTTGAGGTACTCTTGAGGTTAGCCATAATTCTCAAAATACCCTTATTAAAATATTAAAATAAAGTTCAAAGATTAAGTTTCAAGGGTAACTCAGGAAATTAATATACTTGAGATCTTATCTATAATAAGGGTATTTTGCGCAATGTGTCAACCCTCAGGGGTATATGCGGGATTTCAAAATGAGGCGTATTTCGAGAATTACGCCAAATTTGAGTGGTACTTTAGAATATTTCCCTATAACTTTTGTTGTTGTATGTAGGACAACAAATACTGTCCAATGGGGTATGTGAATATTTCAAAAGTCAACATCTTCTTCCCGAAGATTATAACCATTTACTCTAGTCCCAATACTAATTAAATAATAAACTTATCATATATAATTTGAAATAATTGAGATTTTATTTAGAAACTAAATCGAATAAAATACGGTCTAAAAATGATCTCTCAGATGACCTTGTATCTAGTCATACAGAACAAGGCAACGTCGATCTGCTCCAAACAGGGATGGTGCTGAGCACGTGCGACATAGGCAACCGCAAAAGGCCACCAAAAATTTAGGGCCCCATATACTATTTTTATAATAATAGATATTGACTCATTGTATAAAACATTTTTTCATTATTAGTTTTGAACTCATATATCATATACTTCCTCCGTTCCATAATAAGTGAAACATAGGGTTTCAAAGACAAAGATTTAATAAACATCACTTTCAAAAGCCAAAAAGTCATAAAATACCCTTAAAAGGAGGAGAGAGAAAAGCAAACCACACAAGTTTGTGATGGATACTCTTGTCATTTTGTCACTTTCTTTTTTCCATTTAATGTATGTTTCACTTATTTTGAAACGTTCTAAAATAGTAAGTGTTTCACTTATTATGGAACGTAGGAAGTATATATATATGCACCGTCTTTATTGGAGAAATATGATAGATATATAACCGGATAGTAAACTAGTCCAATATCACTCTTGATCATGAAATTACAGATTTAGTTCCCTTAAACATCTCCTAATTTAAGTAATCGACCATCAATAATTTTAATACACTCAAAGATTGATGTATGTCCTCAAATATTTCAAAAGAATATCTTTTACAATTTTTAACCCTTGAATATTTCAAAGACACCTCTTTTTTATACTAATAACAAACTAAGTCATACGCCGAATATAACTCCTATAAGATTTAAACAAGCCCAACTTACCCACTGCATCATGTAAAACCATTATCTTAAGGATAATGGTAAAACCATGAGCTTATTAACTTTTTAAATATATAATATATATATATAAGATAAGATCGTAATACATGACTATTCAGTAAGCCAACTAATACAAAATATAAACTCTTGTCTAGATGCAAATAAATTAAAGTCGTCAATGGAGACCAACATTATAAAGATAACGTATTGGAAGGGTGCCTTTGATGTTATACAATGATGTTAATGTGTAAATATTTTTTTTATATTTTATAATCCAAAATTTAAATACGAAATATATTTGCACTTTTAATGTATTAAGGAAACAGACTAATAATATTTTATCATTGTACATAACTTGTTAACTAAATTGCCCCTAAATTTATGAATATTTTTATATTTTTATACTACTAAATCAAAACTGAAACATATTTGTACTTTTAATTTCTTAATAAAGGGCCCAATATAATCTTAATGGCACGGGCCTCATGGACAATTGAACTGCCCCTGGCTCCAAACTTTATCATGCGAAAGTCCCTCCATGACAAAAACCAACTTTTAGCAATGGCTGATAATGGAATAAATTGCAGCAAATCCCAACAAAGTGATGCACCACCCAATTTTATCGCAAACTGTACCAGTTTTTATTCTAAACTGTATAATATTCGATTGATGGTAAAATTGAGAGGATGGATCAAGCAGGATAAAAGGTACACTAAAGAGTATATATTTTGTTAATTATATAAAAAAAAGAGTATATATTTGTTGGTGCACATATTTGCCAATAATGTTAACTCATAGGCCATAAACAAGATAACCATATGAAAGTAACTGCTTTCAATAATCCATGCAAAGCATATATGATCTCATCAATACATCTAGTCATCTAGCAAAACTTATGACAACCTATAAGAGATAATTTTTTGTGCTTCATTGCACGCTATTACTTAAGTTGAAGGTTCATAGGCAAGAAATGAGGAGATGAGCCTTTTGACTGTTGCACTTCTCTGAGTTCTGCTACCATTGAAGTAAGGCGAAACAAAGCTTTCGACGCAGCTAATTGCACATTGCATAGAAGATAAGCCATAAACTTGCTCAAGCGAATGAGCATGATGTGAACGGAATTCGATCCCAACTGAATTAGGCTCACTGTATCCAAAAAGATAAAACAAGCTTCCTTGTATATTATTATTTCCGAGCTCAAACAAACTCGGATATAACTTCAATGATTTCGATGACTTCAAAAACTTGTGCTTACTACTAATACGGCATAAAAGCTTCCAAGAATCCCAAACCCCATATTTCTCTAACATCCACACCTCCATATTCTTGCTTGATTTATCATCATGCCTCTTAAACCATGGTTTAATTCGACCAACACATAAACATTCATTAATTTCACATATAAATAACTCCTGCCATAAGATATTTTCTTCTTTATCTAAGTCTTCCATAGGTGGTAAAGGTATAAATGAAAAGGATTCTTTAGCCAAATCAAACGCTATTAAGAGATTATTCCAACCTTTGATTCTTCTTCGTATCAACCAGTGCAATCTCTCACCCACTATAACTTGAACATCTCCATAATTATAAGGAACGTAAGAGTAGTCATGTGGCGAGACTGGAAACCATACCATGTCAAGTTTCTTCCAATCGTTGTTTCTGAATGTAAATAGGTACGTGAACGAGGATGTGCTATTTCCCGATCTACATAACATTAATAGTTTATAATCATCGGAGGATGAATCATAAGCAAACCCATAACGACATATCTGTGTTTGTCGTTTTATGTATCTAGGACCCAGAATAAGACGTTTTTCATGAGTAGTAGGGTTCCAAACTAGAAAGAGCATATTGTGACTCACATATTTGTGTATGATGCACACGCAAATTAACCCGTTACACGAACCGACTATGTTGTTATAACCTTTTGTTTCATAACCATAGGTCAAGTTGGATAGTACAAAATTGGATTCTTTAGGATTCTCAACGTTTAGGCTTAGCTTTGTAAGTGAAAGTGTGTTCTTTGTTTGGCAAATTAGGTGTTTGTTTGAACTTTGGTGTTGGAGATGGTATTTGCTGAAAGCGGTAGAAGATATGAATGAATTCCAGCTTTTTGCAACGGATTTAAATCGAGCCAGAGATTTCATGGGCAGTTGAGCAAGGATTTGGGTATTAAGATCTTGAGGTATGGGATAGAGACTAGGTTGATCCTTCATGCTAGTTCGTGCCCTTTTTCGCTCCCTCATATTGTTAAAGTGAAAAAGTCTGAGACTTTAGATAATAATAATAAGCGCAAAAAACATATACTAATGGAGAAAGTGTTGCACTTATTTAAAGACGAAGGAAGGATTTATAACGTGGAAAACTAGTACTTATCTTTAAAAGAAGTTTCAACTGATTTAGGAAAAGCCAGGAAAAAAATCTTATCCTAACAAAGCAACTGATAGAGTCAATGTGGTATTGAAAGTTAATAATTCCTTGATGCATTATCTTAAACTATATTACTATGAGTCGGGATTGCTTTGTAAGAATATGCCTACCTAAGACATGTTGCTATTGGACACAAAATGTATTAACGTAATACTTCCTCCGTTCTTTTTCTATTGCAATAATGAATTTGGTCACGATTTTTTAGGGAGTGAAAAAGGTGGATATTTTAGAATAAAGGAGCCCCTTTAATTAATTAGAATTGGAGAAAAATAAATTCTTAAAAAAATAAAATGTAACTTTATGAGACAAAGCGGGTAATTAATGATGGTTTGGTAAGATAAAGTAAGAGCAATATTGTCAACTAAAGTTGCTTTTTATTATTAAAAATGGATAAAAAAAACTAATATGAACCCGGTGCACACTAACTTAGTGTGCACCTGATCCATCTCACGTGAGTTTTAATGATTACAACTTTTCGTTTTTCCGTGTTCAGTCTTCCACTCTTTTCTCTCTCCTGATAACTTCTCTCTCCTCTGATAATTTCTCTCTCCTGATAGTGTATTTTTAAAATGATATAGTGTATTTTAAAATAATATAGTGTATTTTAAAATGATATAGTGTATTTTGACATGATAGTATTTTGCTGTGTTTTTTTGGCATGATAGTGTTGCATGATATAGTGTATATTGGCATGATATAGTGTATTTTGAAATGTTATAGTGTATTTTGAAATGTTATAGTGTAGTTTATTTGTATATTACACAAAATTATCATAATCGATCGTTATAGTGTTTGACATGATAGTGTATTTTGACGTGATATAATGTATTTTAAAATGATATAGTGTATGTTTGTCCTGAACAACTGTTTTTGTTAAAATTTTAGAGCGAGAAAATCTTATTAAAGAGAGAGAAAATCGCGCGGATTTTGGAAAGCGGGAGTGACTAGTTTGTAGTGGGGCACGTGTCTAGGCCTGGTCCACACTATAATGTGAACCGGGTCCACGCAAGACGGATTGAAAAATGGAATAATAGCAATAGATGTGAAACTACCCAAAGTAGTAATTATTACAATAGAAAAAAGAACGAAGGAAGTAATATTTAGAGAATTACGAAAATAATTCTCATTGTGACTTCATGGCCCAATGGATAAGGCGCTGGTCTACGGAACCAGAGATTCTGGGTTCGATCCCCAGTGAAGTCGATTTGTTTTGGCAGAGCTTTTTGCTACTTCCCACAGACATCGAACTGTCAAACAGCTAACAATATTTTCTTTTTCAACTAACTAGTCTTTGTATTGGAATAATACTTGCCACTATATTTGGTAACTTTAATTTAATTTACAAAAGCATGCCTTTATTTTATACATTTGGCTAACAATATATTCTGTATTAACGATGATGCTTTTGTACAACTACTGAATTCTTTTTATTGTCAATGATATTCACTCTGACCTTTGTTTCATTACAGTAGTCGGTGAGAAGTTTGTTACTTTGTGGTCTCTGTTCTCATACCAAAATATTTTCTGCATATCTTATGATGGTGAATAATTATATTAAGATTCGGTCAATATGAAATTGAACTACTGTTGTGTTTTGAACTTTGAATATTTTGATGATGATAAACACCCTATGCTATAAATACGAATATTTCACAATGATGAAGCTATCAAGATTGGATGATTGAAGACAAGGAAGCTTAGGTCTAGTTATATTGAATTCATGTGTAAGCAATGTAATTAACATATTAGAACTTTGTGCTAAAATTAGAAATATGAAATTAGGATGATTAACTATTTTCTTAGAGTTAAGAAAATAGGAGATTATATTAATTTCATGTTTATATGGTTTAAAGAAAAAGGGAGAGTTTTGATAAAACAAGGTTTTCGAAAAATAGTTGTAATAATAAGAAAAGGATTTTTATTTTAGAAAATCAGATTTAAAAAGAAAAGGTTTTTAATTTTCGAAAATAAGTTTTAATAAGATAAACATTTTTTTTTGTTTTTGAAAAAAGATCAAGAAAACGTAAGTTGAAGATTTTCGGAAAAAAGGAAAGTGTTTATGAAAAGAAAAACTGATTTTTAAAGAAAATATTTTGGATAAAAAACTGATATGAATAAAAATTGAGATAAGATATGGAGTAATCCTTATCTTACAAGGAGTAAAGGAAATCAGTTTTTTATAAAAGATAAAATTGGTTTTTGAGTAGGAAAAGAATTCTATCCCTTTATTTTAGAAATAAAAATTGTTCAAAAAGATAATACATCTTGGAGAAGGATTCTTATTCAGTTGATGGAATTATATAAGGGATAGAAATCATTATAGCAAAACACGTTTTCAGATTTGGAGAGAAAGAGATTTTGATAGCTGAAAACGGACTCCCACGGCACAGTGTACGGCACAGAGTTCTAGTAGGTTAAGGTTTCTAAACAAAGTTTGTAACGATCCTCTATTTGCTTGAATTAGAAGCACGCCTTTGAGGAATCTTTCTTTCTGTAATTCTTATATTATAGAGAGTAGCAACACTTAGGGTTAAGTGTTGGAGAGCACTACTAGAGTTAGTAGTGGGGGAATCGAATTGTATCAAGGGTTTGGTATTTTACGATTCAAATAATAAAAGAGTAGTTTGTGTGGACGTAGATCTCAGAGGTGAGATTGAACCACGTTAAATTCCTGTGTCTTATTATTTGATTTCATTGTTTTATTGTTTGATACAATTTCGTTCAAGCAAAAACACCAATCGGAGAATTTACGAGTGAATAACACAGTGCACGGCACTGTGCCATAAGAGTGTTTTTGCGAAAATCGATTAGTTTTAGCCACTCAATTCAACCCCCCCTTCTTGAGTGTCACCTTGTGTTCCAACAAGTGGTATCAGAGCAGTCTATTCTCGAAAGGCTCATCCCTAGAGAATAGAAGTCATGAACGTGCAAGATGACTCTCACTTGTGTCTAATGGCGAAAAGTTCGAACTCCCAAGATGAAACTGAAGACAGTGAGGTAAGTCTTCTTTCTCTAAAACCTTCAATACATCTTCTTTCAAAAAACAACTTGTTACTTTGCTTGGAAATATCATTGATGATTGTCAAGAAATGAATGATGATTTTTCAATCATGAAAAAGGAAGTAAAAAATTTAACTAAGCAAAAGATTGGGTTGGAATTGGAATATAAGGATTTATTAAAGGACTCGTAAAGAACTCGATGAAGAAGACCGATGAACTTGAAAAAACCGTTGAAGAGAAAAATGTTGAGTTAAATGCTTTAAGGTACGAAAAGTCTCTCGCAAAAGAAGTTGTTAATAACACTTCGTGCCATACACTCGTGCTAGAGGCTAAAAATTCGGATCTTGAAAATCAAATTGAATCGTTAAAACATGAGTTAACCGAGTTGAAAAAATCAAGACAAAGATCCGAATTGTTCCACTTATGCTACCTCATGATGCTAAGTTAAGTGATGAACTTGATAAAGTTAAAAGAGATTTGGAAATTTCGAGAAAAGAAATAGCGATCTAAACACTTCGTTGAATTCTTAGAATCACAATTGACTATTGCTCGGAAAATGTATGAAAAATGGTTAGATGGTAAAAAAGCTTTAGACTATATCTCCAAGACAACTAGCAATCGAAACAGAATTGGTTTAGGATATACGGACCCGGAAGGCACGGTGTAAGGCACAGCACAAAAATTTTGAAAGAGACTTTCGTAAAAAGAAAATATGTCGATCTACCCGAATATTTGATTTGCAACTTCGTGGAAAGAATGGACATCTTATGGATAATTGTAATATCAAGAAAAAGAGTGTTGCGAAAAATGTAAAGTATGTAACTCAAATATGGGTTAGAAAAGACTTATTAGAAGCTCAACGAAAGAAAAAGGGACCCAAACAGATTTGGGTTCCTAAAATTAACAAGTGATCTTTTTGAGGCAAACGTGAGAGGACGCAGCCTATGGTATCTCGACAACGGTTTGCTTAAGACATATGACTAGTGATAAATCTCAATTCCTCTCACTAGTAGCCTACCATGGAGGGTGTGTTACATTTGGCGATAACAAAAAGGGATAAATGATTGGTATTTGAAACATCGGTAAATCCCTAACACCCTCCATAGAGAATGTGATGTTGGTAAGTGGTTTGAAAAACAGTTTGTTAAGCATACCACAATTGTGTGATCAAGGTAATTATGTTGAAATTCATGCATGAATATTTTACAATACAATTTGTGGCTTTGGGATTAATTTCTAGAAATTAGTTGAGTATTATGCTTGTTGTCCTCCTTTAAATATGTCAATTAGAGTGTTGATGCATGTCTTTGTGAAACACTGTGAGAAAAAGTCTACTTGATATAAAAAGGACTTGTAATGGTCTAATGATGTTGTCCTAATGTCATGATCCTAAGTTGCCGAACTAATGAGCTATATGATCCTAAGTTGCCGAGTTATTGAGCTATGAAATGCTAATTCTTTCTCCTATGGCAAGCTTGATCTTTATCCCGATATTCTGATTTTCTATTTATGAGTTTGACATTCGTGCCTCATTATTTCTTTCTTTCATATGTCTCACCTTATCGTTATTTTCCTATTATTATCCTTCTTTTCCTCACCCATTGATCCAAAGTTCAACAAGTGCTTTTAATCTTGATTAATGATAATTTATGGGGCAAGAACCTCTTGATAAGATGATGGAAGAAAAAGACGCATCAGTTAAGGGGGGACATGAAAAGGTTGGAATGAAACACAAATACGTGAAAGAATGAAAAGTACTGATTCACACTGTGCAGGGCACAGTGCCAGGAGATGCATCAAAAAGAAAATGAGGTCCGACACTTATTTTAGATCTCTTATTTTAGATAAGTCCTAGAGTTCAATTCAAATGCGAAGAAAATTATCAAAGTTTTGAAGATCATCATTTTGTATTCCAGTATATCCGAAGATTAGTTATATTTGGAAGGGAATAGATTGTTCACTGGCACAGAAACACACACAGTGCCACATTGAAGAAAGTCCTATGATGTTTATTTGCGGGAGTTGAAAATCTGAAAAGAAAGGTTTAAGCACTTGTTGAGCCAATTGCCATTTCAAATCTTCAAGCTTGCATTACCTTTCTTTATCTTACTTTCTTAGCTATCAACCATGATCCTTCATGATTATTTCTTGCTTCATAATTTCGGATTGTGAGTTGGATTATTTTTTGCTTAATGACTTCGGATTGTGAGTTGGATTATGACATAGCACCAGCATCCTTAGTATCTTTTGCTTGAGCTACTTGCATTATTTTGATGACCATATCTCTGTTTTGTGTAGCTTGACATGTTATTGCTCTCCTTTTTTGTAATGTCAAAAGGGGGAAGATGGGTATAATACTTAAACTAATGAATGAAATTACTAATGAATGAAATTTGGTATGTTGGCTATTGGATTATGGTGATTGATGTTGTGAATGGTGTTATGTTTTGTCTCTCTACAATGATTAATGATGCATTATTTGAGGGGGAAGTATTATGTGTTTGTCATCATCAAAAAGGGGGAATTTGTTGTGTTTTGAACTTTGAATATTTTGATGATGATAAACACCCTATGCTATAACATGAATATTTGCAACAGTGATCAAGCTATCAAGATTGGATGATTGAAGACAAGGAAGCTTAAGTCTAGTTATATTGAATTCATGTGTATGCAATGTAATTAACATATTAGAACTTTGTGCTAAAATTAGAAATATGAAATTAGGATGATTAACTATTTTCTTAGAGTTAAGAAAATAGGAGATTATATTAATTTCATGTTTATATGGTTTAAAGAAAAAGAAGGGAGAGTTTTGATAAAACAAGGTTTTCGAAAAATAGTTGTAATAAGAAAAGGATTTTTATTTTCGAAAATCAGATTTAAAAAGAAAAGGTTTTTAATTTTCGAAAATAAGTTTTAATAAGATAAACATTTTTTTTGTTTTTGAAAAAAGATCAAGAAAACGTAAGTTGAAGATTTTCGGAAAAAAGGAAAGTGTTTATGAAAAGAAAAACTGATTTTTAAAGAAAAGATTTTGGATAAAAAACTGATATGAATAAAAATTGAGATAAGATATGGAGTAATCCTTATCTTACAAGGAGTAAAGGAAATCAGTTTTTTATAAAAGATAAAATTGGTTTTTGAGTAGGAAAAGAATTATATCCCTTTATTTTAGAAATAAAAATTGTTCAAAAAGATAATACATCTTGGAGAAGGATTCTTATTCAGTTGATGGAATTATATAAGGGATAGAAATCATTATAGCAAAACACGTTTTCAGATTTGGAGAGAAAAAGATTTTGAGAGCTGAAAACGGACTCCCACAGCACAGTGTACGGCACAGAGTTCTAGTAGGTTAAGGTTTCTAAACAAAGTTTGTAACGATCCTCTATTTGCTTGAATAAGAAGCACGCCTTTGAGGAATCTTTCTTTCTGTAATTCTTATTTTCCACCATTAAAACAAAACACTTTCTCTCTCCTCCTCCTTTGTTCATCAATGGATTCCCCAATCTACCTCTTCTCTTCCCTCCACCCTCCTCTCTCTCTCCTCGCTCTCCGTCCTCCTCACCACCACCACACGCACCACCGCCACCCACCACCACCTTCTCTCTCCTCCACGCCTTCGATCCCCTCTCCAATCAATGGCTCGGATTCGACCTCACTTTCCTCAAACAATTGGAAGAATACAAATTATATTTTTAATCTTCTATTGTTTATCTTAGTTTTATCTTAGTTTCATGATTTCTAGCTTGAAGTAATGATAAATCAATGAAGCCTCGAGAGAAACATCAATCTGTAAAGAAAAGATTGAAAATTAAAGAGAGAGGGAGAGAGGTTAGAGAGACTGACAGAGAGTATTTCGTTTTTTTTTATGTAAAAAGTTTTTCATTTTTTTTTAAATAATGGTGGGTCACGTGACCCACCATGACACAGTGTAGATCCGCCAATGAACACGACTAATCATTTAAGCACCTTAAATATTTCAAAGACCTCCTCATTTTACGTACTTTGAGGGTGTGTTTGGTTGGGAGGAAAGTCTTTTCCAGGAAAATTATTTTCCTCACTTCCTCTGTTTGGTTTGGATCGCATCAAAGAAGGGAAAATATGGTTGAACTTCATTTTTCAAGGGTGAAAAACTACTTTCCCAAGGTTTCACCTACTCTATAAACAATAACACAACATAAACAAAGGAAAGTTACTTTCCTTGCAACCAAACAAAGGAAAATCAATCTAGAATTGAATTTTCCTCCAGTAAATGGTTTTCATGACATGAAATCCACTTTCCGTTGGAAATGTTTTCCGTCCAACCAAACACACACCCTAAATGATTACCCCAAACTTAGCCTTACCGTTTCCCTTCACAACGACATGATTAGAAAGACTATATATAAACATTTAATACTTCATAGAACGAAGTACATGATAACTTGATATATCCAACACTCAATAATAAAACTTCAAGCGTGATGCCGGCAGATTGGACAAGTCTGGTGCAAATGAAGCCATTCATCAACACAATTAGCGTGGAATAGATGCAAGCAATTCAAATGTTGCACAAGTTCACCATCTTCGTAGTCACACCAGCATATTGGACACTGTTTATCATCATCTAGTTTATGCATGGTTGTCGAAGAATACACCATTCTTGGCCTTCTATGAATCATCTTTATCATTGTTGATGATGTTTCGATTGGAGCGCAAATGCTATAGATGCAAAGAAGACATAAGGCAACCATAGGTGCCAAGGCTAAAACACCAAGGACCATCATATTTCATATGGGAAGACTAATCATGTTTAAAGAATATAAACACTAATTAGTCTTTGTGTTTTTTTGTTAAATATAAGAGGCATGATAGTGCTGGGAATTTTTTAGGGGAGTTGCTTGTTCTACATGCTTTCATTCAATCATTTTTCATCAAAATTTAGTATATCTATCTACTTTAGTTGGTACCGCAGCAGTATTTTGCACTTTTTTTTAATAAAACTTGCTAGAATCACTTATTTATTCACTTAGGATTTGACCTTATAGAATATACAAATAATAGCGAGGAAGTGTTGTTTAAATAAAAAAAAATATGTCGCGCCTTTTCTGAATCTTTTGCATTTGTTCACCAAATTAGTTGACCGGAATTGGCGGAATATGAGTTCTGAATTAATTCATCTGTTTTGTTAATTTGCTATTAACTTTTTTAAAATGGAAATGTAATAATACGTGTTACATATCATAAATGGACTTTTTTTTCATCCTAAACTTTCTAAAAAACTCTTAAAAAATAAATGGACTTTTTTTCATCCTAAACTTTCTAAAATACTCTTAAAAAGTCGTTGGTCCCCCACCCTAAACAGACATGATTTGTGTTTCTACTTGCCTTGTCGATCTTGCTTAGGGTAATTTGTACGATTTTGTATTAAGCTTCGAATTCGTTCCTGTAACTTTTCTTTGAGACATCTATCTCCTGAATCCTGATTGCATCTTTAGGTTATTTATGCAAGTATCTCCAATAAAAGTGATAGGTAATAATATATTGCAATTTTATTTTGTAGTGTTTTCCCTGTGATGACTGACTCAAAGAAAATGAATTCACATTTGACTAGCAGCTTCTTTAATCATATCTGTTGTAAGTCTTGTAACACTGATGTATGTAGAACAATGAATAGTTGTATGCAGATGTGACCTTGTTTATGGTAATTGAATGGTTAGAGTGACGAACTTACCAGTACAAAGACCATGGCCTTATTTCAGAGATCCGATGACTTGAATAAATATCTAGACGGATGAGAGGTTTAGAGTGCACAATTCACCTAAACTATGTCTGAACTTGAATGACAGTGCTTTTCTGCATTAGTTGAGTTATAGTTAGAGGCTGCTTCGCTGTTCGATTCATAACTTATGACTTTTACAATGCTCATACACATCTGTGTTTTCTTCTGAATTAAGTGCTAAGAACTGATTAACGCCAATTTTAAGTAGCATACACCAAGGTCATCATAGGCTTTCTTGCGAGTTTATGCTTTATACATGTAAATGCTGAACAATGAAAAGTCGCGAGTTGTGGAGATGACAACACAGAAACAGACACATTAGTCGAAACCTGCAGGGTTAATCCGTATGGCAGCCGTGTCATCTTGATTGGTTCATGCACTGGACTAGTCTGCCTTGATACCAATTATAAATCTTCCAAGTGTGACATCCACATTAATAATCCTTGCACTGCTCAGAACTGTCAAGTTTCTGATATTGTTAGGATCATTTCTGACAAATTCTCTTGGATCTTTTCTATGAAGAATATTCAAATAAAATGGAAATTCAAAGAAGAAGTCAAAAATCACAGCAATAATGCAGATGCAACAGTATAAAATGAAGTCAAACTCTGATTGTTTTCTTCTTACCGGTGGCAAAACCTCTGGTTGCCCCGTTCATTCACCAAAAAAACACCAGTCTGAAAATTGAAATGATCACATCAGTTGAAAGATACAGAAAAAGGAAGAAACGGAGGTTGAAGAAAGACAACAATGAACATCAAAACGATGACGTTCAATCACTGCAATACCCTTCAGTAGCTCTTGTTGAACTACCTGAAGAACTAATCTTTTCAGAAATCATCACAAGATTACCTGTAAATTCTGTAATCCGCTTCAAATCTGTGTCAAAAACATGGAATTCCATTATTTCAACCCCACATTTCATCAAATCCCACCTCAAACGCACAAATTCAAATCCATTTGTGCCCACAAGTTGTGTCTTCATTAAATCTGCTTATTATTTTTACATTCTTAACTATGCTGCATATGATAGATGCCCAGATGAGAATTATGGTGAAAAGGGTTTAACTTTGGTTAAAAGTCTCAGCTTTTATGATAATGGTGTTAATACTTTCTTGATTGGTTCATGTAATGGATTGGTATGTTTTGGGCGTGGGAATCCTTTTGCTGATATTGATTATTACTTCCATATTTATAATCCAGTGATGGGTCAGTTTCTCCATGTGTTAGATCCTTTGGGAAATTTTCAAAGGAAATTGATTTATGGGTTCGGATATGTTTCTGGTAAGGATGATTATGTGTTGTTAATTGGTGGTCTTCAGAGGAGGAGTTATGAGAATTATGTGTATGTTTATTCATTAAGGTCTAAAGATTGGAAGAAAATCGGCACGTTTGATGAATATAAATTTTCGATTTTCATGGGTGGTAGAGGAGTTTTGGTCAATGAGACATTGCATTGGGTCAGAACTCAAGTTCGAATATCGAATGCTAAGTGTATTAGTGGATTTGATTTGTCTGATGAGACCTTCAAGGATGTGAGCATGCCCAAAGTGTTTTTGGGTAGTGATCATTTCTTGGATTTCAGTGTGAGTGAGATGGGTGGGTCTTTGTGTGCTTGGGCTGAAGATGTATATGGAGGGGTAGAAATGTGGAGCTTATTGCAATATGGGGTGTCGGACTCGTGGACAAAACTCTTCAAGATTGACATGATGCCGGACTTGGGTAACTTCTATGGATGCACAGAGAAGGGTAAGGTTTTGGTTCATACAGAAGAGGGAAATCTCTTGCTTGCTGATCTGGATCAAAGTCCACCAGAATATATCTCATTAGTGAAAAACTTGGGTGATATTGAGGTAGTGAGTTACATTCAGAGTCCTGTTTCGCCTTTCCTCTGATATAAGTGACTGCTATGAAACTGGTACATTTATCATTTCTCCTTGGATTTCATTTTGTACAGATTATAATAGATTGATGAATGTATTATCACCTTCTAAATCTTGTTGTAAGTAGTAAATGGGAAAATGTATGTATTATCCCCCAAAAAATCTTGTTGTAAGTAGTAAATGGGAAAATGTATGTATTATCCCCCAAAAAAGGACAAAGAAAAAGAAAACATAGAATATGCAAAATGGAAATATTGCTGTAACATTTTCGTTCAAAGTGGAATATATGAAACAATGGGATCTTCACATACTAGTATCAGTTACTCAATGTCTGACTTCTGATTTTTTGTGATTTTGAGTCCCGTGCTTGGTTAGATCTTGCAGTTGTTCCTAATCAGTCCATCCTCTGGGTGCTGCTGCCTGCTGAGGCTATTGTCTTTGTTGTCAAAATCTCTTGAACTGTTTGATGGGTGTGTGTATGTGCATAATGTGCTCAAGTACATGATTTAGCTGTCAGTCTGGAAGTTCAGTTAGGTACAAATTAATGCATGAAGAGCAATGCATCTGGTTTTACGGCTTTATGTTCTTGGAAGTCGGAATCAAAGTTTTTGACTTCAAATCTTAACCACCACCTTCTGTTATTCGTTCTGTATCGAACTGTCTGACACAGAGTTCTACAATAGTTAAGAAGACCTAGCTCCTCATTTAGCTGAAAAAACTCATGCCTCCACAGACCTGATAATGAACATCCAGGTGAATGGAAGTCTTGTCAGAGCATAATTTGGGAGAGTATACTGTTGAGAGAATTGTTCTCCCTGTCTGGTCATTTCGGTTTTGAATGTGTCCCGCCATCTGCTTCTCTCTTGATCTTTAAGTAACCTTTTTCATTTAGGAAGGGAATATGAATCATGATGTCTGTTTTCCTACCTGCATCTGGCCCTACAATTTCTGCTATAATCTTGCTGATGAAGCTGCATTTATTCAATGATTTTGATAAAGGATGATTGTATCGCGATTGCTGACTGTTCTATAATACAGAAATCTTGGTTTGCTTTAGCACTTAGTTCTATATTCACCAGCGATAAAGATAACATTCAAGAAATCCCATCTGAATCTGTTAAAGTTTACTAGTCTTTTAGTGCTTGCAAGAGCCAAATAACATGTGTCTAATGAAGTTATGAACCTCTGCATTAAGGGAAACTCACCAAGGAATTTGTGCATATTCCTAGCGAATGTAAAGCCATATTATTTTATGATGGCTAGTTCAGAAATAGTTTTGACCTTTAGAGCTACTGAAATACATTTGAAGCGAAGATAGTGGAATCCTGACGTTGTAGAAGTAGTATTTAAGAAAGGATAATGGTTGGAATTTAGTGGGAAAAGAACAGGAATATGAGTAATGGTTGGAATAGTGGCTTAGATTATGTTTGTGGCCTTTTGATTGGCTTGGATTCTTAATTTCTTATGTTAATGACCAACTTTTGTGCCATCATTTGTTGTTATCGTTTTGGTAGTTTGCTTTTATGTGGAGAATTGAGGCTGTTGCATAACGTTCAACATCATGTCTTTACAATATATGTTACTTAACTTGACTCTTATTTCAATAATGGCACCCATATTGGACACTTACCACCATATGGGTATGGAGTATGGACGTTTCACAGTTTATTTCGGATCGAAAATATGACTTTTGGAGAAATGATGATTTCCGTCATTTGGACACATGCCCATGTCCGACTAGGGGTGTTCACCGGTCCAGGACCGGACCGGAACCGGCTGGACCGGTGGACCGGAATCTGGAAAAAAATTGGACCTGGACCGGACCCGGTCTGGACCTGAATTTTTCCGGTCCGGTCCGGTCTTGGACCTGTTGGACCGGAATCTTTTTTTTTTTTTTTAAATATTTTTTATTTGATTTAAAAATATTTATAAATTAGATATATTAAAATTTTAATAATATAAATAACAATATTTCTAAAGTTTATAAATAGTAGTTTTAAATTTCTAACTTTTTACTACCTTTTTTACTTTTTTAACATATAAACTTTTTTTTTTACTAAAAAATCAGAAATTCCGGTCCACCGGTCCGGACCGGAATTTTCCGGGTTTGGACCGGACCGGACCGGAACCCCGGAATCGGGATTTTCTTCGGACGAGGACCGGACCGAATCTTTGGTCCGTCCGGTCCGGTCCAAATTCGGTCCGGTCCGGTCCAGATTCCGGTCCGACCTGGTCTTTGAACAGTCCTATGTCCGACAGTCGAATTTCAGTTAACTAATACATATAATAGCATGGGTGAAATTAACACAACTGTCAACAAGTGCTTTTTATCTTTCTAGCTCTAGTATTTAAAGAGTGAGCCAAATGCCACCTGAGTATACCCATCACAGATCACACCTTCCCCAGCTGAATCAAAAGGCAACAAATAGGAAAGAATGAAGCAAGTGAGTGAGAATTCAGTGAACACTAATGTATCTACAGTTGAAGATGATACCTCTCTGAAGATCCAGAAACCTCATCGGAGGATACTATCAGGACTCAAACTGCTCACTGAATCATGTCAGACTGGTAGAACAAACAGCAATGCCTGTGCGAATGAAGTTAAGCTCGGTAACAAAGATGATGAAGATGTTCTCAAGCAGATAAGTGAGCTTCCCTATGATATACTAATGCACCAAATACTTGCAAGACTTCCCATCAAATCGTTACTTCGCTCCAAGTCAGTGTCCAAACACTGGTACTCAACTGTCTCTTATACTGAATTTGCTAATGTTCATTTCAAAACTCATCTCTATAATTATTGTCATTCATCCCCTATAGAATGCCTGTGCAGTTTCTATCTTTTCTACCTTCAAGAAGGAAAGATAGTGCTTGATTATTGCTTAGTGAAATTAGAGCCTAATTTTTGTTATAACAACACAGCTGAACTTTGTTTCGTAGGCTCATGTAACGGACTAGTATGCTTATCAGATTCCTTTGCTGGTCACTTCTATGTATGGAACCCCATTGCTTATCATTGCCAGAAGTTTTCCAACCTGCATTTGTTTTCCTATAAGTATCGCACCTCTTGGGGATTCGCGTATGTTTCCTCTATCAATGATTCTAAGGTGGTGAGAATAGCAGAAAACTATGACAGTCGAGAAATCATTGTGCTCGTCTTCTCATTGCAGACTAAGGAATGGAAACAAATTCATGATCATGGGCTCGATCCCTGTGTCTGTTTAATCAAAACTAATCCTGGAGTGTTGGTTGATGACACCTTATTTTGGGTTATGGCAACAAGAGATCCAACTAAGAAGCATATTGTTGTAGGATTTAATTTGGCAGTTGAGAAGTTTGATGAAATTCTTGGTCTCATTCCCAGTACTAGTTTTCATGATCACTTTCTATGTGTTATGGGAGGATGCTTGTCATTTTGTGGCTCAAACATAGGCATGGAGTCATATATATCGATTTTGAAGCGACCTGGAGAGGTGGAATCGATTACACTCTCCTCCAACTCAAATTCATGGTCGTACTCTCACTTTGTGGGATTTACGAACACTGGCAAATCGTTCGTGGTCTCAAAGACATCGGAACTAGCTCTGGTTGATCTGAAGTCATCCCCAAGAGAGTACTTTACCCTTGTGACCTTCAAAGAAGCTTGCAAACCGTGTATGGTGGGCTACTTCCCTAGTTTGATTCCACCTTTTGTAGTTTGAAGTTTGCAGGATGGTTAATAACAGGAGAAGTACTCTATTACACTTGTTTTCTGCTAGAGACTTCTGTGGCTTGATTTTGTGCAGTATCTGTTTTGCTGCTACAATAAGAAGTTCAGTTTGTATTTACCAAAACATTGCATCAACAACTTAACTTAATCTATCTTCATTGCAGTGTATGTTGCACTGGATACTTGTGACTCAATTGATAATAGACAGTGCATGTCAAATAAAAATCAGTTGCAAAACAAACAACAGTTACTTAGCAACTTCCACTTGCTAAGATTAAAAAACACAATTTGTTAAACAACCTATTGAGTGAAAAGTTATAATATGAGAGTAATTTTACAACATATACAATCTTTTAATGTGTAAAAAGAGTGCAAATATATGTTGAAAGGTAGTTCTTTTAGTCTTTGATGTTACAGAGTTGCTTGAACTACGAACTACCACTAGGAACTGGAGGACTTCTTTCAGGCTCGAATGTGACGCAACCTGAATACTCGATGTGTCAAGGTGAGATGGGGTCTAGTTTTTATTAGCTCACTTTAACTTAACTATTACTAAACTAATTATTTAAGAGTAATATAGAACTCTTTTTTTTTTTTTTGAGGAAAACCCAACAAGGGGGAATTATATATCTAAATTAGAGCGAGCACCGATAACAACACTACAAGGAAAATCATCATCCCAAAAATATAAAACTAATTTTTAATCAACTAATAAGGTGTCTTTTCACGTTAATTCCCTCTATATAAGCTCTAAACGTTTATTTGGATTAAGAATTGATGGCCTAACATTTTGTTAAATATTGACTTTCACTACAACTTAATTTAAACCCTTCTGAACTTCGTTAGCTTCTTATCAAAACTTATTGTTGGCGTAACTCTTGTTTGGTGGGGGGGGGTTGGGGGAGTAGAAGAACTAAAAAACAATGTCTCAAATGCATAAACGAAAGGAAGAAAAATGCTCTTTCTTCCTCAAATTAGTTATTACATTTGCTTTTTTAAAATAATAGTCCATCAAAGTCTGCTTTTAAATGTAACAGATTATGTCGGTCAAGCAAGGCTGATCATATTGTAGGACAAACCACATATTGGAAAATAAAGATGTATGAGTGTCTAAATTCTAAATATCAAAAACTTGCAAAATTATTTCTACATAATTAAAAATATACTTCTCATATTCCATGAAATTTGCAATATTTGAAATTTTACAACTCATATACCACCCTTTGAGGCTTTGACCGCGTATTGCAATTACTTAACTTTTTGCTATGTGGTTGAACTTTGTAACTTTATGATATGCTATGATCAATGAAGGGATGATGTAGGAGTTATTGCTATTGTGAAAAACTAATGGTTTACAACCTGCTCTAAATGACTGTTAATGGTTTACAATCCATTCAAAGTCAAACCGCTAATCTATAATTAAGGATATTAATAGTTAAAGTTAGGTAAATTACGTCAGATTCTGATTTCAAACGCAATTGGAAGAACAAGTCCAAATTCTTCCCTTTACATAATTTGTCACACGATAGTTGTATTAAACCGTATTTGGGAAGAAAAAAGTCCAAATTCCCCCGTCACTAATTTTTTTGCTTTTTTCTTAAGATTGGTAAGATGAATAGCCTTTGGACTGCCCTCGCACAGGGACCGATCTAGAAGTCCAAGCACCTAGAAGGAGGGGAAAAGTTAAGATAAATCCTCCTTTTAATGCCCCTCACTTGGTAGGATTCAGGCTCCTAACCTTTACGTCATAAGATGGAAATCATGGAATCCCCACCAAGCGAACTAAGCCTAGTTTGATTATTCCTATCACTGAACACCGTCCTAATAAAATGCAACATTTATCTAGGCGATTCAATTTGTAATTGGTTAAGTTTATTGTTACGAGAGGTAGATTAACCAAATAACTTGTACCCGTAAATTTTGCATCCTCTGGATTGAGGCCTTGGGCCCTTCGGTTAGGTGGTAAGATATAACGATCATAACTATTAACTACTAAACCATGAATTCAACAGTTAATACTACTCAAAATGTGGAGCTTTTTCTTGGTAGAAAATTGAAGAAAGAAAAGGGAAACTTTATGTTAAAATGAATTTGCATATGAACTCAAGATAATGTTCATTTTTAGTATCCTTCAGCAAAAAAAAATTACAAATCAAAATCAGCACAGAACTACATGAATGGATTTATCATGTGACCATCGTATTTATCAAAGATCGCATGTATAATAAGAAACGCTCGACTGTAAAGAAGACCTGAAGTTTCTGGAGGCAGATATTACATGTAAAACTATTGCAAAAGGAGGAAAAACAACGAATTAAGATAACGAATGTGTGTTAACCATATACATGAAGACTAACTACCTACCTACCTAATAAACACACTACATATACTTTGTTTTTGTTTCCTTTCTTTTCCTTTCTTTTTTTGGGGGGTTGGGTCTTATTGAAACAAAGAAGAGGGCGAAACGAGGAACACATTTGTACAGATTTTGTAAAGAGGCCAAAAAGGGGGTTGTTACCAATTGGTTAAGCCTGGAATCCAGGTGAAGAAGACGAGCAGGTTAGAATTCCTCCTTGAGGAGAAACAATGTGTATGCTATTTGCCTAATTCATAAACTTTCTACAGTTTGGAGCTTTACATAAACAGGGCACCTTAAACTCATCAGGCTCGTCCGGATCAAACAAGTAATCGTACCTGCCAGATGAACATTAAAGATCATATTAAAGCGAAAACTGAAATACTCACGTGCACATGCAAGAGAGAGACAAGGGAAGGGAGAGAGAGAGAGATACGTTAGCTCATCACCAGCAGGAACAGTAGTTTTGGCAATGAGAACAATTCGGCTCTCATCGTCACCAACACTCATGATTCTTGCATAGCAGTTCGGCATGCACTGCAATAATAGATGAGATGTTCAATAGGAAGAAAGAAAAATTAAACTACGAGTAAAACTAATGCAACTCGTTCTCCAGTTTCTTTATGTTCATTCCTTTAAAGGGACCTCCCCAGATTCATGGAATTTAGAATCAATAGACATCATTCTTTAAAAGCAGGGAAATCCAATAACTAGATCAATAATGGAACTATAAAAGAAGGTAAGAGAGTTGCAGAGGTATATACAAGATATGTCGGAAAATTAAAAATAACTTACTGAGTGATTGATCAGGCGAGCAATGTTTCCCTTGTCTGTAGCATCCACTACTACTTCTTCACTGATCTTAAACAGCTGCAACAAAAAAAAATTGACATATATAATCTGCAGTGTTCTGGCATAAGGAATTCATGTTTCCTTCATGGTCACTGATCACATTTCCCATATTATTCCGGTATATTAGAATAGAGTTTAAAGCCAAATGTGAACGTGTAAACACCACACAGGAAAGAAGGGGTAAATTTGAAGAATCTACATGTAGACTTTCACATGAGACTAAAGGAAGCCCCAAGTTCCATTAACGGAAAGAAAAACTCTTGATGGCTAACAAGTTAGCCTTTTGAGAACCATTAATTTAGCTAAAGTTGTCTTATAATATAGGTACTATAGATTGATCATTGATGTAAGGGTGCAGGTGAGGGGGAAAAAAAAGGTACGGTGTTCCATTTCTTTTCGAATGTCCTTTTTTAAGTGGTAAACTGATATCGTAGTGCAGCAAGACCTCAACTTTGCACTACTTCCAGGAATCACATATCTGTAAATTTACAGCTGTAATTGCAAAGGCTGTTCTCATAATAATTGGAAACATTAACTACAAACTACTTCACCATAGTTATGACTTATGAAAGCAGTTTTATACTTCCTCCGTTTCTTAATAGATACATCATATTGACTTTTTACACTATAAGGAATTCAACTTTGACCATATTTAATTACTATTGTGTGAAGATAAATGTCATTTTCTTAATTGTTGTTGGGTTAATCTCAATGTATATTTTTATAATTTTTAAAAATACATAATCGAAGATATTGATAGTCAAAGTTGTGCATCGGCAAGTGTGTCCAGTCAATATGATGCATCTATTAAGAAACAGAGTAAGTATAATTTATATTTAGGTCATATATAATTTAATTGTCTAATAGCGACTCAGGTTTGGTGCACAAAATAATCAAGCAGTAGTAACTCACATAGCAGTCTTTTCCTTCTATCCGATAACGAGCTTCTCTCAGATCTGCAATACTGCGCCTTACTTGCTCTCCACGATATTCAAGAACCTGAAAACTGCATGTCAGACTATTTTCTTCGGATAAACAACCACATAATGTATGGATCCAGGGAAAAATGCATATTCCTACATAAAAAGCATGTAACAGAGGAACACATGACTTCATAAAAACAGCAACTGTACAATGTGGATATATTACTCTACCCTAACTCATCCTCCCATACCAACTCACACATAATGCACTACCAAATGATCTTCTCATTAGGATTTATACTGGCTTCCTTTAAAGAGATTCATGTGAAGAGTGAAAAGTTAGATTAATTATAAGAAATTAATTTAAGTGTCATATTTTAATGTATTTGTCTTCATAAAGCAGATGAAGAGGCATATATCCCGACAATTTAAGCTGACTCCTGAAATCAAATGAAGATGCATAGATGGCCACAATTAAAAACAGTCCAATTTATGTCGCCTAAGGTGTAAGGATCATCCAAGGTCTTGCAGTCAAGCAACAAACACAAAAAGTGAGTTTTTAAAGGACACTGAAATTGATATTAACAAAGTCAACATGTAGAATATTAAACCAGCTTTGAAGAAATTATTATATACGCAGATTAAAAAATAATAAATAAGAACCACTGACCATCTCTCCTTCCTGAATGTCACGACGAGAAAAGAGACCCCATCCATGTATTCCAGATCTACCAAAGCAAACTCGATCATTTTCTGTTCGCTGCAGCCAGAAAATATCCTAGGCTTCAGAAAATCGAATTCAATAAATAGAACCAGTAGCTATTGATTGATAATGAGAATTTCACCTGCAAATGGTATAGCCGGTCTCTAAAAGTTGAAAACGTTTTAGGCTCCTCCACTTCCTGTAGAAGAACAAATGAAAATTCTATTTACTTCTGATCCAATCAAAAGTAATGGAGGACAATCAAACATCAATGGCATATTAAAGAAAATTAATGCTTACTCGATATGCATTCAACCGTTCCATTTCTCGCAAAGAATGATGACAAGGCCATCTAACTTTATGGGCAACAGCTTCTTTTCCTGTCCTCTAGTAACCAGAAAAAACAGCATAAAAAACCTATAAGCTCTCTGCAATGAAATCGCATATAAACTAGAAAGGAGATATAATCTTATAAAACATGAAAGACAACACAAGAACCAAATGATGAACATCAACTTGTGTTCTTTCTCTTAAATTAATATATATAGAGCTATAACAACCAATCTTACAAAACAATGCAAAGCATCCTATAAACCTCCAAGGCTCCAAGTGCAAGATCAATGCACAGGAAGCAATCGAGACATCACATAAAAAAGGCAGCACAGGTGAACTGAAAATAATTAGAAAGACGTAAACGAACTCACAAGTCTTTCATTATATAAGATCAAATCAAGCAAGTTGAACCAAGAATAATCAGTTAGTCGGAAACAAGTTAATAGATCAAAAATTATATAAAGGCTACTTGTAACAAGTAAAAGTGCAAAAACATCATGTCAAAAATAGCATTCTCAATAGGCTCGAGGAAAATTTACATATATTTGCTTAAAATCTAAGAGTGTGATATAACAGAGCTCACGCCTACCTTATAGTTCTTGTTTTTGGGTCGCTGGTATATCCGGCACCTTGCTGCGGAGTCTGGATCAGCTTCACTGACCTCTTGTACTGGAGCCTCTCCGGATTCTGATCTTGTAGATGAAATTAACCTTGAACCAGTCCGTTTTTTATTCTGAAGTAAATTTTTTGCGGAGAAAACCCCTGATGGGGTCTGTACAATAAGAACAGTGTCTGGATTAGGAGCCCTGCATCAATAAATAAGAATTAGTCCACAATGCAACATCCTTATCATACTTCCCCTTCATTTCCATTTTCACATTTTTGTTCAAATACCTGTGGTAAGCACAATAAGAAACCATCTTGGTGATCTGTTTCCCACTCTTTTCTAAGCAATGCAACTGCCATGGACGATATCAGTAGATTCCAAACGTCAGCAAACAAGAATTAGATAACACTCATGCAAATAAACCCTTTGGCACTTGAGAACAGATATCATTAACTTCTACTACCTCCGTTCCTTTTTAATATACAAACTTCCCTTTTCAGGCCGTTCCTTTTTAATAGTTACACCGTTACTTTATCTATATAAGGTAAAATGCCCAATCATTATTCCCCACTTTTGTCCCCTATGTGGTCCCTCATCAAAGAAATTAACCCACTTAAAACCCCCCATCTACCCCATTTTTCTCTCTCCTCTATCTTTTTATTTACTTTTTGTATTTCTTACTCCCCACTTTTCATAATTCCTCTCTCCAACTTTTTTAATTTTTCCATGGTTCTAGTGAAAAGCAAACCGTGTAGATTAAATAGGAACGGAGATAGAATATAAGTATCTGCAACGGCAGTGCCACAAAATGTTAACAAATATTATCAAGATATATAAGCCGGTTGCCACTTTTTAGATTTTACAACTTGGAAAAAAATAGACCAATGGAAATAATGGAAATTGGAGGGCTGTATCTCACTAAATGTGCCCCTAGTGGCTACAACTGAATCCATATCCTGCCTCAACCATCTAGGGTAAAGATATGTATACTAATATACAAACATATACTTCATCCTCTTTCCAATAGATGTTACAATTTCTAAGATTGGACATGTCGCAATACTTGCTACTTACTACTTTTGGACACTTAATCACACTTAAAAGTTAAAAGTACAAGACCAATAGAGATAAAGGGGATTTAGCTTCACTCATTAAAGTCCCCTTCGCTCTCTCTCTACTTTTTGTTATACAGTTTGACTTCCCTCTACTTATCACTTATAAGATTATATATATATATATATATATATATATATATATATATATATATATATATATATATATATATATATATTCTAAATGTATTAGCAAGAAATTGTAGAATAGTGACAAACTTTCTACATAAGTACATAAATATGCAAATATTGAAGTGTATAGTACGACGACAACTACCATTAAAACATGCTTGATCTCATGCTCGGTTAATCAGATGAACCAAAAACACATAATGGCAGCACAGATTCAAGTAGTTCTTCATATCATAACAAATTCAAATGTGATTACACTGTAGCACAAAATTTTGTCCCAACTGATTATTGAATTCTCATTTATAATGCCATTCATCTCCGAACCAAAATCACAAGCAACCGCAAATTTTAGCTTAATCTAGGTTCAGGATCAATTAACCAGGTAAAGCTAGACACAACCTAAAAAGGGAACTTCAAACAAAGATAAGTAGCAACGAGAACCCATAGGAAAAGAAATCCAGTACCTCCATGCGGTAGCCAGCTCTTGATGCGCACATCGCATGGTAATAAGTCGAACACTTACAACACTGAGTACAGGCACCATGTATCTGCTTACAAATTATACACACCTGAAGCACCCAGAAAGAGAAAGGTGTTCAAATGTTATGGGTCATGTATATGTTACTGAAAGCAATACTGTAGTTCTAAAAGCTCATATATAAGTCTCAAGATCTACTAACAGTAAAAA
The DNA here is from genome assembly GCA_947648045.1 of Beta corolliflora. Lineage (NCBI taxonomy): Eukaryota > Viridiplantae > Streptophyta > Magnoliopsida > Caryophyllales > Amaranthaceae > Beta > Beta corolliflora. The sequence goes on from CANSZD010000436.1 coordinate 267,234, forward strand.
AAAATAAATACACCATAGACAGCTAAAAATAGTAATTCTTTGCAGAAAGTAATGAATAACAATTTAGTTTCTGGTATTAACACGCTATTAGCATAAACACTTCCTGGACTGGCATCTCCTAATCTCCATGTAAGCACCCAACTGCCGCGGAAGACATAAAATAGAGTAACTGCAATCAGCTCCTAATATGCTTCCTAAGATTGCACGACTTTGATAACAAAAGTCAACCTCTTTCCTATTTTCTTTCTCTTGGAATGGGCAGAAGACTCTGATAACAGACAATAAAATTGTAAAAATAATTCTAAGCATATTTACATGACATGATACTTATATGAGAGATCCATATTTCATAATTTAACATACTGAATTTTTCTGACTTCCATCAGTGACACAAGATATACAATGCTTAAAAAAACAGGAGAGGGCAGTCACTTGAAATTATAGATAGCATCAATATAGGGGAAGCATATATTAAGCATGCATTTAAATTATAAGTTCATAAAATACCTTTACAAAAGCACTTGACGGAATGCTCAAAATTCCCATAGCAGGTTCCATCTGTTCATCACTGGCAAAGGAAACTTCAGGCCTAAACCAGGCGCAAGTTACATGGACCCACAATGTGCCAATATCAGTTGCCTTCAATGCACCTCCTGTGGTAGAGAAAATGTCATCCCGTGAGCTTCAGTCCAAAAGGTAAGTACAAGACCAGAAAGCAAACTGATCCTCATATCCTAAATAATTCTTCATTAAAAGAGGGAGCAGAAAAGAGGTGGAAGGGGATGGAAACGAGTTCAATATATGAGCTGACATGCTGGAGATCAAGTGAAACGACCACCTCCCAACAGAAAGAAAAAGAAGAGGAAAAAGAAAAAAGGGTTTTAACCAGTTCAGAAACATCAACAATCACTAAAGATCAATCCTGATCACATAAATCCACAATCACCAATGCCTAAATCAGATTCTAGATTCCGAAACAAGAAACAGTGAAGAAAGTGGAAGAGATCCTATCATAGACCATCATCGCCTTCCTATAAGGTTCAGACAAAACAAAAGAGTTGCCATCTCAATAATAACATACCTTTTACAGGACAAAGGCAACATTCGCGTTCAATATCTGGTGTTTCACAAGCTCTGCATACCCACGAAGTTAGATCTCGTACATTTCTAGCTCCATAGCATTCTTGATGGACAGCGATTTGACATCTAAAAGAGAAATTTCAAATTATTGTAAGGTCAGGAACTTGAAAGGGTTTCATCCATCATCCAGAAGGCTTAAATGTCCATACTGCAGTCATAGACATTGCAGTACAGTGTACAAATCAATCAACAAAACAAGTACAAACAAAGTACCTATTGCAGATAATGATTTTGTTGTAATCCCAATCCTCAACCCATCTGCAAACAGCACATCTTTCGGTTGTCCATTTAGCATAAACAGGCTCATATTTTTCTGTAAATGCAACAAAAATGCAGTCAGACTATTCCCTCCATAGATCAAAATAGATGCTATCCGTCCATACATAATTACCATGACACTGTTCAAACTACCCTATTAGTGTCAAATGTCAATTACCTTGCAAGAAAGAAAGCAGTTTCTGCTTTCGAACTTTCAGTGAAGGTTTTTTAGGAGGCTTAGAAGAAGCAGCAGCTTGTGCATGATATTCTGCCATCTGCAACATCTGAAGAAACAGAAGGAGAAAGTGTTGATTAATCGCTAAAAACTGAATAATTATATTAACCAGGAAACTATGCTTCTTAAACAATACCAAAAATATTAAGAAATAAAAGTTGCTCATCTAGACCACAAAGAAACAGAAAGAATCGCTGACTTATCAACCAGGTGCACTAATAAGTCATCCTTACTCCAATACATAAACATTGTAGAGGTGCAGTATTAGCCAAGGGCAAACTACGAGCAGCTGGAAAAAGACACACACTGATGTATCTGAACTTGTCAAGTGATATCCATACATTCAACCAAGTGATAGAAACCCTAGAAACGAGCTTCCATGCCATCATGTGTGTGTGTGTGTGTGTGTAAGTGACAATAAAAAGACTGGTTCACACATTTGTTATTAGTACAGGCAAATGTACACTTTAGCTGCATTCCTTGTCATATCAGTGAAATAAAAAATGTTGCAAATCAAGTGGTGAAGTACACACCCACTGCTCCAGTGTCAGCATAGATCCTTTGACCCTAATACTCATCTTCCAGTTCTTCACTTTGGAACCCGTATGCCGTTCCCACTCGCTAAGTTGCTGCTTCGATGTCCCACAATATCCGCATTTGCATACAACTCTGAAACAAAGTTGAAAGTATGGAAATCACTAAAAATTCTGTCAAGAATAAATTTCATGTAGTCTGAAGTTCAACTATGCATGTAACAGGAGCATGAGATTTAGCTGAGCCAAGTTCACTGTAGATAACAGTAAATCTTCCCTCCGTCCAATAACAATTCCCATGTTCTATTTCAGGATGCACCATATAATCTTCACTTTCTTTCTAAGTTTAAAGTTTTCTCTCTCCATCACAATTCACATCAACTACTAATACATGGAAGATATTAATTACAAAAAACTTAAACAACAATTTTAAAAAAAGAAAAAAAGGATAGCATAACTCAAGAATAGAGAGTCAAGTTAGAGTTGCAGTCAGAGGTAGGAAGGTCCAAGGCAAAATCAGATTAGGTAGAGTCAGAATCGATTTGGATACCCAATTGCTGAGAGGGTCTGAGTTAAATTCTGTAACATCTGGTCCAAATTTGACCAGTTGCCATGCCTAAGGTAGGGCCATCTGCCACTATCACAACTATATGGATATAAGAAGGTAATTAGGTCATAGCTAGGATTCCCATCAAGAAGCAACTAAGCATGCCCCCATTATCACCCCGAATTTAGAATGCAAGCAAAGCACACAAAAGGATCAAAAAGTCGTTGACCATGCCCTACTACAAACCTATCAAGAGAATAATCATATGTTGAAGACAGCATCATTATGCCTGAGAGATGTTTCATGGGTTTTAGGGTCTGTAACTGTAAAGGCTAGTGGATAATCATAATAATATTTTTGACAAAAAATCCAACAAAATGAAAAATGGTTAAGATATTGGCCAAGACGAATTTTAGGGACCTAGAACACCTGCCCAAAGTGCATGCATCCATGCCAGAAGAAGAATACTCACAGATGGAGGCTAGGAAAATATATGCCTTCCATGCCTGAGCAAACAACATTAACCTTATCCGGCAGCTTGACCTGATCATTATTTCTATAATACCTGTGGGGAAAGAAAAGAACACCTATCATTAGACTCCTTTGTCAAAGAAAGAGCGAGGGATAGAGAGAGAGTAAACAAGAAATTTTGTTGGAAAAATTCACACAAATACACATATAAGAAGGCTTACTTGACTCTGGGCTGATTTTCTGAATCTGACAATTCAAAGTTGAACTTCACTTTGCAGTCAGGGCAGTAGTAGTCGGTGGCCCCAAGATCCTGCCATCATCACAAGGAAACATTAGAACAATTCCTGCTTTCTGTTAACTTCAAACCCATTGTAACTCAACAAGGAAAGGAAACCTTGAAAAGGTTGCTTGAAATTCTGTCACATTCTGCATGCACCCAAACTTTGCAACCATCGCACCTCACCTGTGTTAACACCAAGCAAACGCATATATACTTGATAGCAAAAGAAATCTGTAAAAAGCTAAAACAGGAAGAAAGCATACGCTCGGTCATGTGTAGGCAGTCTTACCCATTTACCGCTGTCTGAGTGACTTCCAATCTTTTTGCAAATACCACAGTACTGTTTCAATCTCAGTGACTGGGAAAAGAAAGCAGAAAATAAGTCCATGTAAAAAGAAAAGTGTATACAAGAAAGTAAGTCCGCCTGCTCATAAACACATAGTCACACTAAGATAGTGTGGTTATTTAGATGAAATGGAAGCTCGAGTGAAAAAAATATATAACACCGTTGAAGATGGAAATTTTGCATTTTCTACCAACCTTGGCACAAGTCGCACAATAGAAATGACCTTCAGAGCCTGAAGCCTTTCCTGTCTTCTTCATCTTGAGTGGAAGGCCAGCACCGCATCCTGCACATGATGGTGTGTCTTTTGCTTTCTTAAAGCCATTCTGCAGCATTTAAAAAAGTTTTTAAGCACAAAAGGGTCAAAAATGGTTAGATTCAAACTTATGAGACCAATATGGCTCAGCCTCTAAAGCACAAGTCTTTAAAAGTTCAGCAAGAAACTAGATAAGCTCACTCAGAAAAGAAAATGAGTAAATTCCACCAACAATACTCAGAGAACAACAAGAAATGCTTATGACTTATGAGAAGCAAGCTCCAAGTTGATGCTTTCTTCATTCACCTATTCTAGTCAGAGGCCATACAGAAACTGAGGAATCTATTCCTGCAAGGTGAGCACTATGCTCGCCATAAATATCAATGTGTGCAAGATAAGCGAAGGAGAAGAAAAAAGTCAAGATCATAGCTAATTTTTAAGTTCATGGGTACACGTATTATAGCTATAACCATCTACACAGTTGTTCTATTTACTCGCACCAAGCTCGTAGCATTCTGATTAGTGCCAATTGGGTACACTCCTAGCTTTGGGACTTGGGGGGCAAAAGGCAAGTCTTGAGGTGAAGAGGAGCAGCATCAGCATATATGGCAATGCCCGTTCGATGTTCACAGAAGCAGCAAAACTCAGCCCCAACTAGTGCAGTTAGAGGCCATAAAGTAGTACAGTACATATACCTATGCAAGTGCATACCTGCGCAGGTATATCAGTATATGTACATGCATATACCTATGCAGGTATAAACCTGCAGTGCTACTGTCATAGATGTTTACTTTGCAGACAGTGTCAGTCTATTTGGGGAGGTAAGCACGAAAGTGCTGCGTGTGGGTACTAGCATACTGCATAAGTTGTCCGACTCCTCTAAAAGTCTCTATGTCAACAAATATAGACTCCCTTGTTTCACCTGATAATGCTAGTGATAAAGAATTGTTTCATCTTCTTACAACATCTCTTCTCCTCTTATACTACCTCCGTTCCAATTTATTGGCAACACTAGGATTTTCACGCCTCCCAATGCACAACTTTAACGATTGATATCTTTTATTATCTCTAAGTAAAAAAACTCTAAAAGTTAGTATTTTAAAACTATACATCGAGACAAATCTAACAAGATTCCGCATGAATATGTTTAACCTTACATATTAATCGTACTAGAAGGTCAAAAAGGAGTGTATAATAGTGTAAAGTCCATTTGTTGCAAGTAATTCAGAACGGAGGAAGTATTATGGTACAAATAAGACTCTCCTTAGCCAGTAAGTTTATCACTCTGCTTGACAAAAGGAATTTCCAAAAGGGTTTTCTCCTCAATAATGCCTGTGGGAAGGAATGCCAAAAAGGGAACACTATTCTTATGTTAGGAAAATCGATTCAATTCCTTATTGAGTTGTATGGTTTTATCTAGCCAAAAGAAAGGGAAACAAGTAAACTAAGGTACTCTCCTCCCTCTACTGAAACTTTGATTTCTTCTCTGCGCCCAATCCTCGATCATCACTACCACCCTTCGCTGCCAAGAGAATCGCTGTCACTGTCCACATCCACTTTCAAGAGTACCACCCTTCTCCTTTGTGCCATTATATACTGGTTGGCTGGTTAAAGTAAGATGGATCTATAGTGGTATTTTTTTATCATGGAAACTAAGTTTAAATGCTCAAATTCAACCAACTGTTAATTCCATAAGACCATAACCATGGAATCAATTTCTTGTTAATTGATCACTAAGATTTTTCCCCTTCTATTCCAACTCCATTGATCAAATATCACTCTATCCTCAAATGGTCATGGTGTAGCAAAGCCGTGGAGGGTGGTTAAGGTGATGGAGGGGGTTGCTTAGAGAGCTGCCCATGATGGGCTTGCGTGGATATGGTTTCTAGGGAGGGTGGGGGTTGGGCAATGGGCTATACTTTGCGCAAAGGCTAGATGGTGGGTAGTGATCTGGTTGATTGAGGGTATCTTCTAGCAAATCATGGGGTATGGTATGGATTAGGCGGCAAGCGTGGTCAGGTTGTCGACCGTGGTGGGGAGAGCTAAGAGGTGGCAGTGGCCTTAGTTTGGGGTTGGTGTTCACCGTCAATGATGGTGTTCAGTGTATCAGTGTAGCTCCAGACTACAGGTTGTCGGCACTCGTGGTGAATGGCTGACTACCTGATGATATTTATTCATAAAGTGATGGTAAATTTGTTTTTATACTGTTGGTGGTAGTTTAGAGGAGTTTGAAGGGAATCAAAAACCAGCCATGTGGGATACTCTAAAATAAATAATGGAGAACTGGAATCCAAAATTTTGCAGACCAAATACACAGAGGCAATCAAGGTCCTTGGTTCTCTTTCCATTTCTTGTTTCCCCCTAACCAAATGGCCCTAAATAGGCTAGCGAGAGTGCCTACGATAGCACAAGCCTTTCAATGAAGAGAGAAATTTGCAACATAATTCTGCATATATGAAGTACAAAAGAAAATAAAAATAATAAACTGACAGTACAAAATCCAGGCTTAGATCCCAAGGGAAACCATCTAAATTGTCCCAACCAAATGATTTGAAAAATGAAAGGATACCAAACAGTGCTCAGTAGTATGCATTCCCTCCAACCTACAATCCCTGAATGACTTGCAACTCCCAGGTTGTTCACACAATACCAAGTTTCCATTAACAAAAAAACATAAAATTAGTAAGCCAACAGATATAGACTGGCCTGGCTGTGATGGTGCAATTCCTGGTACTGGTTTGAGCCAGTGGCCTCCTGTGCCCCTCTGGAAATGGAATCAAAGCAAGAAGCTCTTCCAGCTGCCATATCTATCTCCTGCATTAATGTTTCCAGAAATCCATTTTCTGCCAGAAAAGCCTCCTCTAGCGCCTTGTGAAAGTTGCTTGGCTCACAACCATTCTGCCAGGCTTGCTCCTGGAACCTGAATTCATCAAAAGTACACCTAGTACCAGCAAACATGCAAATACAAAATCCTAAGCTTTACAAAACAGAAGCTAAGGAGCTTATACCTGTCCACATTATCCGCAAATGAATAAATCCTTTCACGCTTTACCCAAGCATAGTCCTGCTCAGCATTGTAGTTTATTAAAATTTCCAAAATCATAAATGCATCTAACACTACTATCAACATCATTAATGAAAGTAACAACAAACATAATGATTCATTCTTACCCTTTGCTTTCCATTCTCCAAGTACCCAAAAAACATCACACAGACCGCTCTAGGAACACGGAATTCCAAAACCCGTCGTGGAGCTTGTGATGCAGGATTAATAACTATTGCTGGCCATGCTGGATCATTCTTTCCCGATTTTACCCACACTATATCACCTGGAACATATTCATCCATACCCATTTCACCATTCTCCCATCTGTGATGCTGCATCAACCTCCCATTATTACCACGCAAACCAACAGCAGCTTTCCCATATTCCACCCAATGCCCTCGATCACGCGATGACGTTAAAGTACTACGAGAACTAGAATACCGCCTCACCTCATGATTCATTGGCCTCCCACCTCTCCACCCACATTCTTCCTCATCATCATCATCATCAAAACCATTACCATAACCAAGCTCCTCCGTGGACGTTGACACCCCACAATTTTGATCATCCCATTTATGTCCATTCCCCCTAAATTTACACCAACTAACCTTACCCTTCTGTGCTTTAATACCAAATTTCTCATTCTTGGTTACACTAACATAATCATCATCATCATCGTCATTCTCATTATCATCAGAATCATCATCACATTCTCTATAACTAGCAGCATTATTATTCTTACTACTCTTTTCCTTCTTCCAATCATCAAGAATTGAATCATTAAATCTAGAAGGAAGTACCTGAGCTCGTCCCCTTGACGTCCTCACCAATGGCGGTCTCCGGCTCTCCTTTGCCACCTCCGAAACATGCCGAGTTTTCACCTTACTCATCCTCTCTCTCCTCCCATCATCCTCCTCCTCCTCCTCATCCTCATCCTCCCCATCCTCTTCCTCAGCAGGGGAGCACGAAACCTCAGTGCACCACGACGAAGCGAATTCCCGGAAATCAGCATTGTTGTTATTATTCGACGAAAAAAACCGATGAAATCCACTGAATGGAATAACACCTGCAGCAACTTCTCCTAGAAGACTCAAAGGAAAATAATTACTACTACCATTACTATTACTACCATTATTATTGCTGATATTGTTGTTGTTGTTGTTGTAGTTGTTGTGCTTTCTCTTCTTCCTAATGTTATCTTCTTCCTCGGTGTTCGATGATTGAATAACACGACACCGTTTTAGGGTAGGCATTGTCGATTTCAAACTTCGTTTGATAATCATCTCAACTTCAACCCAAATTTCGAATCCAAAATTAACCCAATCTTCGAATTCGAAATCCCACTGAAAACCCTAATTAACAAACCCTAACATATCAAATCTCAAATTTCAAAAACTTATCAGATGCAAACAACAGAGAAAGAACACCATATAACAATTCTTCAATCCCAGAAAAATCCCCAGAAAAATAACGAATGTAAATTCAACTTCTTCGATTTCCGAGAATTTCAAACCCCAGAATTTGACACAGAAATTAGGCGGGAAATTGGGGATGATTTTCACACAAAGTTGAATCAAACAAAAACAGAGAAAAGATAAAGAGAAGAGAGGAAAAAAAAGGGATCTAATTTTTATTTTTATTTTTTCGTTAAGTAGAAAATTAAAGTTCCTAAAATCAAAAAAACAAAACAATCGAAATGTTCTTCAGTTCTAGAGAGAGAAAGAATGAAGATTGACTACTGCGAGGAGAGAGAAAGTAGAGAGAGAAAGAGAAAGAAAGCGAAAAGAGGAGAGAGAAAGAGATGGGTCGGCGTTATCCTCCGTGAAACGAAAAAAAAGTATAAAACTTTCGTGTTTACGGGAAATTTTGGTAAAAAACATAATCTCTCTGTTTTTCAAAAAAAAAAATCAATTTTTTTGTTTTCTCAAATTGAAATGTTTTTGGGTTTATTCTAAATCTTCTGCAACTTAGTAAATTGCAACAATGGAGTCAGTAATAATCTGAACTTAATTACATTTTGTTCCAACAATGAACAATGGAAGTACTGAAAAATGTGTATGTAATGTAAGTAATGTAACACTTATGAATTATGATTAGTTAGTTAGTCTTAAATTTTTATGTTGGAATTTAATGTAATTAGTTAAAATAAATTTATCTTGGTATAAGTAAAACTAATGTTTGATGTTCTAAAGTTTGCTCTTTTCATGGCTGCCATGAAAGAACGAAAGTTTTACAGGAATATGACTTTATATTATATGCTTTTAGTGTATATTTATTTTGTTGTTGTTGTTTCTTTTATTTTGGGTTAGTTTGCAAATCTCTGGTAAAAGTTGTGTTCTTTTTTTTTGTTCCAACAAAGTTGGAGCTGAAATTCATGGTCTGAAGTCTGAATCAAAATTATGTCACACTTTCGTATGATATGTTTAGTTGGTCTGAAATTAATGGGTGAAAAAGTATTTGAGTTGAATTAATGAAAGTTGTAAGACGTATTAAACTTTGGGATTGAAGATTTGGTTTTTTGACATGGGGAAAAAACCAGGGCTTTCGTTACCTTTGTTATGGTACAGTTTGTTCAACTCCAGAAAAGAAAATGGCAAATTTCATGATCGTTTATATAGTTTTGGACTTTTGGGTCAAAAGCACTAGGACTCTAATTTTGTAGGAGTATAGCGATACTTTAGATTGCTAGACTTCAACAATCAAGATTGTATAAATTGGATATCCTATGCCCCTATGGTGATATCACAATTTGTATGGTCATATCCGTTGTGGAATCATCTGAACGATTTATGATGAGGTAAAAACTCTAGTTTCTTTCTTGTAAAAAAAAAAATCTTGTTTTTTAATATTTTTAATAGATGCATCTTATTGATTGGACATACTTGTCAATGCTTAACTTATTAATATCTTTAATTATGAGTTATTAAAAATTATTAAAAAAAATATTTTAAAAATATATATTGAGATAACCCAATGACCATTAAGATAATGACATAAGCCTGTATATTAGTAATTATAATATGACAAAGTTATTGTTTAAATAGTGTCAAAAGTCAATATGATGTATCTATTAAGAAATGAAGGAAATATGTCATTCAAGGCAATGCAGTTAAGGCCTAAGGGCCTCTGGAGGCATCATTGGCAGATTGCTAACGTTATTATGGATATTCAGTTTCGTCTCGATTCTTTTGACAATCGAAAAAATTAAACATATATTGTAGCAGATTTGATCACTAATGTGAGACATCTAGTTGATAATTCTTTTGTTATTTATCCATGTAATAATTCTAGTTCATATATCATCCTTATAAATGACGCATTATGAGTTCCCCTCAAGTGAAGGGTCTCATAATGTTTTATTTTTCCTTATAGGGAGTTTGACATGAGGAACAGGGTTAAGAGGTTAAGAGGATAAGAGGGGGTGGTTATAGATAGGGAATATATTGATAGGTGAGATAAGGTAAAAACAAGTCTGTACCAATGATAGGGATCTAGCAGTCAATGCATCTAACAATTTTTTTTGTATACTTGTTTGTGTATAAACAAATAATGATTTTGTTGTTTTTCTCTAAATTTGCTACTTTACAAACACAAACACTATTTTGTATACAAAAGCACTATTTTTGTACAAAAAAAAATTGTTAGATGCATCTAATTGTTAGATCCCTACTATTTCTTGTCAGCCTCTTTCCATTATCCTATCCCTCCCCTTTTATCCCCGAAACAAACTCCCCGTTACTACTTTTAAGAAAAATGATATTATTTTGTTACAAGATCCTTTTGTTTGTTTTAATATGGTTCAAGACTATAATATATAGCTTAACTTGACTTCTGCAAAAGACGAATTTTAATGATTTTCAAGCTTGTGTAGTGTTAAGTTTGTCCAACATTTCATTCTTTACTTCCCATTTCCGTTAGAACTTTTGTTTTTACATTCTCTATTTTCATTTTTTGCTCCCACGATACCAAAGAAATACTTTCTCCCAATATTCTAAGCAAATTGATAGAGGTAGCCCTAAGCGATGCATAAATGTAAGAAGAATATAATGGATAACATTGGTTAAAAAGTAACATTAAAAACACCAATTAACACATCATTTTATCATGATCCCTATAATACTATCAGTTGGTCGGTTAGCCCTTAGGGCCTATTCTCCCCAGCTTATTTTCAGTTCCGTTCAGTTCCTAACTGATAATCATTACTATTAATTAGTTATAATTTAATTTAGTTCAGTTCAGTTCAATTCAGTTCAGTTATTTTATACCAAAAAGAACAGGCCCTTAAAGTTCTATATATCAAAATCGCCTTTTCAATACCCCAACAATTTGCTTTGTATAGATTGAAAAATAAAAAATGATAGGCTTCACATCTTCACCTCGCACACATCCACGGGTTGTCATCACGCGTTACTTCCTCATTTCTTGAGGAGGTTCTTGTGTCCCAAACAATGGGCAACCTTGCACAATATGTAGCCGAAAATTCGAAGGTCCGCACGGAAGCACCTTCCTCTACGTGCGCACGGTCTGCAATGAACATTTGCAATTTTCCAATGAACATTTGTGGGACCCACTTTAATTTCTTTTTCCTCAACTTTTTCACCCCATGTGCATTGTAAACCAATAAACATCAAGATTATTCCCATGGACATTGTAGTATAATGAACACACGCTATTTTTAATTGAACATTTGCAATTTTGGAATGAACATTCAACCTTTTCACCCCATGTGTGTTGTAAACCAATAAACATCCAGTTTATTCCAATGGACATTGTAGTATAATGAACACACGCTATTTTTCATTGAACATTTGGAATTTTAGAATGAACATTCAACTTTTCACCCATGTGTGTTGTAAACCAATAAACATCCAGTTTATTCCAATGGACATTGTAGTATAATGAACACACGCTATCTTTGATTGAATATTTGGAATTTCGGAATGAACATTTATAAAAAATTTAGTGTGATAAACACATTCTTTCTGTTGAATAAATAATTGCAATTATGGATTGAACATTTTCGCCTAATTTCAAAATTCAAAATTGTCGCTGATTTTTAAAATTCTAATTTCAAAATATTTTTCAATTTTACTATTATTCATTTCTCACTTCATTAACATATTGTTGATTCAAATGTTAGTTTGTTCATCCAAGTTCTTCAAATGTTCTTTCAAATTACTTATATGTTCATTGTGATAAATATTTATGTTGTCATTATTATTCTTTGTAATGTACAAATATGATTTTGCAATGAACAACATACTATCTATAATTAGGGATGTCAGTGAGTAATGGAACCTACCCGGATCCGTGGATCCAGATCCGTTTTTAGCGGATTTGGATCCTCAAATTTTGGACCCTATGGATCCGGGTAGGATATGGATCCTAGTTTTTGAAAACGGATCTGGATCGGGTCCTAAATTATTACCCCATATCCGGATCCATTACCCGTTTTTGAAAGTTATTTTAAAATATATAATTTAAAGGGTAAAAATTAATGTTAAACTCTCAATGTTATTTATGCTTGAATTTGTTATATTAAGGTTGAATGCTTGCTTACTTCAACATCAACAAATGAAGATGTTAAATGGCGTTGTTTTGTTCTTTAAAATCTCTAATATTGTGAAAATTAGGGTCGTTTGAAGAAAATATGTTAGGATCCGTTTTGATCCGTTCAGCCTGATCCGTATGATCCATTGGATCCGATCTGATCTCAATTTTATTACCCTGACGGATCGGGTAGGATCCGATCCTCGCTTAAAACGGATATGGATCTGGATCCTGGCCCGCATCCTACCCATTGTCATCTCTATCTATAATGAATAACCCAACTGAATAGTTATATAAATATCAAAAAAATAAGTAATTACAAAAGATGGTTAATTCAAAATGTATATAACCAAAATAATACAATATATCTCATATGAACACCAAGGTCTTACAAAAGAACATGTATTGCTAATTAAACACTATTGAGTTCATTAAGAAGATATTCTTGTTTATGAGCTTCCTTTCCATTTCCGATTGATTTGATTTGTGAGATCTCGACACCATAATGTATCTGAACTAGTCGAATTGAACTGATACAAGAAAGGAAAGAGCAGTAGTTAAAACAAAATTATTCAAGTTTATAATACAATGAACATAAGCTTTCAAACATACAATTAACACATTGTAATAATACAATGAACATGCTCCCACACTTAAGAAATATATGACCAAATATAACGAACATGTGACTAAAATGAACATGTTAATAATAAATTGGATAATGAACACACGCTATTTTTGATTGAACATTTGGAATTTTGGAATGAACATTTATAAAAAAACTAGTGTAATAACACATTTTTTCAGTTGAATGAACAATTGCAATTTTGGATTGAATATTTTCGACTAATTTTAAAAATTCAAAATTGCTCTCTCCTTTGTTCATTCGGATATCAATTGCAAGGTTGCTTTCATTTATTTTTTTCACAAACCACTATCAAGATTTTCACTAAAAAAAGAGGGAAAAAAATAAGAAATGAAAGTGCAAAATGTAAAAAAATGTTCTATTTTCTTATCAAATGCATAGATCTAATACTTTATGTTGTCGATTTCGCTTTGCAACTTGTTGTGTTCATTTCCATGTACGAAAATTGTGCAAAAAAATGAAAAATTTGAAGAGTTTTATGAGAGAGGTTAGAGAGAAGCTAGAGAGATGTTGGAGTATTTGGGGAGAAGAGATAGAAAGTCTCTGAAAATTTGTGTGGGAAAATGAAAGAAATGAATTCAAAAAATGGGTTTTATGATTTTCGGTGTTCATTGGAGAAGAACATATGTTCTTTCCGTGCGTTTTTGGTTTAATGAACCCGCGTTTTATGTGTTTTGTGCTGCGTTTTGGATGGTGCGTATCATCCTCTACTTACACTCGTGCGCACCATCGACGAACTCAGCGAGATAAAATGACGGGTGCTTGCACAAAGCTTTGAATGCTCTTAGAGCATCGAAAATGGTTATTTTACCTAACATTATTTCTCTATCCTTTCCTCCTTGCTCCACCTTATGTTATAATTCTTGCATCTCACTTTCCTCCTAATGTTACTCACGCCTAGACCCGGTTATTGGGCGGGGCGGGTCGTGGTCGTGCGGGTGGCTGGCGTCGGTCATAAGAGGATCGCCTCATAAAGGGTCGGTAGCGGGTCGGGCCAAATGGGTAGCGGCCGACAATGGCCGATAATGGGCGGGCAGTAAACGAGCAAGAAAAACATGGAATAAAGAGAGCCAATAAGTGAAAGTATAAATGAACGCGAATCCGAATACGTAATTGTTTTTGCAAAATTTATTTTATTTTTCAAAATTATCGGCTTTTTGCCTCTATAATCCCCCGCCCAATAATAACCCCGTCCATTAAAGCCTCGCCCAATAAAAAAGCCTCGTAGATTTGACCCTAATCCTTTAACCATTGGGCTACCCTGTCCAATAACCAGGTCTACTCACAGCCCATCTTAATTCATTTCTTGCTCTTCAAAATTCTAGACTTATCATACCCTGTTTTCCAACTTGACGTATCCTATCTCTATATAGAAAGTGACAATGAAGTTGTTACTCAAATCACCTTAGGCAGGTACAAATTGTCCTTGTCAACTCGCACACTTATAGATGACATATTGACATCTACTTCCTCCGTAACATAATAACTGCAATAAATGGGTATTATTTGTGAGGTATAAAATATTTGTTTGTTGCGTTTATTTTGTTACGGATGAAGTATTAGCTTCTTAGAGATATCATATCATCCAAATTCATCATATACCATAATACAAAGCAAATAGAGTGGAAGATTTTCTTTTTAAAAAAGGTCATACTTTATTTGGTCACTCTGTTTTAATTCTCAATTATTTATGTACCATTGTACTCTACTTGAATTTCGTGTTTCACTTGACTCACTAGAATTTTTCCTTGACAGAATGATCTCCTATTTTCTTCTTTGTACAAAAAAAATGTTAATAATGGGTTTCAATTGGCTTCTTTGGAAAGTATTTTGTCATAATTTTGTGTGACGTGTCGCACACTCAAAATCACGGTGCAACATTATGAGGTGTTCCATTATTCATAACCTCACCAGTCTTTGTCAATAACCCTATAGGACCATTAGATATATGCATCAACCATAATCTCATTACAACTTTAGTAATCTTTGTCATCAACTCCGTATATGCATTATTAATTTACAGTTTTGCACTTCTGCTTATGGGTAGCCCATGTCACACCATCAACTAAAAGCTATAGTGCGACGCAAGATAAACATGTCAATTTTATAATTTTCTAAAAATGTCTTATTAAAAGTAACTGAGGCCGTTGTACTTTCCGCTTTGTCTTTGACATATCAGTCACCAATAATTGTGGAGAAACAAACACCCAAGTGACCCACTTAAGTTGTCTCATGCAAATGTAAACTTTGTCTTCTCTTATTTGTATTCTATTACCATGCCAAAGCCTGTTTGAGGTTCCCATCCTGCTGAGGGTTTCAAGATTCCATATTTATTATCTCTGTTGACTTGTTCATTCCAATTAGACATGCTCCTGTCAAATCTCTATCTTAGCAACTAAGCCCCAAATTTTAATGCCATAAGTGAGTATGTCAACATGGTGAGCCTATAATGGTCGCAAAATCATGTATTCGCTTCAATCCCTATAAAAAAAGGCTAAATGAAGAACTTGTTGTCCCCAGAAAAACGAAGA
Organism: Beta corolliflora; assembly: GCA_947648045.1. Taxonomy (NCBI): domain Eukaryota; kingdom Viridiplantae; phylum Streptophyta; class Magnoliopsida; order Caryophyllales; family Amaranthaceae; genus Beta; species Beta corolliflora. Next base: position 283,070 of record CANSZD010000436.1, read on the forward strand.
ACTTGTTGTCCCCAGAAAACGAAAATCACTTAGGGTCCTACACCAAGTGGATTTATCTATATGCCCTATCCTCACGTGTTCAGTCTAGAGCAATACTCCAAATAGCCGGACTCTACAAAAAAAAAATCAACACCAACAACAAAAATGAAACAGTGCATAAGGCGTACAGTAACAGCAGACATTATCATTTTCACTACATACATACTGATGGTAACAGGTAGTAGCATCTTCAAACCTTACCTCATTCCCTATGTACAACTCTAAACTAAACCAGCTAATGATGCTAAATCTAGAAAGGAATTTATTACAACAAATAAGCTTCTAGCACATTCCTTTGCTTTACACTTATTAGGCAAAGCCTGATATATATGGTTGTGGATCATATACTCTTCATAGATGCTTTGCCCTTAGACCACTACCATCTTTAAGTCCGTTATTTTCCAAAATCTATCTATGTTCTTCCCTACATTTGCTTGTTCGGATCTTCTGTTGCTTTACTCATTGCTTCTTGCAACTATCAGTGTCTTCAGTCTTTGCAAATCTTCCACGGATCCTTGGCTGACTATCAGCTAGAGCTTTCCTGCAGGCATACTGAAGCAAATGTACCATGTAAGACAAGTTCCTGAGACATCCTTCTAAGTAGGAAGTAGATCTTAAGCTTAAAAAAACTTATATTAATCCCTAATACACCAACAAGGGAACATTAAAATTGTTTCAGTTTAAAAAAAGGTCTTGGATTCAAGTTCTGAGATATCAGAACTCAGAAGTAATTGTTGGTAGAGCTTTGCCCTCCCACCCCCCAAATCAAGACTGTCCCAGCTGGTAAACAAATGACGGCCACATTAGTTTGGACAGTGTTCACAAAAAATTACCTTGATTTTCCGGCCAAAGTTCCTCCTTGATTTCTTGTTTCTGTATCTGGAGAGCTTCTGCAAGCGTTCTTCAGAAGGGCAATTGCCAATTTGTAGCGGCCGCTGGAGAGGAGAATGCATGAGACTTATATTACCACTAGCGAGAGTCTGTCATAAAAACCGAGAATCAATGACCTAGCCCCATCCTGTGAAAATGGTGAGAAACATCTAAAGATTTCTCAGTTTCTAAAGGTCTAAAATTCTAATGCTCGTTGCTCAATCAATAATATGATTCATCACAACAAGTCATCTAGCAGAATTTTTCTTCACTACCTCAGCCAAGTTAACATATGCAACCAAGGGAGTTGCTTAGAAAGGACTAATTAGAGGAACAAATTATGAGAGATATATATCTTGTTCACATATGATTTAACAGATTGCTCAACTAAGTACATCATGAGGATCATAGGGAAAGCAAAATAAATGGATGCTCAGAAGACTTGTCAAGCTAACCTTTATGTCTCCTTCACTGAATGCCCTCCTCATCCCATAAGCAGCTCCAAAATCCATTTCAGGAAAATCTAAGAAATTTGGCCTCATTGTGGCGCTACTTACCCATTCCATTGAGTTTAAGGATCCTGAGCTACCACATTTTGAAAATGGCAAATCAGGAAGTGATTTGTTTTCTTCAGTCTGTACCTCATTTGTCATCATAAGAGGAACTTTGATGTCTAGAACATCACAAACAGCTGTGTCTACTGATGTTTTCTCAAATAATTCATTCTGGCATCCATCAAAAACGTCACACAAAAGGTGCTCATTTTGCAGTGATTCCATGTCAGCAACTTCGAGACCTGAAGTTGGCATGCCATTATCTACACAAGTTATCATCGCAATAGTCATGGGATCGAGGCTCCCAATTGGTTCTTCAATTATAGGCTCTGGTGCTTTGAAGAGGTCGCCATCACCTCCCAAGTCATAGTCTGAGATGGTAGAGGTTGTGATGATGCTGTCCTGAAATATGAAAAAAGTATAAAATTAAGTAATTATAACATTACAGTCAAGTTCACAACATCTCTGTAACAATTCTTTTCTTTTGTTTTGTTCTTGTGTTAACACAAGTACATAACACATAATCCCCACAAGCTTTTTCGCTCGACACCATTATAATGACATACAGTATGCTAAGATGTCCAATTTGGCTGGAAATTTTCGGTGCTATGTTACGTGGAATTAAAACAATAAACACAAAGAAGAAGTTTAACTGAGGAAATGCAATTATCTTACTATTAGAAACATGGAAATGGAAAAACTAAAACATCAAATGGATAAAATTTCTTACAAATCTATAGCTCGTTTGGTGCTATGAACATAAAATGTAAATAAAGAGGGTATTAGAGATTTCTTAGATAGAAAAGTTCAGTTTGCTACTCTAAAGGTCCATGAGTAAGAAAAACTTGTCACATAAAGAAAAGGTGAATCCCTGATTTTCTTTGAGTCACTGGGTTTCAAAGTTTTTGGTAACAGGATATGCGCCCTCCATTAGAGTTTTGATACATCTTAGTTTAACAATACTTATATTTTCATTTCAGATGATCTCAAGAACACAGTATGGCAGTCTTCAACTCTTCACATAACTAGTGTGATAGTAGATATGTCTTCGATAGTCGATACAATACTTCCAGGTCGTTAAGTCAGTATATTCATTACTACATAAGTCAAGTTATGATCAGTTGTAGCAAGATGACTCTAGGCTGATATAGTTTTTCCATCTAAAGCAGATCGGATGAGCGGAATCTACAAGTCACCACCAAATATAACCAATACTTACATCCTATTTCAACACAAGATGAGGTAATTAGCAAAAGATACTTGACCTTATTGGCTATTGGAGGCCGTTACTACAAAAGGCAAGGCCTTTATACTTGTATTATCCAATACTGTCTACATAACACATCAGAAGTACATATTTGGTTCAGCTTGAAGATATTTTTAATGAAAGCGAAGAACCAGTTAAGCTATTCAGTCAATTCTATAAACTGCAAAAAGAAAATCATACTTTGCCAAAACACAATTTCCTACAAACCCAACTTTAAAACATTAGTACCAAGGAGCTTTTAGCCTTGGCTTCCACTTTGTCCAATTTTTTCCTCATTTCACCAATTCACATCTTTCAGAAGTTACAAGGAGACTCAACCTGATTCAACTAGGTTTAGACCCAAAAATGCAATAAAATTACAAACCCACAACACAAATGAAGACTGATGCTTTACCCAAAAAACCAAACTTCTTTTTAAACAAGTACAAAAATCAATGTCAACCTTTAAAAAAAAGGAACCTCTTTGCTAAAACCACTTTTCCCAAATTTAGCTAGCTCACAAAACTAGAACCCATATAAACATTAAAGAAATCTCCCATTCATCTCCTTCAAAGTTTTCTTAGGAAAGTCCTATTGAGTATTGACTCTTGTCTTTGTTTTAGTGGGATGTAAAAGCAACTCTGAACAAAACCCTTTAATGGAAAAGAGAATAAAGCACACGCTGGCTGTGACTATGAAATCACTAACTACTCTTCCATTTTTTTTTTGACAGTAATTTCGAAACCTCCATTAATTCCAAATTTAACATAATATTTGGAGCTATCAAATCAAATATATCAACCTTATTACAAACAATCAAAAACATCTAATCAGAACCCATGCATCAATCAATTGACAGGAGCTATCCCAACAAAATATCTTCAACAACCAAAATTCCTTAATCAAGTTCAACCACAGCTTAATGATTGTTAGCAGACTAATGAATGTGGGTCATATACAAAAAATCAAAGGGTGACTCAAAGGAAGAGAAGTTGAAGTTACTCATTAAAGCATTTACCATTAAACCCACAAAAAAAATTCAATCTTGTAATAATTAATACCAAATTTAAGTACTTCAAAAAAAACCCCCACATACCCATTTAAGTAAAACCTAAAAAACCCACATAAGTACTCTAAAAACCCCCACATACCCATTTCACCATTACATGCCCAAAACCCAAAAAATCAAAACTTTAATCAGTTTTTAGGGAAATAGAAAAGGGGGTACTTCAACAGGATTAAAAAGATGAAATCTTTGAAGAAAAAGAGAGAGAAATATACCAGTGATGAAGTGGGTTCTTGAGAGTAACAACAAAGCTCCTCTAATGGCTGAACTTCTTGACAGAAATTCTGGAAATATGGATACATTAAACCTGTTTCTGCATACATTTTTTTTTTGGTTGCTTTAAACCCAGAAATGAGAGTTTAGGTGAGAATAGAGTTGAAAGAAAGACAGAAAGATGAGTAAAAAGAGTGGCAGGGGTAGCAATAACAGCAGTGAGCAGACTAAAACTAAAAAGAGAATCTGAAATGGGATGGTTCCTTCTTCTAGGGGAGGTGGGCTGAGGAGAGAGAATTTATACAACTAAATTACTCTCACAAATTGTAAGTGGGTTGCAATAAATTATAGGAGAAAAACTAAGACATTTTGCTTTCAATAATGAACAGTACACAATAAGGACAAAGGCATAAAGGACAATAAATATCATCAATATTGTGCACTGTCAAGCATGTCCCCCACCTTATTTATTTATAAAATGTCTTTCTTTTATATTAGTAATTCTTTTTGGTATTTGCTTCTCTCATTTTATCATTTTGATTTGATTATTCTTACAGCCACCCCAGTGTTTTGGAATTTATCTTCTCTTTTTGTAGTTGATTTTTTTGTTTGGCTTGTTTATGAATGATTAAGCCCCACTATGAACAAAAGAAAAAAAGTTGAAATTATTTAGGAGTGATGGCCTAAGAGCTTAATATATGCTCCGTAGTCCTGTCAATCCTGTATTCCTGTTTGTTCTTCCTCTTTTAACTTTTTTCTCTCTTAAAAAAAATCTAAATAGGAAGAATAAATAAAAACGGATGGAGTACTCAAAACATAAGTGGAACACTTTTTTAGTAGTGTAAAAAGATAACAAATAGTTTTTATTTGGGGAAAGTTTTTAACTATAAGATATTTAAATAGCCCCACATGGACTAGTGAAGATTGCTAAAACACTAATTATTGGAGTCCATTGAATCCAAATCCACATTACTGAGATGAAGTATTTGGTAATTGGCTTTTGGTGGCTTTTCCACTGTCCTTTTTTCATTGACTTTTAGCTTTTTCATGTGATTAAATAGCCAAATAAGTGTTTGCAAAATGACTTTTAGTGTAGCTAAAAATCCAATTTTTCAATTGGTTTTACTAGCTTTTTTGGTTGACTTTTGCCTTAATTTCGCATTAAACAACCAACAAGAACAAATGACTATACCAAACACATGTATAACCATCAAAATAAGCAGTCAAGTAAAATAGTCAGCAGCTAACCATCAACAGCCAATTGCCAAATGCTCCATATTTCTACACAAAGATACAATACATTTTCTCTTATTTGCCTTAAATTGTTTTGATTTTTTCCAACTAATTGAAACATACACCAAAAACTATTTTCCTAACACATAATATATACTATAAGTAATATGTTAATGTAATAATGTTGATGCAACTTGCCCTTATATTTGGGGTACCTCCAATTCTAGAAGTGAATATAGTCCAAGTTAACATAAAAACAAGTTGCTTACATCTAGTCTAGCCTCTTTTAAATTATAGGCTAAGTTTGAACCATTGGACATACATTGGTGCCGTAATTATGTTAACATGACTGATGAGTGATGACTGCAACGCCCAATTGTTGGCTAATGCTATTGTGTTTGTGGTGGGCTACCAAGCTACCATGCTACCATTGACATAATTAGAAATAAAATAGTTTTGTTCTCCTAGAGTTCATCGCACGTGACAAAACGGCGTGTAGGCCACTAATACGTAATCCCTTCAAATGTATTTAGACGATAATCTGACCCTTTAAACTTTGTGGGCTTTTGGCCTTTTTTTCTTTTCCTTTCGGTTTTCCCACAAAAGGGTAGCTAAACCACGTTTAATTATCTCTAAACCATCTAAAGTGTGTTCACTGTAAACATAATTTACTTATTTTAGTTGAAGAACCTAGTTGCCCTATCACTTGAGACGATTCCTAAAGATGTACCTTTTTATCATAATTGCTTTTGGTAAAAATAAAGTAGTAAACATATACTTAGTACTATAGTATATATATTAGGAAAAATTGACAAGAATAGCCCCGTATACGCGGCCCGCCATAAAAAGCCCCAACTATGACTATTCTATAAAGAGCCTCAACTATTGCATGTGATTGACACGCGTGGTCCTTCCAGGTTACTCACCGGTAGAACCCATCACGTGATTGTTAATGTTGCGGCACGTGTTCCCCTGTTCTTCCATTTTCTTCTTCTCCAATCTCCTCCTTCTTTCTGCAATGATTTTGTTTTTTCCCACCTCTATTTTTCTTCTTCCTCCTTTTCTCTCTCCTCCCCCCTGACACCCCTCTACCTCACCTCCCGTACTCTGCCCCTCTCCTAGCACCCTCATCCTCTTCCTCTTTGCTTCTTCCTGCCACTGAGCTCCTCACTCTCCACTGCCAAAAAAACTCACAGCAAGATAGCAACTTCAACCATATTTACTAGGAAACGATGGTGTTTCAAGGAATAGTCAAATTGAGTTATCGTTGCAAGTCAATGCTTGCCGTGTTTCAATGGTCGCGGAGCAGCTCAACATGTGCGCACAAGCCTCTGATCAACACGAGAATTTCCATCAACTATTACGTGCTTTGAATCTTCAATTCCTCTGCAATTCTTCGCGATCTTCATTTTCTCTCTCTAAACCTTCAATTCGTTTAATGTCAAGCAGAATTTTTGCTGTTGATGTTCTCTCTCCTTAGGTGCGTGTTTTGATTCTGAATTTTTGCTGCTTGCTTAAGATTTGTTTGTATTGATAATTTGATTAATTACTGTTTATCATCTTTGTCTTGCTCTCTCCAGTTTTTTTTCTTTTGATTTTCTCTGTCCCTCACCATTATTTTGCTCTGAATCATCGCAATTTACCCCTCTTCTTCTTTTTTCTTACTTTTTTCTTTGATAAAAACCTGATTAGGATGCTAAATTAGGGATTTTTCACTGTGTTGTTGATTTTTGTTGGATTTATATGGTGAAAAATTTGGTTTTAATTGATTTGTAGTGGTGGATAAACTATTGACTGGATTGAATTTTTCTAATTTGATTTGGGTTTGGTTAAATTTGTTAAGTTCATTGGTTCCTTTATAATTTTTTTTCTCAGTTATTCATGTTTGTGATGCTGAAAAGGTTGTCTTCAGCAGCTTCTATAAAAATCTGGAGTAAATTGTGTTGAAATTCGGGTTAAGGGAATGTGACAGAATTGTGATTGATTATCTCAAATGTTGAACTTATGCATGTAGTGTAGTTAGTTTTTTCATTGGTGTGGATTTCGGTTTTGTATTAGAAAACAAGAACTCTATCAACATTTTGGATATAGAGTTTATCTAGTTGTTAGTATTTTTACTGATTACCGTGGATAGAGGAGGTATGAAGAATAGGGGAGGGAGAGGGAGGGAGAGGGGGTGACAGGGGAGGAAGAAGGGAGGTGAGAGAATTAGGAGGAAAAAGAGGTAAAAACAGGCAAAAATAATCTTTTAAGAAAATTTAACCGGTAAAACCGGTTGCTGGTGAACAAGGACCATGTGTGCCAAATGCATGCAATAGTTGGGCCTGCTATGGAATAGTCCATAGTTGGGACCTTTTATGGCGGACCGGCCATAGTTGGGACCGCTCTTATCAATTTTTCCTATATATTAACAAGTAGTAGAGTAGTAATAGTAGTTAGTCACTTGGCAAAACTCTTACCTTAAAACCTAGAGGTTTTTGGTTCAAATCTTGCTAATGTGGTGTTTGGGAGTAGGGATGCACTTATGTTCCCAGTTACTCTCAAGCACTTGACTTGCAAACACCAGATGAAGCTACGTGTACTTTGTAGACTCTTTTCCCCAAGGGATCCCATACTTGGCGGAAGTTGATTTTGATTCATATATTAACGAAAAGAGTGTGAATTACACTTGCCAATGCACATTTTTTTACCAGTAATATCTCTAATTATCCACTACTAGAAATTATGAAAAGTTGATATGTTGAAAATTTACATTGAGATTAATCTAAGAACATCTTATATACTAGCATTTGTTTCAATATACGAGTTAAAAAATTATGGTCAAAGTGAGGCATGTGAATACTGTAGGTGTGTTCGTAATCGAGTGCCCGCATTTTTAGGTAGTTGAAAAGGTGGCCCTTGGCCTAGTCCGAAAAAAGCGAGTACCCGATTTTTTACGGGTCGAGTGATAGGGTACCTGGTTTATATTTGTAATATATTTTTTCAAAAAAAAATTCATTGATTAGCTAGAGGTTAGTAGAGCTCCTGGAAAGTGCCAAAACATATCTTGCACTGCCTTTCAATTACAAACTAGTTTTTAGGCCCGGGTACGGAAATTTTTATTTAATAATATTTTACTTTGAACTGATAACATCATATATTACTTAGTTTAGTGGTTAAAACATTATTATGTAAGCTTGAAGTCACGGTATCAAATCTTATACAATGTAATTTCTTAATTAATTTTTTTATTGTATGTGGATTACATGGAAAAAAACATCATAAGGGAGAACGCCACATGGCATCGTTCCTTGTTTATGAACGCCTTTTAATATATTAGTATAGATGTTAACAACTTCACTAAAAAACAATTTCTAATCCTGCTACTGCCAATTACAAGTCCAGCCATTGCCAATTAGTATATATTCAGTATTGTTTGGATATATTTCACTAAGATGGATCAATCTATCAAGAATAGTTAGGCAATCAATCTAAGTGCTATATGATGGATGAATAAGAGTAATTGACCGTCGTATTATTGCATGTGTAGCTATGAAAATACAAGAGTATTGAGAAGAAACAGAAGAGAAGTATATCTCGTAAGCTGATGCCTTATAATTGGCTACATATATATTTATAATAAACAACCCTAGCTAAGTTACAGTTATTGGTTGTTGGAGATGATTAATATTTCTGCTGGAGATCTCTTATATTGTGGCGAGCTTTAACCTTTATTATCTCAACTGCCCAAAGATGCTGACTTTATTCAACGCGTAATACAAACACATGCTTGACGGTCATGTAGACGAAATCTGAACATAACCTATCTCTAGACACGTCGCCAAAACTGGTCAAGTACAACCCGGATTTTTCCACACAACAAGTATCATCCTTTCATATTTTTAAAAATGCAAACCCATTGACTAACTTCATGAACAAAATCACTCATAACATGTGAAGACCATTATTTTCCTTTCTTAAATCAGGTATTTGGCTAAAAAAAATTCAGAATACATAAAATACCGGGGTTTTCAGATACCCGTTTATTATTTTGCTCGCCCTGTGACCCGGCCCGATAAAAATTAAAAAAAATAATTTTATATCCTGATTTCTCATATGCGGGTCGGCGGGTCGATGAGTCGGATATTGCGGGACGGATTTTTGCGCACCCCTAGTCAATAATACAAAAGTCAAATTATTGCAATTAATATGAGATGGATGTAGTCTCATATTCTCACCTAAAAAAAAAGTTGATCATCATTTATACTCCTTCTTTTTCACTATACCTCATTGTATTTTAAATCTCATATATCAATATTATAATTATAATAATTAATTATTTATGTTTATAAATTTATAAAGATTCCAGAGATAATCATTAAATAATCAATTTTGTTCTAGAGTGATTTATTTATTTTAAATATTATGAAGTTAATTAATTATGTATATTATTAAGTACATAATTTCATGGTGTTTTTTTTGTCCCAAAATATAGATAAGCGAAAAAAAATCTAACCGATGTTAGAATATAGCAATATGAGTGTCAATCTACACATCTTATAAAGTTTTTAGCATTAGTTTTTTTTCCTTTTATATTACCAATTACCATAGCAAATCATATAACAAAGCAAAAGATTGCAAGGTTGGCCATGGTTTGGAATATGCAACTGTAGGGGTTCAAGTATTGGGTAAGATGAGAGGAGGTTCTCACTTTAATCCTGTTGTGGTTCGATCTTCTAGGTTAGAGATTGCAAGGTTGGATCTTCGAATTCGCATAATGGGTGAATTACTTCAATATAATTCACCCCAAGTTCATGTGATGACTTTCGGAGTCATCACACCTAAAAAATACATCTTGTGGGAGGCCCTTCAATTTAATATGGGGAACGTTTCGACCTCCACGCATTTTGAGTTTCAGTCTTCCGAGACTAAACTCTGGTTACCCTCGCAGCAGGATCAGAAGTCACTAAAGGATGTGACTTCTTTGTTACTTCAATCAGTAGAATACTAGGAAGATATTTTTGTTCAAAGACCTTGGGATTTGTTGTCTAGTAGACATTGGGGTCTACTAGATGACTTGCGGCAATCTATATATTTTTGAAGATCGTCTAGGTGTCGTCTTTCAACAGGTTCCCTCTCATATCAGGTCTTCTTCAACAAGACATATAACCGAATCCCACCTACCACCGCTCGAGCCAAGTTTAATTTGGTCTGGACAAGTAATAGTTTGTTTTTGTTTCATATAGACCCGGGCATGGGACGGGCCGGGCTTGAGAAAATGCCGTGCCGGGCCCGACCCCGTGAGTGGCGGGACGTGACGGGCCTAAAGTTTTCAGGTTTTGTCCACAGTCCAGCCCAGGCCCGCGGGGCGGGCTCGTGCCTCCGGGGTGTTAGGCCCACAGGCCATATAAGCGAGCTCGTGCCGGTGCAGGGCCTGAAATAAAATTTCTTGACCGTGGCAGGCCCACGGCTCACGGAGCATACACCGGGTCGGATCGGGCCTAGAGCGGGCTCGGACCGGGCTGAGCCCAAATGGTGCTGGCCCGGTCCATGCCCACCTCAAGTTTCATAGAGTATGTGAGAGCAAATGAAGCTCCTTTAGTTTCAGTTTGCTTTGTTTTATGTTTGGTTGTATTAGCTTTAGGTTGTACTTCCGTTTTTACTTAATGCAAATTTTCTCGATGTTAAAAAAAAGGAATGATCCAATCTCATGAAAAAAAAGGATGCTAATTTGGTGACCCATTTCCATGAAAAAAAAAGTTATGAGTGGATATACTCTTAAAAAGTCAAGAGCCAACAAAAAAATGCATCTAAAAATCATGAAAAACAGTTAGCATCCAACAGTTGGAGTCTTCTAGAAAGACTCGGACACATAATCAGGTACCATTTGGTACATATGGCTCTTCTAATTGGTACTAAAAATGGTGCTACATCTTTAATTTTAATTGGTAGTTTGGTACTAGCAATAGTTGTAGACACATAATCGTATCTCCTCATTTAAGGGCCCAATGATTAAACATACCGCGGACTTAATTGGTCCGACCCAAGGGCAGAGCAGTCCGAAGAGCCAAAACTATTTTTAAAAGTGTTAAAGCGTATTTTGATGATCCAAAATCGTATTTTAAAGCCCACTTAATTATTCATGATAATTAATTGTATTTTTGAAAAAGCCCAATTAATTGTTTAATAATAATTAATTGTTTTATTTAAATAAAATAAATATTTTCAAAGATATTTTTATAATTAAAATCGGATTTTATCCCGTAAAATCAAATTTTCGGAGTTAAAAGATAAAAGAAAATCGTTAAAACGCGTTTTATATATAAAAAAAAGTTGTCAAAACGTGTCAAAAGCAAGGCGGTGCGCTAAGCGCACCAACGTGCGCCTAGCGCACCAGCTTGCACCAAGCGCACAAGCTTGACACGTGGACCTGTGTGTCACACAGAGTCGTGTGCCGAGCACATTCTTCTGTGCGATGCACATGCTGTCAATTCAATCTTTTTTTAAAAACGCGTACCACATGTACGCTGTTTATTAATCATGCCCCGTCAGGTGCGCCAATGTGCGCTAGGGATGGCAATGGGTCGGGTGGAGCTCCATCTGCCCCATCACCCGCGACCCAAAACTCCATCTACACCATCCATCACCCGCCAAAAATTTCACCCATATCTGCTCCACCCATCATCCACTGGTGGGGCGGGTGGAGCGGGTGGGAAACGGGTGATACTAGGCACAAAAACTATTTTTAGACTTAACAATTTTAAAGAATTTAATGTATGAAAAATTAATCATAGTCTCATAGATTAACAATAAAGTGACAAAATATCAATCTTATTACACACCAAAAAGTAATTATAAGTATTTTTTTTATCCCTTAAAAAAATTATTATTTTTAGTTACCTTAAATGACACGTGGCAGTATATATATATATATATATATATATATATATATATATATATATATATATATATATATATATATATATATATATATATATATATATATATATATATATATATATATATATATATATATATATATATATATATATATATATATATATATATATATGTTAATGGAGGATGGATGGAGCGGGTGATGGGTCCAAAAAGTATCATACATATACGACCCGACCCACCACCCGATCCATCCACCACCCGATCCATCCACCACCCGTCCGTCACCCGCTTCACCACGGGTAATCACCCATTTATTCGGGGCGGGTGGGTGGATATTTCGCTCACCCATGGATAATTGCTATCTTTAATGTGCGTCTGACGCTTGTGATTGTGCGTCACACAGGGTGCTGCGCCTGGCGCAGCCTGCGCGTGACGCGCAGTTTCGTTTTCCCTTTAAATAGGCTTGATTTCGCCGAATCAAATACGGTTTTCTGATATAAACATTACGACTTTATACTTCGGACTTTTAAGAATACACTTACGAATCTCTCTACAAAACTCATACTCCCATACTTTTCAACACAAAAACACATACAGACAAATACTTTCAGACATTCATATTTTTAGGCTTCACAATTGCTCGTTCCAAAAGTTGTCAATCTCTCAGACCCAAGCCACGGTATAATCCTGAGGGTCCTTGAATAAATTCATTATTTTTGTATTGAAGTTACTAACGATTTCTTTCATGATGTAGATCTTTAATATAAAAAACACTCTTTTGTACATTATAATCCTTCTTTCTTTTTTATTTATTTTTTATATATTATTATATGCTTGCCTGATTGTCCTGCTTACCTTTTCATCACCTCACATGTTATTTACTGCTAATCAAGACCTAAAGGACTGTTCTAATATTAATCAGATAATTTGGACAACCTGTTAGGTTCCCTGTAATTTTGATTGCCCAATAACATATCACTACAAAATAGTATTTATGTGTTTCCTGAACCAACCTAGACTTAATTATTTTTTAGGGTGCATGAAAATATTATTTGGCTATTCTATTGCATAAAAATTGACATGAATCGATATTTAGTAGAAGTCAGCAATGGGCGACATGGTTCATTATGACCGTGTTTGTACCCTCACTCCCGAACTCAATCTATGGTTCATTGACCATCTATGGAGTCAGGACGGGGAAATCTACATTGGATAAATCCCTAATTTGTCCCTAGGATTTCCCAATATCCAATTAGGTTTATGGGTCTTCCTTTAAAGACTTGTTGGCGACTTCAAAATATTTTTTAATAAAACCTTAACAATGGGGTAGTTAAATACGCGCTCACACCGCGTAGGCGAAATAAAAACACGCCTACAATAGTATTGTCTTAGTAGTTATTGGAAGGGTCTTGGGTACTATTTTCTTTTGTTTTTTGGTACTAATTAATTTGAAGTGATATCAGTACTATTCTAAGACATATTTACTCTGTTTTTTTTTTACTTGCAACCGTTTGACTTTCACGCTTATCAATGCATAATTTCAACCATTAATATCTTTAATTACCCGATAATTAAAAATTATGAAAAGAAGATATTCGGAAAATATATACATTAAGGGATTGTTCTCTTAGGTATAAAACAACTGAACTAAACTGAACTGAATTGAACTGAACTGAATTGAACTAAACTAAACTGAACTGAAATGAATTAAATTATAACTAATAGTAATGAATAAATTTAGGAATTGAACTGAACAGAATTGAACTGAACTGAACTGAACTGAATTGAATTGAACTGAACTGAAAATAAGCTAAGGAGAACAGGCCCTAAGACGAATCTAACAAGTTCCCACATGAATATGTTTCTCCTACCAAAGATAAACTAAGTAGAGTTGGTTAATAGTCTAAAAGTCAAACCATTATTTTTTTTAAGGTAAGATGAAGTCTCTTGCAAGGAGGGGGGGAAATTGAGGATCCCTCCTTGCAAGGAGTGAGACTCGATCCCAGGATCTCTGGGATCGGAGGTGATGCCAACACCACTAGGCTATCACCTGATGCTCGTAAAAGTCAAACCATTATAAATAATAAGAAACCCAAAACCTTACGCGCTTAGAAATCTTCTAAAGTTCAATATAAAATCTTAAAAGCTAGAAAGAACTCTCTTTTAATCACCTAATGACCTACTAAAGCTAAAAATGTCAAAACTAATAAGCTAACGCCCTGTTCTTTTGGACTTATTTTCAATTCAATTCGGTTCAGTTTAGTTCAATTATTCTCTACAATTCAATTTCTCCCAATTCAGTTCAATTTAGTTTTAGTTTAGTTTCTCCCAGAACAAAAGAACCGGGCCTAAGTGTGGGGTATGTGAATTTTAATACCCCTTCATTTCTATTTGTTCTTCTTTTATGGAACATGATGACTTTAAATTAATGCACTTAGTGTCTCTTACTTTTTGGAACTTCTCTCTTTTTTTGCACTATCTATTTTACTTTTGTTCTCCAAATATGGTACTATTCTCTATAGCAAAAACAATCTGAAACATTCCAATGGAGAAAACATGATGAATAAATAGGAACAAATGGGGTATATTGCTAATAGTGGTCTGATTGATTAGTAACACAATATATTTGATCAATGGTTTTTCACTTACTTGATTAAGTTTAGGGGTTTCCATGTATGTAATTAGGTTGTTTGGCAATTAGTCGTTAAATATAAGTTGTTGACTATTTTTTTCACTGACTAAATGTTTGTGTGTTGTTTATGTTGTGTTTGGTAAAATTATATGTGGGTGTTGCCTATTTGATGCAAAACAAAAAAAATCCAAAAACCAAATGACATATGAAAAATTTAGTATAATTAGCTTTTTATTTTTGGTTAAAAGGCTGATATTTAGTTACGTAAATAGTCATTTACCAATTTTTTCATTGGCTAATTTTTTGGTGTTAGAGAGCGATTAAGTACAGTGATGTAGACGATATTCGATCCCAAGTTTTGAGTATCACCCGCACAAAACATTACCAACTAAGCTAGATGACATCCATTTTTTTGGCTTTTTGACCACATGAAAAAACTAAGAACACAAAAACTAGTGAAAGAACCATTGGAAAGTTATTTACCATGTCTCAAGGTGGTCAAAACTCAAAACAAATAGGACAGTGCAAAAATAATGATTTAGAATAATTTTAGGCCTACATATTTAGATTTAAAATTATTCTGAACCACTCGATTTTACAATATCATACTAAGTATGGTTACTATATAGTTTTCCTTTGATGTATTTGTTGTATATTGGTGTTTTGTCCTACCATATGTAGAAAAAGTAAAAGTGTAACTAGGCCTGGGCATGGGCTCGGCCCGCGGGCTTGGGCCAATGGCGGGCCGGACTGGGCCCTAGCCCATGTGTGGTGGGTCGTGTCGGGACTGAAATTTCAGATTTTGTCCCCGGCCGTGCCTCCTGCTGAACTGGCCCCTGTTTTATGTTGTTTTTTTGAATTCTTGGCAGTTTTAAGGGGCGTTCTAGGCGGGCTCGTGTCGGCCCGGACCTGAAATAAAATTTCTTGACCATGGTAGGCCCACGGCCCACGTAGCGGACAACGAGCACGCCGTCCCGTCCCATGCCCACCTCTAATGTAACTATTAAAAAGAAGTATCCCCAAAAAAAAGCGTGTAGCTATATTAAAAATAAATAATGGAGGTAGTAATGTAGTATATGTAATTTGCCGCAACCCTTTTTTCGCTACGCATACCTAACAATTAGTAACTTGGAGGTACGGGTGTTCATTTCGGATAATCCAATCCGAAATTTCAGATCAAGGAAAAATGTGATTCGGATCCGATTCGAAAAAATCGGATATCCGTAAAACTAACAAAATTGATTTTTTTTTTCAAAGGAAAAGTTCATAAAATAAGTTTCGGGTCGGATATTTCGGATATCCGGTCTTGATCACCTCTTTCTCTATTCTACATGGTATCAAAAGCATCAGGTTAGATCCTCGAAAAACAGTAGAGAGAAATGAAGAAGAAAAAGAAAGGAGAGAAAGAGATAAAAAAAAGTTAGGAGAGAAATTATAGAAACAAAAAAATTGTGAATGTGTGAGATCAATCATGGCAAGTAATGGTTTTTTTAAATGTGTGGATGGGTTCCTTTTTAGCCCATGAAATTATTTTTGGTTACTATAAAAAAGAGGGAGAAAATGTTTAGAGTGATGGGGCAACCTTCACAAGAAAATCAGATAATTGACAATCTGATAATGGTGGAAGTCGTAGTCAATGCAGACATGGTTTCCAAAATTTTAATAGTGGATGTGGTCAAAATTGCAAGACTACGTCGAAGAGAGTTTATGGAGAGAAGTGCTCATTCATTGAAGGTTGATGAGAAGTGCATCAAGAAATTTGAATATGGTAATGAGAAGTGCTTCCATGTTAATGGAGAGAAGTGCTCCATGAAGATTAAGAACAACAAAAAAGAATGAAGTGATGAAGATATGCTTCGCTTATTCAAACTTTGAAACAAGGGAGCGGGTTGAAAAATATGCTTCAAAGTTAGTGGTCTTGATTTTCCTTATGTTTAGGAAATGTAGTTAGTGCCTTAGTAGTAATCAGTTAGCTAGGATTTGTTAGCTGATACATTTGTTACATGATGTTAAACGTGGGCCATGACTCCACTTTCCTTTGCTTTGTTTTAGCAACAATTAGTTTTCTTTGTGTGCCTATTTAAAGGCGTGAATATCTTGAGTAATTCTAAGTAAGCAAGTCATTCCACTGCTATTTTTTCGAATCGGATATCGGAAAAATGCCCAAAATGCCCATGTTTCGAATATCTAAAAAATGCTCATGTTTCAGATATCCAAAAAATGCCCATGTTTCAGATATTTTCGGATATCCGAAAACAAAAATTCTCAATCCGTATCCGATCCAAAAACAATTTCTGATATCCGTTCCGAAATAACTAAAAAATCAGATATCCGATTTATCGGATCGAATATCCAATTTACCGAATCTGTTTGACCGGATCACGAATCGGATATTTATGAACAACCCTACTTGGAGGAGTAACAGTTAGCTAGATTTAGCTAAGCACCCCCACTCTTAAATTAAATATAGCCCAAGTGCAAACAACTCTTCTCAAATTTGCAACCTTTTCGTTGCATGTCCCTTGACAAGAAGCCACATGTCATATTCCGAGCGTTGGTTCCAGGCTTCCAGCCTTGGGGGTTGACCCTAGTCCCTGTGAGTACATTCTTGAGTCTTAAAAGGTTCTTTGTTAAGTTCTTAAAAAACTGCAGAATATGCACACAATGCCATATTGCTATGGCCTACAGCGAAACAAAATATCTGTGAGATTAATGTACTCCCATAAATGTCTATATATTTTTGAGTTGGTGTGTCCTGCATGCTAGTAGGTTAGTAGATCAGTAGGAGTTGATCCTTGGACCAATTATCTCTCCTAGTAAAAATAATAATCATTGAATTTAGAAATTCCTCAACATATAGTTGGGATGAGGATTCGAACCCTAGGCAAGCAGCCTTCGAATTCGGGTGATACTCCACTTACCTAACACTTCTTCCTCTTTTTTATTTTATTAGGAGAGATAATTAACTCAAGCAACCAACCCTACTAGCTACTACCGCATGCAAAGCGCACCAACTGTTCGATGAGTATGTTAATCTTTGGTAACTTAAAATTGAATATAAATCTATCATAGCTCTCAAGTTTGTATTCTAGTTGTCATATACATGATTCTAGTTGTTGCCCTTGAAATATTGTGTTGCAAACAAATACTTCCCCTGTTTCTCAATCAATCGGCAGATCTAGTTAGCTTAAGAGTGGGTTCAAGTCAAAGTCGGAGTCAAAGTCATAGACGCAAAAAAACAATATGATATAACAAGAATAATTTCTAAATTGGAGAAATAACCTAGAAGTTTAATCGTTGACAATATTCAATTACTCTAAGTACTAACAATATAAATAAAAAGTATTAAAATTGTTGAAGTGAAATTATAGCATAACAATTTAATGTATAGAATGATAGAATTTAGAAGAAATTGAAATAATATTCAATTACTCTAAATACTTTTTTTTTTACCTTTTTTCAAAAAACGCAACCTACTGTATGATGATAATTTGCTATAGCTATGTTCAGTTGGCTAATGTGACGACTTAGAGAGAAATGTTTTTTTTTTTCGGTAGAAGAACTCAAATAGCAGTACAATAAAGTAGAGTACTAGAGTATGGTAACTTGGGATAATGGAATTGGCAGTTTCTTAGACTAGACATCTATTGGCTAGACCCATTAAGGAAAATTTAAATAGGTACTCCTGAAGTTATGACTCTTCTAGGCTCTGACAAAGTAAAAGTGAATTTGTTTACTTTGTTTTCTATTCTAACTTTTCAATCCTTCTTTTGGTTAGCTGATTCACATGGGATTAACTTTTTTTTTTCCAAATTTTACTTGACTGCTAGTTTTTTCCTAACATTCAAGTGGGGTCATTTGACCCCAGACCTTATTACTTAAATTCTCCCTCATTCTCAATAAGTGCATCATGCGGAAAGTTTGTAATACAGCGTAATTCAAGTGGTGAAAGTTGGGACCACAATAAAGAAAGTAATTCCATGCTGAAACAAATAAGTAGCGGTCCCCTCTCTTTATTATTGACATATTTGTAATAATATCAACTTTTTTAATCATTTTGAGTTTGGTTGCATTTATTGTGACTATTCCAAATAAGGAAAATGATGTACTTATTGAGAAAAAGATGAAGTATATTCTTGATTGTAAACACAAATATTAAACTTTATAGTGCATAGTATATTTATGTTTAAAATATTCAATATTTATATAACCAAGCTTAATGCGGAGGTGGTAGGAACTCACCTCGTGACTTTGAAGGTCACAAGTTCGAACCTCACTATCTATTTGTCTTGAGAGTGGGGATTCCCTTATATCCTCCTATTCTCAAGCATTGACTCAGGGGTTTCACTGGTGAGAGTAGAAAAAAATTCAATAATTATATAAGGGGCCATAAGTTTAGTTTTTGGCAAGTGAAAGTTGTATAATGCAATAATTGAGAAATCAAAACTGGTGACATGGGACCCACACGGCTATCTAACACAAACAGAGATGAGATTAGAGATAAGTTCATTTGAAGATTATTTTTTCAACCCTAATGTATAAACTAACATAGTAGTATTATTGGGGGCCATCGTAGTAAAATATTATTAATTTAGGGTCTGTTCTCCCCAGCTTATTTTCAGTTCAGTTCCTAAATTATTATCATTACTATTAATTAGTTATAATTTAGTTCAGTGTAATTCAGTTCAATTCAGTTCAGTTTAATTGTTTTATGTCGAAGAGAACATACCCTTAGTTTGCTAGGTTTCATAGCAGAATAAAAGATGGAGGTGACTCCTTATATTTTAATGGACAAACTATTAATGGAGTAGTCTTGCTTGCTTTTCTCCTAAAACAAAATGCACCTCAACAAAAATAGTAAGTATAGCTCTTCTTGAAAGTGACATTGCAGGTTTAGAAAAGATAAAACCATAAATAATAATATCCCCTCTATTATTTCATGTATCAGATTTTGCATTGGTTTTAGGCTTTTCGCTGCTAGCTAGTAGTTTCACTGCCACCTACTCACCTCAGCACACCTTGGCACATGGAATCCAGAAGATTGCCTTCTTTTTTCCCTTGATACACTGAATAATGATAAAAAAGTTAATATATTTTTCTTGAAGATTTATTATACTGGAGAGTGGAGAACTGGAGATAATGTCTCTCACTTTATAGCATTGGATTAATTCCAACACTTCTAATTTCACACCCACCACTTCACAATTAACATTATTAATATCTATAGTTATTTTCGGTAAAAAAGTATAGGAATTAGATATAGTAAAGTTACATGAGTAATTGCGAATAGTGCCAAAACTGGAAGTGTTGCAATTAAATAAAAAACGGAAGAAGTAGTTACACTTTCACTTTTCACGCATACAAATGAAAATTATAAAAAAAAAACTAATAATCAAATAGTACATATCGAAACGAATCAAACAAGATCACATATGACTATATTTTTCATTACTCATAAATCACAAATAATAGTCAAAAGTCAAAGTCGAAATGTAGTATGTACTTGTAACTCTTTCAAAACTTCCGTAAAAGGAAAAAAACTTTTTCAAAAATATATCGTTTTTCTAATTATGAATTGCACCATATCACATATAAAATCGGTTTTTTATTATATTGGCTTGTTTTACAGATTAAAATTTCACTTTTTGGGATTTCAGTCAAATCATAGGTTGCAATTTTTTGGATTTTCAATAATTTGAAAAAAAACCAGCCGATGTTAGTTAGTTGTTTTCTTCACTTTATTTTTTCTGAAATTATCTTTATTATTCTGAAATTTTCTTATTTTTTCTAAAATTTTCTTATCTTTTCGTAACGTTTCTTAACTTTCCTTAACTTCTCTTTTGACTTTTTTATTTTGAAAACTTCTTATTTAATACTAACATTTGTTTCTAAATAAGTGCCACAATTTGACTTTTTTACGCTACCAACGCACAACTTTGACCATTAATATCTCTATTTATGTATTTGTAAAAGTGATAAAAAGTTGATATTATGAAAATATTCATTGAAACAAATCCAACAACATTTATATGACCATTTTTGTTTTTATATATTAGTAAAAAGTACAGTCAAAGTGAGGTATATGAATAGTACATAAAAGTTCAAAGTGTTGCACTTAAAAAGAAATAGAGGAAATATGAGATTTTCTTATATTTTTCGGATTTTTCTTAACTTCATCCGAACTTTGAGACAATAAAATTAGCGGTAGAGATCAAGATTGACTATGTGAAAGATTTGCGAAAACATTAAGTAAAAATATCAACAAAGATCTCAAGGAATTGAGGAGAGAGAGGTGTAATTTTAGGATTCTTCCTTGAGCTGAGGATGAAGATGAGTTAGGAAAGGAAAAAAAAGAATGGAAGAGAGGGAGAGAGAAGAAGAAGTTGGGAAATGTGATTTTTTGTGGAAAATGAATAGTTGTGAGAAGGGGTAGTAAATAGATTGGGTAATTTCAGTCAAAAAGTAAGGACAATGGTGTCATTAATTTTTTTTCAGTAAGGTTATTTTTGTCCACAAATATAAGCTAAATTTGGGAAGATTCAAAACAAGAAAAACTTTTTGGAATTTCCCAATGAGGAATCACGAAAGAAAAGAGAAGAGAAGGGAGGAAATAATTAATAATTTAGAATGGAAAAAGTATATAAGAGCAAAAAAGTTAACGAATTTCCATAGCTTGTTCATAAGGGATGTTATATATGTTCCTTCATTAGAGGCTATATCACCTATATGGGAGATGAAGATTCTCTTATTATTTCTCTACTTTAAAGATATCCAGCCGGCCAACCCACTAAGGTTGAATTATGACCAAGTTAGGTCCTATCAAATTATTCATTTTATCAATCTATTTATTGCATAAGAAAAATCATATACTCCATCTTAACTATACTCCATCTTATACTCGACAATCGGTATACTTGTGTAGTAGCTAGTGAAGAAGTTCAGGACATCATGTAAAAAAGGTTATACCTAATTTAAAAAGACATAATTATTAAAATGATAGTAGGGTAGAGATGGCCAACAGTGCGGGCCAATCCAGCCCATCCCGCGGGCTGTGTGGGTCGAGCCCGCAAAAAAGCCCGATCCAGCCCGCCTCGAACCGTGAAATAGGTGTGTGGATTGTGGGCCGAATTTTTTTAGCCCAATCAACGGAAGCCCGCTACTAAAACCGCCGACCCCGGTCCACTGAACCGATTCAAGCATGGCCCATGAACCGAAACCAAATTGACCCCAAGTAATTATTCAACCAAATTATGTATATTTTAATCAATTTGTATATATTTTAGGAAAAATTGACAAGAGCGGTCCCAACTATGACCGGTCCGCCATAAAAGATCCCAACTATGGACTATTCCATAGCAGGCCCAACTTTTGCATGGGTTTTACACGCGTGGGTCTTGTTAACTGGTGACCGGATGTTTAAGTTACTAAATGATTTTCCCCTTTTTTTTTCTTTCTCTGTTACAAACTCCCTCCAAAATTTTCATTCTCAATGTCTGACAACGGCCATAACTCCTCCCCCTCATCTATTGATGGCTGTCTGAATTCTTCCCCATTTCTTCAAAAATTTCTTCTTTTCTTCTTTCAATCACTCATCTTCTTCTTTTATTCCTTTTGCTGTTGGTGAACAATTTGTGCGAGGCTGTTGTTGCGGTTTTTGCGAACATCACAAGTTGGGTTTTTTTGGGAACAATCTGGGTAAGTTTTTCTTATAATTATTGTTGTATTTTGGAAATAATTAGATAATTGCTGGTAAATTGTTATACTTTTGTGTTTTTCGTACTTGAAATTGCTGAATTATTGTGGTTTGTTGAACATTGGTAGAAATTTGATTTTTTTGGATGCTAGGATTCCTTAGTCGATTGTTTTCTGCTTCTTAGTTGTGATGTGTTGTTTGTGTTACTGTTGTGGTTTTGCTGTGTTAAATTGAAAATTTTCTTGCTTCAGGATTGGATGTAATAGTTACTTTACGTTTCCATCATGGAGGGACTTTTAGGAAGAACAGGTTGGGTGTTTTAGAGTATGTTGATGGGGGAATTAGGACCTTCCCAGTTGACCCTGATGAACTGTGTTGGTGGTACTTGGTTGAATTGGTGAAAAAATGTGGGGGGTACAATGCAATAGACCAGATTTTCTACTTAGTGCCTGGTAAGAACCTTGAAAATGGTTTGTTTAGAGTGTATAATGATCAGGAGGTGTTGAAAATGGGTGCAATAGCCATAAAAGAGAGATGTATTGATCTGTTTGTGAAACACATGGTTGATGAGCCTGAAGTAATAACATTTCTTGAGGGACCCGCCGCCCAAGGAGATGGTGAGTGATAGTAGAGAGCAACAGGAGAGAGGTTGTGAAAATGGGGAGCCTAAGGAGGGGGGGACCGAAACTAAAGAGCCTAAGGAGGGGGGGGACTAAAACCCGGAGAGCCAAAGGAGATTGGGATTGAAATTGGGCACCCCAAGAAAAGTGGGAGTGGGAGTAAATCAGTTGGGTTGAGTCAAAACAAAAAAGCCCATGCTCCCCCCAAAAAATTGACCCCACGCAGAAAAGAGACAAACCCTAAGACTAGGGTCCCACCAAGCCCCACTTAGATGCAATCCCTAGAAAGTTGGGACTTAAAGCAACCTCGGTTAATCCTCCCCTAGAAGACCCCCGAAGTCACATTGATTCCCCCTACCGACTTTTATGCCAAATGCACAACCAACCCAACCCCGGTCCTTCGTAAACTTCAACAGAGCAACCATTCTCCCCCCCCCACCCACTTCACAAACAACACAACCACTCCCACCCCCTCAATACACCAATAGAACAACCACTCCCACCACTCAATACACCAACAACAACCACTATCAATCCCACCCCTTACTTCACAAACTAAAGAACCAATCCTACCCCTCACTTCACAAACTAAAGAACCAATCCCACCTCTCACTTCACAAACTGAACAACCAATTCCAACCCCAGCTAGTGACTTCTTTGAGTGGTATGACAATAGACCTGATAGTCCTATCCCTTATACTGAGCTATTTGCAGATGATGAAGGAGATGAGAGTGATGGATCAGATGGTTTGTATGAACCAGCTAGTGATGAAGATGATGTTGACATTGATACTCTAGGGTTAGAGGAGGAGGTACCTAATGCTGATGTGGAATTGAGGGATGGTGAGGATGGTGAGGATATTATACCTGAGGTGGAACAGGAACTGGGAGAGAGTACAGATGAAGAATTGAGGGAAACTAGAGAAAGGGTGAAGGGGTGCAATAGCAAGTTATTTGAACTTGCACAACAGCTGCAGAGGGAAGCAGCAGATGGTAGATGTGGGGGATCTACCTCTCAGAGGCCTGATCTGGGAAACACTTCAACGGGTGGACAGAGTCACATCCGTGTTAGTGACTATGAAGACAAAGTGATGAGGATGAATTGACACCGGGAGATAAGTGGAGAAGAAGATTTTAGTGGGAGAGTTAGAAGAGAGAGGAGGGTTATAAAGTGAGTGAACACACCGACTTCACCAAATTTGAGTGGAAAGTTGGTTTTAGGTTTCCCAACAGAGAAGCCTTTAGACAACCAGTTGCTAAGTATGCTGTTGTGCAAGGTAAAAATCTAACATTTGTGTCCAGCAACAAAAAAAGGCAACAAAGAATGGAGGTTAAATGCTGCACTAGTTGTCCTTTTAGACTTTATGGTTCATGGGACAGTAGGAGAGCTTGTTTTGTCCTCAAATCTGTGAATGGGGCTCACACTTGCACAAGGGACATGGAAAGGAATAGACAATTGAAGTCTACATGGATGGCTAGGCAGTTTCTAGAGATTTTCAAAACCAGACCACATTGGCCAGCAAAGGAAATAATGGAAACAGTTAGGAGGGCCTTTAGGGTGATCATTAAGAAAGATCTAGCTTACAAGGTTAAGTACCATGCTCATAGGATGTTGCATGGCTCAATGAGAGAACATTACATGAAGTTGGGTAGGTATATTGCAGCTCTGAAAGATGGAGACCAAGATACTGAAATCACATCGGTGATTAATCCAATCCAGATGGGTCCAACACCAGTTTTTCAAAGATTATTTGTCTGCTTTGATGGCATAAGGAGAGGATGGATGGAAGGATGTAGGAAACTGCTTTGCATTGATTCATGTTTTCTCAAAACATTCCTTGGAGGGCAACTCCTTGCTGCAGTAGGTAGGGATGGAAACGAGCAGATGTTTCCAGTTGCCTGGGCAGTTGTAGAAGGAGAAAATAATGACTCCTGGAGCTGGTTTATTGCTGAGTTGCAGAGATGCTTGGATCTGGGGGATGGCTTAGGATTGGCAGTGGTATCAGATGAGCATCAGGTAAGGTTATTGTTCATTGTTTAATTTTTTTTTGCATACATTGAATCACTAAGGTACATTATTGATTTTGCATATTATTTTTCTTCTTCAGTCTATTTTAGCTTCAGTTGGACAGTTGTTGCCAAGTGCTGAGCACAGACATTGTGCCAGACACATTTTTGCACATTGGCACAAGGACTTTAAAGGTGATGAAATGAAGATGATATTTTGGAAGGCTGCAAAGGCATACAACATGGTTGAATTAAATGAGGCTTTGGAGGAGATGGGGGCTCAAAATCCAGCTGATGTTGAGGGTTTTAGGAGCTACAACCCAAAAGTCTTCTACAGAGCCTACATGGACACAAGCACCAAGGTTGATGTGATTGTGAACAACCTTGCAGAGACATTCAATGGGTACATTATTCAAGCAAGAACAAAACACCTAATCTACATGCTTGAAGAAATCGGAAGCGCCCCTAATGCAGAGGCTAGTACTTAAAAGTCAAGAGATGGAGAAGAGCGTGGCTCAAGTATGCCCCAGGGTGCAGGCTAAACTGGAAAAGGCCAAAGAACAGGCTGCCCTGTGTAGCCCAATTCCATCAACTGCCACAATCTTTCAGGTGAGCCATATGATGGACACTTATTGTGTTGACGTTGATGCCAAGTCATGCACTTGTAGAAAATGGGATTTGACTGGCATCCCTTGCTGCCATGCAGTTTCTTGTCTCTTCTTGTACCATTACAAAGCAGAGGACTTTGTGTTAGATTGGTACAAGAGAGACACTTACCTAAAGAGTTACAAAAACTCCATCCCTCCCTGTGTTGGTGAAAGGCACTGGCCAAAGGTAGATGCTCCACTGCAGCCACCACCAATCAAAGTAGGGCCAGGTAGGCCAAGGAAGAACAGAAAGAAGGACCCTCATGAAAACCCAAAAAAACCTGGGAGGCTAACAAAACATGGGGTCCTAATGCATTGCAGTGTATGCAAGTCGACCAGCCACAACAAAAGAAAATGTCCTAACAAGGACAATGCATTTGCACCTCCTCCAAAAAGGTAAAACACTGCCACCTCTGAAACTGGCCCATCAATCCAACACCCTGGCCCATCAACCCAACAGCCTGATATAAGTGCCCAACCAACACAAATAGGAAGAAATGGGAGGGCAATAAGAGGAGGCAGAGGTGGGAGAGGCTCAAGAGGTGGGGGAAATTCTGTGGGAGGAGGCAGAGGTCCCGCAACCTGCGAGGAGGGAACAAGATCAAGAGGGGCAAGAGGTTCCAGGGGAGGAAGAGGCTCTAGGGGAGGAAGAGGTATTGACAAAGGCAAGGGAAAAGCTCAGGAGGTGCCCCATGGTGTTGGAGTGTTTCACACCCCTGATGGAACAACCTATGTCAATGTAAGTAATCAATTCAATTTCCTTTTTTATTATGTTGTGTGTTGTTATTGGTTAGAGGGTTTAACTTTCTTTCCTACACAGGGAAGAATGCAGTCAGATGGGCCACAACCATCAACATCATACAGTGCTCTTGGATTGGGAAGTCAAGCATCAACATCCAATTTCATTTGATGGCTGTTGTTGTTGATAATCAAACAGTTTATGATTAGTTGTTTTTAGCTTGTAATGTAACAATTTAGAGTTGGTAGTTTTTGGATTATGCAAACATGTAGCCATTGTGGTTTGTTGCTACACGTTGAATGGAGTTTCTACTTTCTTACTTAATAAATTCTTACATTTTCAGATTTTGCACATTTAATTTGAACACACAGTTTTATCACAACAAAGGCAAAGACAGTTTCATTCATTGATTGCAAAATACAGCCCTAACATCTAACAACATAACTAACATCTGCCCTTAGTTCATCATTATAGCAAGAATGAGAAACAACATCCATGACAATCCTAAGGCAACTACAGCATACTTCTCCCCCTTTGCATTCTTCACCTCTTCAACTTGAGTTTTAAGCATTTGAGTCCTCATTTCAAGCATTGTCTCTTCCATTTTTTGCTTCTTCACTTTCATCTTCTTAAACTTCTCCTCACTTAGCTTAAGTTGCATCTCCAATTCTGAAACATGTGTAAACTGCTCCATTAACTGGGCTTGCAAATGCTCACACTCTTTGCATGATTTTGCCCCATCTTCAATCTCCCATCTAAAGAAACCACAATCAGATTGTCCCTAAATTGACACAAACAACAATGTATTTTAACCAAAAAAACCTAATTGTAAACCAAATTAATTTCGCAATTTCGCATTTTCGTAAATAAGTGAATAAAAGATAAAAAATTTACTCACTGGCCACATAGAACACCCATAAAACCTTCTTCCAAAATTCGTCCCTTTGCGTGCAGTTCTGATTACAACAGGGATGTTATGGTTGCACTTGTAAGGAACATCACCTGAATTTGCTCTTGAATTGATGGACCCAGATCCACCTGATTTTTGCGTTGCCATTGGAGAAGAAATTAGAGAGGAGAATGGCGATTTGAGAAGAGGAAATTGCAGAACGAAGGGGGAGGTTGAAGAAGATGAAAATGGAAGCACAGGAAATAGGGGGGTTTTAATAACTAAGCACGTGAAGCAACGATAACCAACACGTGATGGGTTCTCACCTAGGTTTCTACCTAGGTGAGAAACCCTGGAAGACCCACGCGTGTAAAACCCATGCAAAAGTTGGGCCTGCTATGGAATAGTCCATAGTTGGGATCTTTTATGACGGACCGGTCATAGTTGGGACCGCTCTTGTCAATTTTTCCTATATTTTAATCAAATTGCATATATTATAATTCAATCAAATTAAAAAATAATGAAATTATTCATTAATATTAATAATTATATATATGTTAATTAGTTTTAAAGGTGTTATGTAACAATAATGAATAATTTCAATGATTTAATAATTTTGAAAAAAAAAAATTCTCATGCCGGACACCAGCCCGGTCCAGCTCGCTAGGCCCACGAACCGCCAAAATCGCTTCCCGAACCATGAAAACCGGTAACAGACCGCTGTGGGCTAAGATTTTTCATCCCGTGGACCAGACCGCCCAAACCGTGAATTTCACGGTCCGGTCCCGAGCCATGAAATCTCAGCCCGACCTGACCCATGGACTGACCGGCTCATCCCGCACCAATGGCCATCTCTATCGTAGGGCAAGTTATCCAAACTGGGGGAAAAGGTAGGAAGAAAGACGAGTAAAATAGATGATTATAAATTAGCAGTAAAAGAAAAGAGGAAGATTCTTTAGTTTACTACTTTACTATACGCTGAAATATATTCAAATTCTCTATCAATTATGGTCGGGCCTTTGCTTCCCACATTGCAAATTTGATATTGAAAAACATACTTATTGTATAAACTATGTTAAAACCAACTTTTGTCTTTTCCTCAAACTCAAAGGATATGATTACTGATTTTAAAAAGAGACTACTTCATGCAATGAACCAGAAATAGACCTGTATACTCTCTTTTTTTTCTTCTTCCTAGAACACAAATAGATTATTAAATAAGAATATGACAATAATACTACTCGTGGACGATCTTTGTGTGAGGTCCTCGTGGGAGCCCAATGGTTGGTGCTCCCACCTCCCAACCACAAAGGTCGAATTGTTCGTCTTCATCACTCCCCATTTGGGGAGTTTGTATAAAAATGTTTCTTGTGGGTATAAATCCTCTATCCAAATTAACGAAGGTACAAGGCTCTTGCTAAGGAATTTCAATATGGGTTGGCCTTCTGACCAATTATCTTTCCTGAACAAAAAAAAAAAAAAAAAGTGGACGATCTTTGTGTACGTATTAAGCTTTTCCCCCTTATAGTTTATAAAACGAATCTGACACAACCTAACAATTGATTTCGTTTCAAAAGACTTTTTAGTTATATACATGGAGTTTTAGACTAATTAGTTAGCTTGACAACTATAGTTTGGTATTATCGTTGGAATCGGTTAAGGCCTACAGAAACCTTTCAATATAAAAAGTTTTAAACTACTACTAGTGTGTAGCTCGGAGGGACGCCCCGAGTTTTTACTTTAAATAATACTTCTAAGTTTTGAGCTTATATTTATTCCAGATTAGTTTGTTATATATTTTTATGTTCCAAGCTAATATATATAAACTGGCCCCGACCGCCACCACCCATGACCACCTGAACCGAACCCCACCCCTACCCCTAAACAAATCTGGGCCCAACCCCCCACCACCCACGGCCACCTGAATCGAACCCCACCCCCACCCCTAAACAATCTGCGCTCTCTCTCTGCCCCCTCCTTCTCCTCACCATCATCTGCTCACCGTATAATTCTGCTCACCGGAGCTTTGTCTCGTCGCCGCCGCAAGCTAGCGGTATTGCTGCCCCAATTTTCTCTCTCCTCGAGTTCTAGGCTTTTGCATGCCCTTTTTTAACCTCGCCTCAAGTTGTTGGTGCTGCTGTCGTCTGCCAGCGGTGCCGCCACCTCGGCGCGCTCCCGTCGGCGCAGATTGATCGGAGGTTGGTGGTGGTGGTTTTGAGTTGATTTTGTGGGACTGATTGTGAGAACGGGAGGGACTGGGATGGAGGGTGGGGCTTCAACGGCGCGGAAGGGAAGTGGGGCTGGCGAGGCAAGGGGAGTGGGTTGGGTTCGGTAGGGAGGTAATCGGGGAAGGGGGATGGTTCGGCAAGGGGGATGGGGGCAGGGGAGGGGAGGGGAGGGGGGGGGAAAGTTTTTTTTTTCATAATTTCTTTATTTTAATTTTAAAAAAAAAAAACCAATCACAAGGTGACACATGGCCAGTCACCTTCTAAAACAAGTTACCAATTTCACAAACCGGTAAAAGGCTCATTTTGAGAAGATGGGGCATAAATGTTGGATTATTCTGAAATTAAGTTAATGAGGGATTATTATGAGAAGACCGCCAAAATTAAAGGTGGGATTATTCTTTTCCATTTTTCCTAAAATTTAATGGTCAAGTAACTAAAAAATAGTACTTTGACAGAGTAAAACGATTTTACAAAAGACAATATGTTTGTAGAATATCAACGTAACAAAAATTATCTCCTTGGATTATACGAAATACGAGCTTTGATCATACTCCAAAAAGGTGACA
This sequence comes from Beta corolliflora, assembly GCA_947648045.1. Lineage (NCBI taxonomy): Eukaryota > Viridiplantae > Streptophyta > Magnoliopsida > Caryophyllales > Amaranthaceae > Beta > Beta corolliflora. The sequence goes on from CANSZD010000436.1 coordinate 313,191, forward strand.
AGAAATAAACTAGCTGAACTCTTTGAACCCGCCCTTGTATATTCTGGGCGCCACTCATGAAATACTATGAGCAGTTGAGCACTAGGAGTGATTGTTTGGTGGATGAAAAAAACTTGGATAATAGGAGCTCATATATAGTAGAAGAATGCAGGGGCGAAGCCAGAAATCGAAAATTAACAGGACTAAGAATAAATAATTTGAAGGTCTTGTTCTAATCTTAAAAATCGGGCCCTAGTATAAGAAAGGGTGCAATTCTAGTAGTAAGAATTTCTTTCAAAATACTATAATTATATTCTTATAAGGCAAAACACAAAAAACTCAAGATAATCTAATTTCTAGCTTCAAAAATTATATGCAATAATTAGTTACAAGTCTTAGCCTAATCTTTTTCTATAAAACAAAGCACCTCATGGAATTTTAATAAGCATATTATAAATGTATAAAAAATACTTAAATAACAAATTTTATCTACTCTATTACAATTCACTCTTCACACAAACCCAACAAACATATTAACAAACAAAAATTTGAGGCGTGAAGAGAAGATTTACAGAAGAATGAAAAGACAAACATAAGATATATAGATTTAAAAAAAAAGGGAAATTAAGTATGAAAATAGATCAAGAAAATTGAAATGTAATTAGTGAATTAATTAGTGGATTATCGAAAGAGGAAGGTGAGAGTGTTGAATGGAAACTTTGGTAAATTGAGAAAATTAATGAAAAATTAAAGAATGTGAATGAAATAAATTTGGAAAAATTTCATTTTCATTTCCATTGGGTATTAGAGGAGAGTAATTAGGGGGAGAAAATTAGAGTATAAGATCAAAAGTTTCTTTAAGTTAGAATGATGAAACTGATGGAAGAGAAAAAAATTAGGCTTGCCTTAAAGATTATGACATTTGAGTTTTAACAAGTTTTGATTGAACCCATGACCACATGTTACAATTTATTTTTACCAACCTACTTTACCACTCAAGCAAGATCATTAATGTGATGTAAGAAGTAATTTAGTATTATATATGTTATTAAAAACTTGCAGGGGCCACTTATATAATACATGGACTGACGAGGGTGGACTGCAGGGGTCGGGTCCCTGCCAGCCCCCCTTGTAGCTTCGCCACTGGAAAAATGTGAAATAGTTTGGTTAGCAAATATATCTTCATCTTATATATATGATAAGTGCAGGGGATGTACATATTTTATAGTGTAGGGACCCATATAACAAAGAGAAAAATATATAGATAGATTTTTCTCTAAATAAAAAGAGTTTTGCATTTATTACACAACTTATCAAAATAAGAAAATGTTACACTTATGTTAAAACGAGGGAAGTATATAGTGGATTTTACTTCCCATATAATAAAGATATTATTTTATTTAAGTCATATAACATTTGTTGGAAGTTTTGATTCCCATGACAATGAACCAAACAACGTTCTATATTTCTTAAAAAATGAGATTACTTGAGAAAAATAATTTCTTAAAACTAGTTATTTTTATTTAAATGAAAACCACTAAATATATTAACAATTAAATGCCTCTTTATCCATTTGGTCCATTTAAATTTCGTGAATTATTATATATATGCGGCCAGTTACACTATTAGTTGATTCTATTGAATGACATTATTATAATAATTATCTAATCATAAGTGTTGTGAAAGACCAACGTAATTAAAATAAAGTTATTCTAATAGACCACTTCACCTTTTGCCTTAAAATGATAATTTTTTTTAAAGTTAAAGGGGTAACTTCAAAAGATGAGTGGGTCACTCTGTTCTTTTGAGCTGAACTGAATTGATCAAGTGAAACAAACTAAAACTCAACTGAATTGAAACGAGATGGAACTGGACTAAACAAAAACTGTGAGAGTAAAGTAGTTGAATAGAACTAAAACTGTGCCAAAAAAAACAAGGCCTAAGACAAAGGATCACCTTATAAAAACCACTCATACATTTGAGAAAATCACGTTATAAAAACCACGTAAATCACTCAAATAATCAGGAAACTTTATTAAAACTTAAAATTAACATACAAACTAAAACTAATAACCTAGAACGTCAATACATACAAAAACATTTACAGAAATTTACTTACAAATCACTATTCTCAAGAACCATTCACAATTACATACTCACAAAAGTTACCTATAAACACAAATCTGAGAAAAACATAAGATTTTGACAGCGATATCACACATTCATCCATCGGCAATTTGCGAACTTCCAAAAAGGTACATGATTCTTTTAACCTTCAAAATTATTTCACATTAGTTGAAATAAACAATAGCAACTTAGTCGACTGTTATGTAGTTAAAAAAATGGAGATGATAGCAATGAGTTCAAAATGGCTTTTATACAATCAGACTTAAATTTAATTCATTTTCATATAAAACAAATTTAGTTTTTTCTTAAAAAATGCCAATATTAAAATTTTTGCCCAAAACTTTTGCAAAAAATCCATGTTCAGAAATAAATTTTGAAAAACAAAACAATATCAAACTTTTTGCGAACAACTTTTGCAAAAATCCATTTTCTGGAAAAAAAAACTACATTAATTTGCGAAAAGAAACGATTTTTGTTTTTCTAAACAAAATTCCAATATCAAATTGTGTATGAAAAATTTAAAATTTCATTTCAAATATAATCGAAGCTCAAAGTGTTAAAATTTAGAAAAGGACAAAATTTAAAACGATGAAAATTTTAAATATCAATGTGTGAAAACAGAATTTAGAAGTTAGACAAGGAAAAAAAACTGAAATTAGTTTATACTTTCCGGTTACAATTTTGGGATCATGGAGAAATTACTGAAATATATGATTTAAGAAATTACATTTCTTTGTTAGAAAATCGACCCAATTAGATTTACTGCTGCTTAAGACTTGAAATGCTTGATTTTTTGATGTTGTTCTTTGATGTTGATTTGAAAATCAACTGTTGCATGTATTTCTTTGATATTGTACGCAAATTAAACACAGTTGAAATCTATATACGGAGTATTTAGTGTTAAAATTTAGAAAAGGAGATTAGGTTTGTTCCATCTTTTTGGTTTTATGGGAATTTTAGGAGAGATAAGTAAGGAAAGTTTAAATTTGGTGTACATGGATAAAAGTTGATTTGGGAATTGAAACTTAATGTTGAAGATGAAAGGTGAAAATGGGAGTAAATGTCTCTTGAAGATGAAGATCAGAAGGGAAAAAAATGGAAGAGTGTGGAGAGAGAGAAAGCCACGCATGAAATGCCAAAATATTAGGTGGGTGTGTCATGGGTGGCTAATACTTTAATTTTCCTTACTAAAATAAAGGGAAGAACTATATCATCTTCTGCCCCAAATATTGGGAAGAAAATGGGCTAATACTTTAATTTTCCTTACTAAAATAAAGGGAAGAAAGCCACGCATGAAATCTCCACATTGTATATAATATCCCCTGCATCAGAATTTTCTTTGAACAAGTAAGCCTGATTAGACAAGTGTGAAGCGAATGCAGCTCTAATTTCACTAGCAAACTTGGTGTTCAACAAGCAAGGAAATCCGTCTGTTATGAGACCAGTGCTTATGAGAGTTTTAGCGGTGTAGTTTAGAAGGGGTATTAAAATAATATAGTGATGGGTCAATGTTGACAATGTTGAACTATTAAAATAATGGTGGGTCATGATAAAAAATAGAGGTGTATTTGTAGTGAAATCAGAATTTAGAAGTTAGACAAGGAAAAAAAATTATTTACTTTTTTATAGTGTTTCCTATATATAATGAAACTTTTACATATATTTGGACCTATCTTTTTCTATTATATAATAGCGATTAATTATCAAGGTAAAAAGGTTTATGTAAAATATCGTTCAAGAATTAAAGTACAACATATTTAAATATAACATATTGACACGGTATAACTATTAAAATAATGGTGGGTCATGATAAAAAATAGAAGTGTAAAGAGTATTCTGGAACAGATGAAAAATAAAAGTGTAAAGAGTATTCTGGGACGGAAGGAGTATCAATTTGTGAAATTAGAATTTAGAAGTTAGACAAGAAAAAAAAATTATTTGCTTTTTTGTAGTGTTTCCTATATATAATGAAACTTTTGCATATATTTGAACCTATCTCTTTCTATTATATAATAGCGATTAATTATCAAGGTAAAAACGTTTATGTAAAATATCATTCAAGAATTAAAGTACAACATATTTAAACTATTGATAAGGTAGAACTATTAAAATAATGGTGGGTCATGATCAAAAATAGAAGTGTAAAGAGTATTTTGGGACAGATGAAAAAGGAAAGTGTAAAGAGTATTATGAGACGGAGAGTGTATCAATTTGTGAAATCAGAATTTAGAAGTTAGACAAGGAAAAAAAAAATTATTTACTTTTTTATAGTGTTTCCTATATATAATGAAGCTTTTACATATATTTGGACCTATCTCTTTCTATTATATAATAGCGATTAATTATCAAGGTAAAAAGGTTTATGTAAAATATCATTCAAGAATTAAAGTACAACATATTTAAACTATAACATATTTAAATTTACAGACTAAACTAAGAATATTACATCTGACACGATATAGATTTTAGAATGGACGACTTCGAATTGCAAATTACTCAAGAACGTAGGACTAGATGGATGGAAAATAAAAGGCAACGAAGAAATTCAATGACCCCTGAACAAAGAGATTCTGAAAATGCAAGAAGATGAGCTAGACGAGAAGATGATAGTGTAACACCTCTACATATTCAATTTAACTCGCCCACCACTGAAAGACAACGTCAGACTGTGAATCAACGTGATGTACCTACCTCTTCAAATATAAGGATGCCTATGGTAGATATCACTAATCACCAAAGTCATGTCACACATGATCATGGAAGACATAACCGTATGTATCTAAACTAAACATAAACATTTGCCTAAAATTTCATTACTTAATTAATTTATACGAGCTCTTATGCAGTACGACTATTGTTTGACATTAATGCCAACAATTATTATGGGATTGCAACTGAAAGTAACATGCCGACTCGACACTTCTGTGTTGGTGAAAGTAGCACTTCCAATGTCAATAACACGCCAGGAGCTGCAACTTTTGGAATAAGGATTTGGAAGGTTGGGCGACGTGGATATCACAATTGTGCAAGGGATTACCAAGAGAGTAAGGGGGTTCCCATATTCACTCTACCTCCAATGACAACATGTCCACACTGTCAAGCACGACTTTTCAGTTGTGAATCATCAAAATTATGTTGCTTGAGCGGGAAGGTCAGATTACCAGAATTCCCTTTGTCATCTGCTCTACTAGGCCTCTATTTTGATCAAGGAGAGGATGGAGAACATTTCAGACTGAACATTCGAAAGTACAATCATGTTTTTGCATTCACTTCAGTGGGAGTCATTATAGATGATGAATTAGCCGATGCACGTCAAGGTGTGTACACATATCGTGCTCACGGTTCAATTTATCATCGTATTGGTGGTTTATTACCTTTGAACTCAAATGACCGTCCTCGATTCCTTCAAATGTACATATATGATACTGAGCATGAAAATGAGCATCGAATGGCAGAAAATGCAACGTTAAGAGTGGATATCATTGATAGGATCAAAAATATTTTGAACGAGCACAATCCGTTTGTCCGTACACTCCGATATATTGCTCAACGAGATGACATACAAGAATGCAAGTTTGTCATAAAAGAGCAACCTCCTAACCAACATAATTATTCAATGCCTTCCGCCTCTCAAGTTGCAGCAGTTGTTGTGGGGGGTGATGATATTGCCAACCTGAAAGAAAGGGATGTCATGGTAGAGTCGGTCACTGGACGACTCATGTCTATCAAAGATACCTCGCAGCTATTACGATCCACTACAATATCCTCTATTATTTCCTTATGGCTCTTACGGTTGGGATTTAAACACCAGATCTATGACTGGCAAGAAGATAACATGTCGAGAATTCTATTCGTATATGTTTCAGGTACACACAATGTCACAACCATACTCCATCCTCCATTTTAATCATTATGATTATTCTAACTTCTTCACCAACTTATACTTGAAATAGATGAGAGAATGTTATGATACTATAATCTTAAGAGCTGGCCGCTTAACTCAACAATTTGTTGTGGACAACTGTGTAATGATGCAAGCATCCAATTTGAGATGGATTGCACTAAATCAAGACACAATTCGTGCAGATCTGTACAAGGGACTAGAGGATTCATACAATGCTGGAGAACATAATACAGGTATGATTTCACATAATACCAATAATGGTCTACTTCGATATACATATCTATATTATTTAAAGCTTATTTTGTGCACTTTATTACTACACGTAGAAAATGTTGGACGAAGAGCTATACTTCCATCGTCATTTGTTGGAAGTCCGCGAGATATGCATCAACGATACCAAGATGCAATGGCCTTGGTGCAAAAATTTGGCAAGCCAGACATATTCCTTACTATGACGTGCAATCCATCGTGGCCATAAATAGTAGCAGAATTACTACCCGGTCAACAACCTCAGGATCGTCCAGACTTGCTAACAAGGGTATTTCATGCCAGACTTGAGGAGTTAAAAAAGGATGTGTTGGAAAGGAACGTTCTCGGGAAGGTAATTGCTTATGTATATGTGATTGAATTCCAAAAACGAGGTCTTCCACAAGTTATGCATAAAAATATCATCGCACGCATCGCGTGCATAAAAAGCTAGTATACCTTATTTCACCCCTTTAGGTTAAAAAGTTGCCCCAATTCTCAAAATAAATTATATAAGATGATATTATATAAGATTTTGTAACAATATAATAACCTTAGCATCTACAAACGATTGAGTATTCCAACCAAACAGTACTGATTAATAATTGATTCAAAACAATCTCCACTATAAGAATCAAATTAGTTCAACTTAGAGCTATCATTATAATTACTTCATCTACCACTTAAATAAAGTTCGTACGACCAATTGTCGTCCATGATGGAGTAAATGTCAAGGAATTATGTAACAGAATCTTAAATAATATGATCCCACCAAAGGATTTCCACCAATTAGACAAATAACAGGAAGCCTAATTGTGCTATCTTAGTCAATTGTCAAAGACTAATGAAAATTCAGTTGGAAGAATAATATTCGAGATGAGTAAAATTATTAAAAAGATATAAAAAGGGAAACAAAACGGAGAAATTAGGTCTTCAAAAGTAAAATGGAATTTCAACCATAAAGGGAAAATCAATCAGTAGTAGTGGTCTAGTGGAGGATATGAGGGTTTTTTTTTGACGGGAAGAAAAAAAATTTCATTCATAAGGGATGCCAAACGGCACTTACAATCAATTCCCAAAAAATCGAAAATTCCAACACAAGTATATAACTCCTTAGAACTAGATACATCGCTGATTTGATTAAAAATAGCCTTAATAAAAAACTTCATCTGAAGCAATACAATCTGTGAATTCGCTCTGATTCGGCTTAACTTCCGCTGATGCATAGTCGCTTGGGTGAAAATACTTCCGTGGTCATCTAGATTCTTACAGGGAATAAAGATTGTTAGATCTTCCTCCTTCATCAGACGAACAAAAAAAGAAATTGTATGCTACACCCTAAAATAAATACCATCTTAAGGATGTGATATATTTATTGGAAGCAATTAAATGAGTTTTTGGGGCTTACTACCGGTATGAACATCAGTGGAAGCCCCTACAAAGATTCACAATTGAGGCCAAGAAGAAAAGAGATGAAAGAGGAAAAGAAAGAAGGGTAAAGAATGAAGGAGAAACCTTCAAAAAAAGAAGAAAAACCTAGCGATGGAGGCTAAAAAAAACTCTCCCAAGGAAAAACCCTAGAGAGAAAAAACCCTCCCAAGGAGAAACCATAGAGGGAACCTTATAAGGCCCTTTTTTTTTGCTGATGAGTGATGACTACTAAAATAAGAAATGTGCACTTTGGGATGACTCGTGACTCACGAGAACAAAAAAATAAATTTATTATAATGATAATCGACCTTTTTTAAATAGGAAAATAATTAATATGTTGCAAGGACTATAGTAGGGATTAACAAATGTTGTAATCAAAATATAATAACCAAACATCAATAAACAATAAAGAGTACACAAGAATTTACGTAGAAACTCGAGATACAAGATGGCACTTAAACTTTAAATTTGATATGAGATGATGCTTGTAATGAATTTTCTCTCCAACATCTACGCTTTGGTTTTCACTAAACAATTGGTTTATGATATATGGTTATTTGGTTACAACTTACACGTAGGGTTAACCCTAAAGCACACGATGCAATGGGAGTTGCCAGCCTAAGAGTGGATGCTCCCTTTTGGCTGAAGTGGGAACTCCAAAGTCCAAGCTCTATAATAAGGTTACACGAAAGGTTGTCGAAAATTCGGCAAAGTCGCATGATATTGAACTTGGACAAGGGACCATATAACTCACTAACACTATTTAAAAACTTTATCATCTAATATCTTATTATTGTTTTTAATATATTAACTAGTATTTAGGCCCGAGCGTTGCTTCGGGTGGTATTTTTTTTTTTTCTGAACTTGATATGCATTTTTTTTCCATTTGCATTAAAGTATAATAAAAAAACTCAACATTTAAAAGGTACAAATACAATAATAAGGACATTTTTAAAGCCTGATTAAAAGTTGGTTGAGATGGTAATTGTGCTAGCTATAATAGCTAGATGTCACGGGTTCAAATCTTGTTGCAAACCAATTTTCTTTTGTTAGTTGACATGACATATGTACACATTGGACAATTCTAGTGGAGTAACAGAGGTGCCACGTGACGTGTATACGTTAGCCTTTTAATATATTAGTATAGATGGTTTTCTTTCCATTTAAATGTGTAACTAAAGATATAAATATTCTATCCTGTAAAAGAAAGGATATAAATGGTCTAACATATAAGTGTAACTATTAAAAGAATAAGGAAATAATTAAACTTTATATATAATGGAGAGTGCAAGAATGAACTATAAGTAGGTGTGTTAATTAGTCGAGTCAAGGCTCTGTTCATTTCAACTAATTTTTTTTACTAAACTTGACTTATTTTTAGTAATGTACACTTATTTAAATTGAGCTGAACCTAATTTACTAATTCTTTATTGTTTTCTTTTTTTTTTGAAAGAGAAATTTCATTAATTGAAGGCCAAATGACATCTACAATAGATATTAAAGAAAAACAAGATACAATTAAACAAGACTAAATCAAATTCGTCTTCAAAGAAACTACAATGAACCAGATCGAGCAATACAAGTATGGCCCCCTTGTATTTCTTGAATCAAGGTGTATTGATGAGGAAGTCTATCATTCTGATATAGTTTAGGAAGAACATTATTGATCGAGTCAGGTTGACCGCATCCGAGATTCCAATACCTTCATGTTGAGTCTCGAACTTCAACCAATGAGAATAATTTCACATACCTAAAAACAAAAGAACCATACTCACAACTCCCATAGGGGAGAAGGAGAGTTCCAAAACAGAAACTAAAAACCCCATAACAGGGTTTGAGAGAATCTCATAAAGAGAGACTAATTTATTAAACAAAACAAGAAAATAAACTAAAAACTGAAAATAAAAGGGGAAAAGGGGCTTACCATGGATGAAATCATCCATGACAGCCCCTAATTGATGAAGAAGGGGTAGGGGAGGCTAGGGTTTGAGAGAGAGAGAAAAAGAGAGAGGGGCGACTCCAACATAAACTCTTTATTGTTTTCTTTTATATAATGTATATTGAAATTTCCTGTAAAAAACTTATTTTCAATTAATTGAACTTAATGTTAGTGAATATTAATAGCAAATTGCACGGGGTGATGTTAGTAAATATCTTAATTAATTGAGTGAACCTTTTTTTTACTAGAACATAAAAAATGTTCTATTATTAGCAAAAAAAAACTTCATCAAAATCATGAAACTGTTTTATTTCGTTATAAAATTAACTACATCTCATGCCAATGTGAAAAATTATGATCTGATGGTCGAAATAATGGTCTTAGCTTATACATTCAAGGTGCAGTTGAAAGTAAAATATCTATACATTTATATTGTTAATTTTATCAGACGAGTCCCACTTCTTCTTAATTTTTTTTTTTAATCTTTCATCCAAGTGAGTAATACACTTCCTATTCCATTTTATTAGAACATATTACTAAATATACTAATAGTTTTATGTCAATACTTCAATGAATTTAATACTTTTATAGCATGATTTAAGGGTAATTATCATAAAATTTACAATACATTATCTTATAATTATCAACTTTTGATACAATTATGAAATATACGTATGATATTCGGTAACATTGGAGTATAAATATTCTTATTAAATAAAAAAAAATTCCCGTGCATTTTACACAAATCCAAAGACTAGTTTTCAAGATAAACTCAAACACTCACCACAATAACTTAATTCATATAAGGCCAAATGAGCACTTTGTGTTAACAGTCTTGAGAAGGCTTGGACAAAAGGAAATATGAACAGCCGCAAAAAGAGAAAACACCAGCTATCATTTCTGAAAAATAATAACATGAATGGAAATACCCACTCTTTTATGTCGAGTTAAGGAACCAAATGAACTGAATTTAGCCATGTACATTTCTTTCAACTTTTTCCATTAAGAAGCTTCCTCACTACGTCTCTTTCCCCCAAACCCTATTCCCTTCAATGAGAATTGAATCCACAATACATGAGTGAACATCAGAATGATGGTAAATCCTTTTTATTGATTTTTACTAATGTACATTATTTTCATATTATTAATTAAGCAAAAAAGAATTTGTGAATCTAGTTACTTTTCTTAATTACCTTTCCTCCATGGCTCCATATGATTCACATGATATACTGATTTCATATAGGCTACATTCACTTCATATGGTAATGTTTTTCTGGTGATCTAGAAATTAACTACCCATATCTCTATTATATAAGCCAAGGCAGGAGGTGTGGTGTCCTCCTTTGAAATGACTAGAATACCCTCTAATAAATTAAAACAACGTTTTCTTTTTATAAAAAAATAAAAAATGAGAATCAAGACAACTTGCCATATGGAATAAGTCAAAAATGAAATATGCAATCACCATTAATAACTTGACTAGATTGACACAATCAATTCACGAAATTAATTAGAATCTTCAATTAAAAAAAAGTTAGTGATATATCCTGACAACATAATACTTCGTATTTACAAAGTTCAAACAATATGGTTTATTAACATTTACAATCGTTAAAGAACTATATTAAAGCCGCTGACAAGGAATTATTAAATCTCGACCAAAATTTTCTAACAGTTAAAAATCGGTCACCTTTAATTCAAAAAGAAAATAACATCTACAAAAAAACCTCAATAATTTAAACCACTACCAAAATAATTTTAGATTAAAAAATATATGCACATTCGTACATAAGGTTGTTGACGCACGCATCGCGTGCATATACGGCTAGTATGACATAACTCTAGTAAGGCGGAAGAGATAAGGACTGGCCAATACATAAGGAAACTAATTCAGTCCTATTATTAGAATTAAGTTTTATCAACACAATAACCCAACTTTTGAGTAATCTATCTATACTAATATATTAAAAGGCGTTCCTAAGCAAGGAACTACGCCATGTGGCGCTATTCCTTAGAGTGCTCACTTTATATAAACACACATACAATAAAAAAAGAAATAGAAATGCATCTTATAAGATTTGATTCCATGACCTCAAGCTTATACACTAAAGTCTTAACCACTAAACCAAGTAATGTTTGGTATTATAATTATAAAGTAAAATGTTAATAAATGAAGATTATAATTATCCGGGGGCATAGCCCGGGCCTAAAAACTAGTTTGCATTAAAAAAAGAACAAAATTTTCGAATGATGAGAATTGAAATCTGAATCTCGAAGTTGGAAGAAGGAAACTCTTACCATTATTGAATTTCCACTTTATCCTCATTTATTTTAAATAAGACATGTAGATTTTAAGAAAACAATTATTTTATTATCCCTCATGTGATAGGGATATTTCTCACTCCCAACTTTCTCAAATAAAATCACAAAAAAGGAGATTATTGATCCTTCATCCTTATGCACAAAAAGAAATCACTCCCTCACAAACATTTGGAGTTGATTATGTCCATATATCATTATTGATAAGCGACATTAATTAGTAACCCTTTTTTTTACAACAAGATCTAACTAAATAGGATCAATTGGAGCAATGATACATCTCTTGATCTACATAGTGGGTAGATAATCCACTAGGAGATAGACCCTTAGTATATGCATTATCAGTAACACTACCTTTATTTTATTGTAATCTATATTGCACCATAAACTAATAGTGTGACGTATCACTTATAAGACATTTGGGACCATTTTCTTTATGTGAGAGGATACGCATATAGATAGAGAAATTTAGGCGCATATGAGACCATTTTCTTATCGTGTTGCTTACCAGTCATTGGATTATCAATTTTTGTGGTTGTGATTAGGGGTGTTCACCGGTCCAGGACCGGACCGGAACCGACTGGACCGGTGGACCGGAATCTGGAAAAAAATTGGACCTGGACCGGACCGGAAAAATTCCGGTCCGGTCCGGTCTTGGACTTGTTGGACAGGAATCTTTTTTTAAAAAAAAAAAAATCTTTTTAATTTAATTTAAAAATATTTATCTATTACATATTTTAAAATTTAATAATTTCAATAAAAAGATTCCTAAAGTTAATAAATAGTAGTTTTTAAATTTCTAACTTTTTATTACCTTTTACACTTTTTTAACATATAAACTTTTTTTTTTACTAAAAAAATCAGAAATTCCGGTCCACCGGTCCGGACCGGAATTTTCCGGGTTTGGACCGGACCGGACCGGAAACCCGGAATCGGGATTTTCTTCGGACCGAGGACCGGACCGGAATCTTCGGTCCGGTCCGGTCCAAATTCCGGTCCGTTCCGGTCCAGATTCCGGTCCGATCCTGGTCATTGAACAACCCTAGTTGTGATACATCATGCGCCATAAATGATGGTGTTATTATAAAGACTTGTATTTTCCCCAATTCAAGCCCTAACCTAGAATAATGACGTAGAATGTTTAAAAATGACATAGAATATAGAAAAATGACATAGAATATAGAAAAATGCCCTTGACAGTTTATATAAACAATGCAAAACTTTAGATTCTATATCAAAATTTTGAAAAAAATTACATTGATAACTATAGGGAATGTACTTCTCCACATAGGTTTAGAACAATAACTTATAAATTTGACAAAAAATAATGTTTAGAAAAAGACATGAACACATTATAATAATAACACACAAAACTTGAAAAATGAAAAACTTGAAAAATGAATAAGAATTTTGAAAATTAATACAATTAATTACTTAAAAAATGACATGGTCTGATCCTAAAAAAATGAGATTCAAATTAATTTGTGTCTTTTTAACAATTATAAGTGCAATTTACAATTAGTCCACAACATAAGTTTGATGTTCACTATATAAAGAACGCACATGAACCTATATGTATATGTATGTGTATATATATGTATATGTATATACACCTGCTAATTTTAAAAGTTGTGTATATATTACTCAGCATATGCAAATATCTAATCATGTTCTTAAAAAATAACTTCAAGCTAAAACGATAAACTCACTTTGGAAGCCAATTGCAATCAAGCATAACCTCAATTATTTCTTGTCGTGGGTCACTCAAAAGCGGCTATATGTGACAATGCAATATGCAATCACTTTATTAGTAGATCCATATATGCTAGATGTCCCAATAAAATTTTACACATTGGTTAGAAACGAAAAAACATAAACCACCACTTTCTTGGCGCCTATCTCACCTTATGATTTTGAGAAAATTAGAAGTTAGAACATTACTTCTATATACTTTGTCATTTGATATTATGTTTCTTTTTACTTCTTAATATATTTGATCCTAAACCATAATGAACATCTTGGCTTGTTAAATTTTTTGTGTGAAAATAGGGAAATGCATTACATTGCACTTGGCAATTGGCATGAAATATAAAGTTGGCCCCTTTTAAAGTGAAGCATACGCTTGCTGATGGTAATTGGTAAATGTTATGTAGGACAAAAACCAAATTTTCTTTCTTTTTGCCATTTTTGGAAAAGCTAGAGAATGAAGGAGAAGAATATGTAAAAACAAATGATTGCACAACTGTGGATGTGTTGTTGGTTCCAAAGTTCTGTTTGCTTATTCCCCTTCTTATTTCTGGTTTCCAGAAGAGAAACTTTTCCATAGGGTTTCTTTTATTCTACTATCCTTTGCATAAAAATTGACACATCAAAGAAGAATTTCCAATTATTTCAAAAAAAAAAAAAAACACGCCGAATTCAAGATTCTAGCACTGATATATGGAATCAACAACAAAAGCATTAGCTAGAAGCCACTAGACATATGGAGATAGTAGAGTTCGTTGATAATGGTGGATCCGTGGATAGCTATATGATGGTAAAACAAACGCATCAATATCGACATTATAATCCTCATATTTCTAATTAAGAAACTACAAACTTTGTTTTTAGGTTGGTAAGGATAGATAGCGCCTTATTGGATCATAATCTCTTATAAGTCGATATGGCAACACATGACACCAAAAAATAGAAAAATAAAAAAAAGAGAAAAAAATAGGGGGATAACTAACTGCTTCAATTAAACGAAAATAAGGGAAAAAAGGAGAAAAAAGTACCACAATTAAACTCAACAACAATTTTTTGAAAAAACAAAATGCAAAGACAATTTGCACGCGTTGTGTGCATATAAGGCTAGTCTTTTATAAGTCAACTCGGCTCAACTACACAAACAAGCCTTGAGAATAGAGGGATAGAGTGGAAGGAATCCCCATTCTTAAAATGGCTCTAGTGGAGCTTGGTCTAACAAGACCACGTTTTGCTTAATTGTTCTAAGAAACTCCCTACTAAAGTAAGGTAATTAATACCTTAATAGTATTAAGGTATGTTTCTGCTAAGAAATTAAGGATTGTAATATGTTGTGAGATTTGATGTGGGCCCCAAGAGCGTTCGCCTGAGCTTCGATGTCCGTATGCCTGAATCCTGCAAAACAAGGTTAGACTACCCCGGGGGTGTTTCCGGGATCACCCCTCCGACGCTCAAGTCAGATGTGATTGAGGTAGAGAGAGAAGTGAAGTCTAGAGAGAGATGCTCTAGTTTGTTAGGTGAGAATTCAATACCTGTTCATTGATGAGACAGTTGGTTTTTATAGTGTTGGGGATTTCCCAGACAGGAAACATTATTCAGATGGGCCTTTTTGGTAGCAATGGGCATGCTACCTTTTCCAAGAATATGGTCATTTCATCCTTTTAGGGATTTCCCCAATGCTGGTGATTAGGTCAACCTCTACAAGTGGGACCCATTGCTGCCACCTGCCCATGCTCCAGGAGGCTTCCAGGCTCTTTATTGGGCTGCTGATCAATTGAGCCCAAACAATTAGCCCCACGCCATAGATGGGGGATCACGGGAGCCCGACTGGTGGGATGCCTGTCTGTGGCGGAATACACAGCCGTCTTGTTTCTGACTGAAAAAGGGGGGAATGCCGACCGGGTTCCCTTCCAGTTGAATGACAAGTGCCGACCCAGTCTCCTCTTGGTGAATGAGAAGAGGCCGACCGGGTCACTCCCCGGTGGCAGGAGAGTGCCGACCCGGTCATCTCCTGCCAAATGACGAGTGGCCGACCGGGTCATTCCCTGGCGAAGGGGGAGTGCCGACCCGGTCATCCCCTGCCAGATGAGGAGTGGACGACCGGGTCACTCCCTGGTGAAGGGAGAATGTCGACCCGGTCTCCTCATACTATATGAAGAGTGGCCGACCAGGTCACTCCATGGTGAAGAGAGAGTGCCGACCCGGTCTCCACATGCTACATGAAGAGTGGTCGACCGGGTCACTCCCTGGTGAAGGGAGAGTGCCGACCCGGTCATCCTCTGCAAGATGAGGAGTGGCCGACCGGGTCACTCCCTGGTGTAGGGAGAGTGCCGACTCGGTCTCCACATGCTACATGAAGAGTGGCCGACCGGGTCACTCCTTGGTGAAGGGAGAGTGCCGACCCGGTCATCCTCTGCAAGATGAGGAGTGGCCGACCGGGTCACTCCCTGGTGTAGGGAGAGTGCCGACCCGGTAATCTCTTGTGGGCAAGTGGGGAGGTCCGACCAAGTCAATATCCGCTGAAGGAAGGATGCCGACCTGGTTCCTTCTTATTTGGATAGGGGCAGGTCCGACCGAGTCACTCCCTATTGAAGGAAGATTGCCGACCCGGTTCCTTCTTATTGGATGAGGGGCCCGCTGATACTTGGCCATATTTAACTAAGTATAGATGCGGCTCGGCAAAGGAGGGGAGCTCCTGTTGGCCGAGCGGGGTGCTGAGCCACTCGGATGAGGGGCTAATGAGCCCCAAGCTGGTCCGAGTGGGTGCTAGTTGATACTTGGCCATATTTGACCAAGTATAGAAGCGATTCGGTAAAGGAGGGGAGCTCCTGTTGGCCGAATGGGGTGCTGAGCCATTCGGATGAGGGGCTAATGAGCCCCAAGCTGGTCCGAATGGGTCTTCAGGCGATACTTGGCCATATTTGACCAAGTATAGAAGCGACTCGGCGAAGGAGGAGCTCCTGTTGGCCGAATGGGTAAGTCTTGAGCCATTCGGATGAGGGCTAATGAGCCCCAAGCTGGTCCGAATGGGTGCTAGCTGATACTTGGCCATATTTGACCAAGTATAGAAGCGACTCGGCGAAGGAGGGGAGCTCCTGTTGGCGAATAAGTCTTGAGCCATTCGGATGAGGGCTAATGAGCCCCAAGCTGGTCCGACCGGGTGTGTCCCCCTTCTCATGCCACATGTCAACCCTTGATACCGGGAATGTTGGGACCCTTGACATAAGCCGAGCTGGAGGGGCGCCTCATGGAGTTCTGACGCTTCAACTTCTTCGGGTTTGGGGGACGTTTTTCTCTAGTTTTTTCGACTTTACGTGGAAAGGATTTGAATAGGTCCCGATTGGGCCTCTATTAGAAGCCCATTAGAGCGACGCGGGGGGTTTGCGTTGCACATCCCCCGAGGTACTCCTATATATGTATGAGAGGAGAGAGAAGTTACGGGTCATTTGCTCATTTCTTCATTCTCTCTCTCAAAAATCTCCAAATTCTCTCAACTCTTCGAAGTTCTTCTTCCATACTCTTCGTCGGGCCAGTGTACGCTTTTTTATTTTTCTTAAGTTTTCTTTCTTTCTTTTCCTTTGAATAACCTCGGCCGACTCCCTTGTCTATAAATAATGGGAGATTCGTCCGAGTCGTCGACACCTCCGGCCTCACCTCCCTATAAATTATCCGAGGAGGTGAGGGGATTGGGAATAACGCTGGTGTCGGCTATAATAAATTGCCCCGACCCTCAGGTGTGCCCGACGCGGTAGCTCTCCCGAGCCCTTCGTCTTCGGTGGAGGAGGAGGCCGAGGGTGTCATTCCCTATCCTTGGGAAGTGTCGCTGGCCTATCCCCCTCAAGAAGTTACTTAGACAAATATTTGTCTCGTGATGTAGTGCGGGTGGCCATGCCGAGGGGAGCGAGGAGATGCGTCCACTTCGGGCCGAGAGTTAGAGTATCCAGGCACGGATCCGAAAGGAGGTCCAGGGGACTTTCTTCCCGAGCCCGGCGTAATTAAATCCTTGGCCCGAGGACCTTCGGGGGACGGCGACCGGATTCCAAATAAAAGACCCATACTATCGGGTCCGACCAGGAAGCCCACCACACGGTTCGTCTCCACCGCCCGGATGCGTAGCGGTCACTACAAATCGATGGAGATGGGGCTTCGGTTCCCATTGACTCCTTTTTGCGCGAATTGTTGAATGCCTACAATTTGGCAATTTGCCAAGTCTCTCCGAACTCATGGGGAGGGGATCAATGCCTTCCGGATCATCTGCAACCCGATAGGTGTCCGGCCAGGCCATTAGTTTGTGGAGGCACATGTACGGGTGGTTGAGGTCATGGTTGCGTCCAATGGGCCTGGCTGGGTGGAGTTTTCGGGTCCGACCGGGGTATCGGACCGTCCTCAATCTTCCCGGATCCCGAAAGGGTTTCGTAGGGAGTTTGCTTTTGTTTACTTTGGCGGAATTGGGGAATCCCCGTGGTCCCTCCCCGACCGAGCCCATTGTTGCTCACAGTGCCGGGTGGGCGAGCTCGACGATGAAGAAGGAGGCTGCGGCCTGCTATATGCGAGGCCGGAGTCGAGGATCGTGAACGGGGGCGAGGTGTTCGTCCCGGCCAATGGTTACCCGACGCCACCTATTCGGTGATGAGCATTTCCTCTCGGCTATGGGCCCGAGTTCGACCTTTCCGAAGGGTAATTTGCCGAGGGGATGGCTTGGGGTGATCAAAGAGGGATTCTTCTATTTGACTAACACTTTTTACATTTTGTTTTGTTTTGCGAGCCCGCCGGAGCATACATAGACGAGGTAGATCCAGCCATGGCCGACAAATTGAATGTGGCGGCGATGAGGGCTCGCTCGGTGAAGGCCGAGATTCTTGCTAAGACCATGAAGGTCCCCCGCCCTCCTAAGGTAAAATTTCCCTTTTACGTAAACGAGCGGTATTTCTTGTAATTAGTGACTCATAGGAGTTTTCTTTCTCCTCGGGTACCGCCAAGCCTAAGTCCAAAAAGAGGAAGGAGTGGTCGGGCGACAAGGTCGCTCGGACGGAGAGGGCGCTCGCTAGGGCCAAAGGCGATCGGGAGAAGGCCGACCGGGAAGAGGCCGAAAGTCCAAGTCCATCGAGGTCATCGGCCGAGGGAGCCGCCGCGACTGCCGAGGGCGGATCTCTCTCTCCACTCCTCGGACTTTCGGCGGTCGGAAGTCCTCGATATACCCCATGTCTCCCTCCGCCGACCGTCTTCGGGGTGAGCCGGGCGAGGGGGCGAGGCTTGAGGTGCCCTTCACCAGAGCTCGGTCGAGCCGAGAAAGATGGCCGCCGGACGAAGGCCATTGAGGCGATGTATACTGCCGCCGACGGGGAGCATATTCGGGCAACTCATGGTCCGAACGAGACCCAATGAGCTTTTAAGCTCCTGGCATGATGTAAGTCCCTTTCTCGGTGCCGAGCGTCTTATCTATGTGCTTTATTTCTTTCTTTTGATTTTGATTTGCCCTTTCTTCTTTTTCCAGTTTCTCGTTGGTCGCCAACGTGGCTCAAAACCGAGTAAGCCTTTCGAAGAAGTGGCCGATCTTAAGGAGAAGGCCAAGAAACACTTTGACGAGGTCTATCGCGCCAAGGAAGGCAAGCGGATAGCCGAGTCGAAGCTTGGTGATGCCGAGAGGGCCATTGAGGAGGACCAAAAAGGCTTCGAGGAGGAACGGAGCAAGTGGGGTAATGAGAGCCGACCCGGTCCTAGCTCGGGATCTTGCTCAAACCGAGAAGGCCGATGCCCCGGTTAGGCGAGGGAGGCCGAGCAAAAGGTGGCCGACCTTAAAGTCAAGGCGGGGCGAGTTGGAAGGCAAGTAAAGACCGAGGCGCGGTGGTTCTCCGACCGGGAGAAGTCTCGACGGCTGAGGCCTACGCCAACGAGGTCGGCGGTGCGGCGCATAAAATGGGGGAGGATGAGGCGCTTGATCGGGTGAAGAAGGTCCTTCGCGAGTCCCACCCCCGACTTGGTGCGGGCGGACGTTTGGTCGAGCTATCAAATGTCAATAGATGCCGACAACGGCTGCTATCTGGCTCGTTTGGGAAGCCGAGGGGGGTGAAGATGATGAAGACGACGATAAAGAAGGTCAAGTTGGCGTCAACGTCCCGGGACGGCGATGATGTTGATGATAATGAGGATGACGCCGAGGCGACCGACAATCTTCGGTCGGGGTAAAGAGTTGGTCGGTGACAACTCCGAGCCGAACGCCGAGAGCATGACCGATCTTCCCCCTCCCCTTGGCTCTTAGAATGTAGCGCTTGTACTTAGCATTTTTACGCTTTTGCCTCCCTTGCTTTTATGCTTGACTCCCTTTTTGTAATTCGAGACATATTTAATGAAACTAGTTATTTTGTCTCAACTTGCACGTTTGTTGATTGCAATATTTTCGATTAACTTCGTTGAGCGGCGAACTTGTTGGTTGCCTTTGTAAGAATGCCTACCAACTATTGTGGATCGGCTAAGTCTAAGAGATTGTTCATAGTACGAAATATGCCGACCGATCGCATTTAATTACTACAAAAATGGCTAACTATGAAAATGCCGATCGGCTATGATTAAGTCATTTACAATATATGCCCCTATTGCGAGTAACAAACTTCACACATAGTATTTTTTAAGGTTGTGCGTTCCGGGGATCGGGCCAAGGGGATGCCCTCGGCGAGATTCTAGTCGGTATGTGCCGGGCTTGATAACTTCAGTTACTGCGGACGGGCCGTCCCGGTTAGGTCCTAGCTTTCCCTTCAGTGTGAGAGTCCGGTGGCCTCGACTTTCCGGAACGACCCAATCACGAGTTGAATTGGCCTTGATTTTACTCGGCGATTAAACATTCGAGTAACTCTTTGCTTTGTACGGATGGATCTCAACAGCGCGTTGCCCCTTGTTTCGGAAGCAAGTCCAAGTTGACCAGGCTTTTCTTCCTCGTTTTTACGGAATTCATAGAATGTCATTCGAGGAGACGGGATGCCAATCTCCCTTTGGTAAGACCGCCTCGCTACCATACACAAGGTTGAACGGAGAGTGCCCTGTGGCTTCCTTGGCGTAGTTACGGCCGACCGGAGAACTCCCTGGTAGGTCGTCGACCCATGCCCCTTTCGCGGCCTCGGGAGATTTCTTGATTCCCTTGAGTACTATTTTATTGGGCGACTCGGCTTGTCCCGTTCGTTTGCGGCCTTGAGACCGCGGAGAATTTGGTGCATATTCCGAACAGGGCACGGTATTCCCGAGTTGGGACCGCTATTAAATTGACGTCCATTGTCGGAAATCGGTACTCGAGGGACTCCGAATCGGTGATGATGTTTCTCCAAATGAACGCCCGAACACCTTTATACGTTATGGAGGAGAGTGGTTCGGCTTCGGTCCATTTGGTGAAGTAGTCAATGGCGACTATCGGGAACTTTCTTTGACAGGGGGGAAATGGTCCGAGTAGGTCCATGCCCCACTTGTCAAATGGCGAAGCTGGCTTGAATCGTGGTCAAGGGGGTGGTCGGCGCTCGGGGGATGTCGGAATGGATCGACGGGACGGACATCTCTTCACCAACTCCCGAGCGTCTGTTCTTAGAGTAGGCCGGTAGTATCCGGCTCGGAGAGCTTTTCCGGCTATGGTTCTTCCCCCCTTGATGGCTTCCACAAGCCCCTTGGTGGATTTCCCGAGGATGTAATTTCCTTCCTCGGGGTGACACACTTTAGCAAGGGATGGGTGAAGGACTTTTTGTAGAGTTGATTCTCATGCCATAGAAACCATCCGGATCGGGGTGCTTGACCGGTCGGCCTCCTTGTGGTCCTCGGGTAGTTTTCCGTCCCTCAAATATCCGACTACCTCATCCATCCATCCGGATGTCAGATTCAAGATCAAGTTGTTCCTTGGCATTGATGTTGGGCTGCCGAAGGACTTCCCACATGATTGTACGAGGAGCCGAGCCTTCTGCCGAAGCGGCGGCCATTCGGGCTAAAAGCGTCGGCTGGCGATTTTCGGATCCGGGTATATGGGTGATATTGAACCGAGATAGTTGTTTGATGATGCTTTGGGCTTTGGCCGGATACATTCTCATGTTGTCTTCCTTGGCCTCATACTCGCTTGATATCCGCCCCACAATCATTTGTGAGTCGAATTTAGCATTGGCCAAGTGGTGGCTCAGGCTAGGATGCACAACTCCAGTCCGAGGATTAGGGCCTCGTATTCGGCTTCGTTGTTTGAGCTTAAGAATTCGAATTTGATGGCGTATTCCATCTTCTCCCCCGACCGGGGCTTGATAACCAACCCAGCCACCACACCCCTGTTTTGGTGGACGAGCCGTCTACTTGCGATTCCCAAACATCCTGGCCGGCGGCGGGGCCTTGACGTGCACTCCGGTTATGAAGTCGGCTAAGGCCCGGGCTTTGATTGCCCTCCCGGGTTCATATTCCAACCCGAAATACGCTAGGCGATCCGCCCGGTCGGTCATCCCAGGCTAGAATGATTCTTCGCTTTCGATGAGTTTTACGAGCGGTTGACTGTGAGAACCTTGATTGGGTGGGCCCGAAAATAAGGCTTGAGTTTCCGGTGGCCATTACCAAAGCGAAGACCATTTTCTCGACCTCGCCGTATTTGGCCTCGGCCCCTCGGAAGGCATGGCTTATGAAGTAGACCGGGTCTTGTTTTTCCTCCCTCTCGGCCACCAAAACAGGCCGAGCGCGTATTTCAAACGACTAAGTAAACGAACAAGTGTTTCCCCGTGAGGGGGAGATCAACTTTGGGAGTGATGATAGGTGCGCTTTGAGAGAGGTGAAAGCCCTGTTCGGCTTCGTCATCCCAAGTGAACTCTTTTCTTTTTAGAGCTTTGAAGAAGCTTAAGCTCTTATCTTTGGCCAGGGATAAGAAGCGCCGAGAGCAACAAACATCCGGTCGGGCGTTGTACTTCTCGACGTTCCAGGGGGACTTCATTTCCACCACTTGCCTTAACTTTGTCGGGGTTGGCTTCGATTCCCCTCTCATCAAACAGGGAACCCGAGGCACTTTCCTCCCTTCACCCCAAATACGCACTTTTTCGGGTTCGGCATCATGCGGTACTTCCTCAAGGTGCGAGAGTCTCCTTTAGGTCGGAGGGGTGATCACCCCGAGCTTTGCTTTTGACGATCATGTCGTCAACGTATACTTCGATATTCAGACCCGGTTGGTCGTTGAATATCTTGTTGATTGTCGCCGATACGTAGCCCCTCGCATTC
Source organism: Beta corolliflora (assembly GCA_947648045.1). Classification (NCBI taxonomy): domain Eukaryota; kingdom Viridiplantae; phylum Streptophyta; class Magnoliopsida; order Caryophyllales; family Amaranthaceae; genus Beta; species Beta corolliflora. Next base: position 336,092 of record CANSZD010000436.1, read on the forward strand.
TTGAGCCCGAAGGGCATCATTTTATAGCAATACACCCCTTGATTGGTGACAAAGGCGGTGTGAACTCGATCATGCTCTGCCATCGGGATTTGGTGATACCCCGCGTTTGCGCCCATGAAGCTTAGGAGAGCGTGCCCCGCCGTTGAGTCGACTAGCCTGTCGATTTTAGGCAGAGGGTGGTTATCTTTTGGACAAGCCTTGTTCAGGTCTGTAAAATCCACGCACATTCTCCATGCTCCACTCGATTTTTTGACCAGGACTACGTTGGCCAACCATTCCGAGAATCTTGGCATTCCTCAATGAACCCTGCCTCGAGCAATTTCTTGACTTCGGCGGCTGCCGCAGTGTTCCTCTCGGGGCCTTGATGCCTCAGCTTTTGCTTGACAGACCTGAATCCCTCTTTGATGTTCAGCTCGTGGCACATCACTTTAGGGTCGAGCCCGGGCATTTCGGTGGCTTCGTAGGCGAAGACGTCTCGTATTCGTTAATACTTGGACGATCTCCTTTCTCGTCGAGGATCCATGGCCTTGCCTACTCTCAAGGTCCGAAAGGTGCCTCTCGTCGATGATGACTTCTTCGTCGTCCTCGGCGGTGAGGGCGCTCGTATTGCTTGGGGTTCTCGGTAAGGTATACCCCGAGCCCACTTGAGGGCTGATCGTCTTCCCGTTTTCTTTTCTTCGAGTCTTCTGGGACGTCGTTCTTGTTCTTCAAGCTGTTCACGTAACATTCCCTGGCTGCCTGTTGATCCCCTTGGATTTTTCCGACCTTTCCCTCGTCGGTTTCAAATTGCATGAGGAGCTGGTAAATTGAAATTGCTGCCTTGACCTTGTTCAGAGTCGGTCTTCCCATTATGATGTTGTATGGTAGAGGGATGTCCACCACTAGGAAGTCAATCGGTAGGCTTCTTCCTTTGCCTTTCTCTCCCATCCGAGCGGGCAATTTAATGGATCCATTTGGATGTACCGAATTTCCCCAGGCTTATGAGTGGGCCGATTGAGCGGGGTTACATCCTTCTCGTTGTACTTCAGTTTCTGAGGCACTCCAGTGTGATTATATCTCGCCGAAGATCCACTATCCACCAAAGACCCGCTTGACTATGGCATTAGCCACTTTGAGTTTGATGACCAAGGGGTCATCGTGGGGCGTGTGCAGGGGCCGACTGGACTCGCCGAATGTCATGATGGGACAGTCGGGTCGGGGATGATGTACATCGAGTACCTGGTGCTTTAGACTTTGGAGGTGGGCTTTGCGTGATTGACCGGTTAGGCCTCCCGACGCGAAGCCACCTGCTATGACTCCGATGAACCCCTCCGTGTCTCCACTGTTGGACTGACCGACCTTTTGCTTGCCCTTCTCTTCACTAGAATGCTTGAGGTATCGGTTCGCCTTCCCCGATCGCCTAGGTTGTTAAGGGATTTCTTGAGTTCCCTACAATCTTTAGTGGTGTGCCCGCATTCTTTGTGATATTCGCACCACAGGCTCTTATCTCTTCGAGCAGCTGACGTTTTGATGGGAGGTGGGCGGGGGAGAGTGACTTTGTCTTTTATGTCCAAGTATATCTCTCTCTCCGTTTTTCTTTGAACCGGGGGTCGACGCCATGGTCGTTGAATCTGTCTGACCGACCACCCGTCTTCTGTTGCTTTGACTGATCCCTGTGATTTCCTTCATCCTTCCTCTTTTTGCTCCCGTCGTCCGAGTGACGGCATATGTCTGTCGCTTGGATGAATCTTTGAGCCCGAGTCATTGCTTCGGAGAAGGTTTTGACTTCGTTTTCAGCCAAAGACCATCTCAGCCGACCAGGCTGAAGTCCAGACATTAAGGCGACGAACGCCACAGCATCTTGTAGATCGGAGATTTTTAATGACTCCTCATTGAACCTTTTGATGTAGTCGGCCAGGTTTTCGTTTTTCTCCTGCCTGACTCCCATTAAGTGGAGACTTGTTTTCTTTTGTCTCTTTCCGGTGATAAACTGGTGTAGGAATAGGTCCTCGAGCACTGAGAAATCCGTTATGATCCCTGCGGGAAGCTCTTGGAACCAGTTTAGGGCCAGTCCTTTCAGAGTCGTGGGAAAGAAACGGCACCAAGTGGCCTCGCAGCCAGTTTGAACGCTCATTTGTGCTTTGTATGTGGCCATGTGATCGTCCGGGTCGGTCAGGCCCGCGAAAGGTTCGATCGAAGGCGTTTTGATTTTTCCCGGGCTGGGCGCCTCAAGTATGTCCTGGCTGAACGGGACCATGAACTTGAGCGCCCCGCTGTTGATCCGAATGGGCCTCGATTGGGCGGAGTCGCCGCGCCCTTCCCGCTGAGCGGCTTTCTTATTAAGAATGTGCCGAGCATCTAGGCCCTTGCTGAGCCGCTTCTCGTTCAGGAAATGCCGTGCGTCGTGGGTTTTATTCCCGACGTTGCCCCTTGGCGATTTTGACACGTGCGTCTCCTCACCCCGCAAGGTGGATCTTCCCTTAGACCCATGCCGCTCTTCCTCCCCTGTCCGGATCGTTGCCGATCGAGCCGACTATGCTCCCTCGCCCGACCGCCGCCGGCCAGGCGGGCCTTGATTGGCCTTGATTCTCCGAAGGGAAGGGACCCAGGGTCCGGTCTTTAGGGGTTGAAGAAAAACGCCCTGCTGTAGGTTGGCCAACATATCCCTTAGGCTTTCTTTGCAAGGTCCTGCTTGGAGCCGAGCGGCTATCAAATTTATGTCCGCCGTGGATATGGGATGGGGGTCGGCGTGTTGTAAGCCGGGTTCGATGGTTGCGGTCCATTTTCAATGGATCGCTCTTCTTCCTCATGATCGAGGGTTTGAACGGGTCGGTGTTTTGGGTCGCTCGGACCTCCTTTGTTGAGATGGGGATGGGTCTCTTTCGGACCTCGACCTGTCGAGGGTCGCCCGGTACGTGTGCTCTTGGCCAGGGCCATTGCTAAGTGACTACGAGAGGGATTTTCTTTGAATAGCAACAAGGTGAATCTTGCTGAGTGGTGGCGAAGTAACTTCTTGTACTTTCCCCACAGACGGCGCCAAACTGTTTCTGCTAAGAAATTAAGGATTGTAATATGTTGTGAGATTTGATGTGGGCCCCAAGAGCGTTCGCCTGAGCTTCGATGTCCGTATGCCTGAATCCTGCAAAACAAGGTTAGACTACCCCGGGGGTGTTTCCGGGATCGCCCCTCCGACGCTCAAGTCAGATGTGATTGAGGTAGAGAGAGAAGTGAAGTCTAGAGAGAGATGCTCTAGTTTGTTAGGTGAGAATTCAATACCTGTTCATTGATGAGACAGTTGGTTTTTATAGTGTTGGGGATTTCCCAGACAGGAAACATTATTCAGATGGGCCTTTTTGGTAGCAATGGGCATGCTACCTTTTCCGGCAATGGTCATTTCATCCTTTTAGGGGATTTCCCCAATGTTGGTGATTACGTCAACCTCTACAAGTGGGACCCATTGCTGCCACCTGCCCATGCTCCAGGAGGCTTCCAGGCTCTTTATTGGGCTGCTGATCAATTGAGCCCAAACAAGGTATATATCAGGATGCGTTGGATAATTATATATATATACACACACATTGTCTTACATGTTAGATGACAAATTGTTTATATTCATATTATAGTTTAAAATGCAATGCACTATTAAGTACTAATAAAGAAGAGTATGGACACGCTAATTAGAAAACCATTTTTATATAATCCATACTATTGTGAAGTTTTTTTAAAAAAATTGAACCTATTTGAATGTTGATGAATTTCTTAAATAGCTTGTAAGGAACCAAGCTTATAATTCTTATCAAATGTTCCTATTTATTCGGAAAGGCGTAGAAATGGTAGGAGAGACTAGAGTAGAGTCACAAAGCTCATTTTAACTGTCTCTTAATTAAGATGTAAAAAAACAGATGTTATTATTTGAAATGTTATTAATATTGTCTCAATATAAATATGTAATTAAAATTAAAATATAAACTATTTTTGTAGTTTAGACTAATGGATAGTTAAAGATATCAATACTGTAAAGTGTACGTTATGAAGCGTGAAAGTCAAAAGTCTTGTAATTATTGAACAACGAATGGAGTGGTATATTATGATTTATTTTATGTTTGATTTTCTATCTTAGAATTTTCTGATTTTAATAATTTTATCAATTCTCAAAGTTGCATCTAATTAATACTATCTCCGTTACTTTTTAATTGTTACACTTTGACATTTTATTCAAAAATTTCACTTTGATCATCGTTTGTGATTTATACGTAAATAAAAATATAGTCATGTAGGATCTTATTAGATTCGTCTTAATATATATTTTTATTAATATGTAGTTTTTATAATTTTTACAAATACAAAAATAGAGATATTACTCCTCAAAGTTTTACATTGGCATGCGTGAAAAGTGTAAGTGTAAGAATTAAAAAAACGGATGGAGTAATAACGAATGAAGGTGAACATAAAACCTGTTACTGTGGAAAATTAGGACATAAAACGAGGTGGAGGATTCCTCCTAATTTAGTCCTAAAGAACCATGAAAAGAAAGAGAAAAGGAAAAAAGTTTAGATGCCGAAGAATGTCAGCTCTCTGCCCTTATATTTATGTTACAGCAAATGTATTTTAATACTGACCTTTTTTTCTATTTCACACTATAAAATTGCATCCACTTTGGTTGACTTAGTTACAGTGATTAAGTGGAGTGGTAAATCCATCTTCTTAACTCCTCCTTTTTGTTCTCTTGTCGAAAATTTTCATTTTCCACTCAACGCAGCCAAAGTAAGCACTATGTCACCATTGGTATCATAATATAATTAATATGCACGGATTGCGTGTATTTTAGTATTTAAGCAGGCTAACGCTAGATGAGTGCGATGTGGGCGACTATACAAGGTTTATATGTATATCGGTCATCCGACCTTCTAATTAGTGCACTTACATCTGACACTATTCTAATAATAAATGGCTCGTCTTGCCATGACCTTCTATTGAATTTTCAAAACTTTTGTTGCTTCTGTTTATATTAGTAGTTACATATCTTTGGTTGTTGATGTTGGACTTCAATCTTTAAAGCATATGTAAGAAGTACTACTATATAGTTTTTGCCTAAAATCGATCTCGATCTAATCAAAACTAGGCCAATATAAATCAAATGTATATTTAAGCAAATATTCTATAAGCTTTCACAAATTTTCTCTTTTTGAAACATATTAGCTTTTTTTCCATGTAAAGATAGCAGTTTGTCATATATTTTCATTCATTTTATGATCTAGGCCCAAGGCGCCAAGACCATTAACAATTGGTATAAAAAACAACTTTCATATCATAATCCTAAATTTTATTGGATTTAACTTTTTCTCGTCGCTTTTGACTTGAACTTAAATGTATCTGCTACTAAATTACTTGCAAACTTTCATTTTTCACCTTTTTTTTCTTTTTAACCAACCCCCTTATTCGGATTTTAGTAATACGCACTATCATTATTTTTATTACTTTAATGTCATTTAAAAAGAGAAAGAGAGGGAAAATGGAGTAGAAAAATAAATATAAATTAAAGTAGTTTGTTATTACGGTTTAAGAACGAGTTCAAATTATATCACAATAAAAAGGTTAAATACAAAAAGATTTAGACTTATATGACATCAAAATTGTTTTTTACCAATATATCAAAGCCTCAAATGATCCCATTTTTTTATATTAATATGTTGCCGTTGATTTTATGTTAAACTAATTTGTCAAGAACTCCTTATTTCGTACCAATTTAGCTGGAACATATATATTTAATTAATTAAATTAGCTAAATATATGTATTATGTATATAACTCCAGCTTATCTTTAGTAAAAAAAAAAAAAAACAAACTCCAGCTGGTCTTACATTTTAAATTCGATCAACCTTTATTACATCTCAACAAGACAACGACGCTATGGCTAAAAAGCCATTTCCTTACACTTTTTTTTTTTCTTTTATGGTGAAAGTGCATTTTTCATTTTAAAATGGATTTCTCGTGTTAACATCATCAACGAAGAAAAAGAAGAAAAAGGAATGGGTTCTCCCTCGCTCTTTCTTGGTTCTTCCGCGTTTAATATTTTGCTGTCTACTTGATTGTATCCTTGTTTAAAGTATGCATCTGGCACAGTTGAGAGTAGGGGTGAAAGTTATTCGGATAAAATCAAAAATACTATCCAATCCAATCCGAATTAGTAATCCGGATCGGATTCAAACTGTTCGGATTGGATTTGGGTTGAAATTTTTTGGCAAATGGATTTTCGGATCGGCTTGGATTGAGGGTAATTCGATCCAAAATCCAATATAACCAAATAGTAATATGCCTTGTATTATGTATCTGGATTGCGCTTAAGTGTTTAACTGAATTTTTTTATAAAAAATAAGCCTAGTCCATACCCCAGTAGGCGTAGCACTTCAACCCTCCCCTAAAACCCTAACATCACTTAATGCCTCATTTCCTAAATCTACTTGAATGCCATTGTTGCTTAATTTATTTCATCGAAAAACTAAGTTTTAAAAAATCGGATTTTCGGATCGGATCCAATCTAGAGTATGAAAATTCGGATTGGATTGGATCGGATTCAAACTCTAATTGGTTTGGATTCGGGTTGAAAAATTAAAATCCAAATTTTGTCCGGATCGGATCGGATTGAGTTAGGCCCTAATCCAAACCGTACACCGAACTTTCACCCCTAGTTGAGAGTCACATCTCATTTCACAAATTCTTATGCATGATTGTGACACAGTGTATTAGTAATAGTAAAATCGTTAAAAATTCACTCATAATATAAACATGCAATTAAACATATGGTTTCCCATTTTCTATAGAAATAAAATTCACCCCTAGTTGAGAGAAGTGTTTGAGTTCAGTTGGTGAAAAAGAACAAGTTGCTCCGGTGCTAACTGATCTTTTACCATTTTTTTCTATGGGTACACGTCCTGATGATCAAGCTGGAAGGAAAATGCCAAAAAGAAAGGTGCATATAACTAAAAAACGTGAAATGTATGATGTGAATATGTTTTGTGAGGATGAAGCAGGGAGGAAGAGGAAATCTGTAGATGGGATGCTGATAGATGATATGGGGGAAGGAAACCACTTAAAAAAGAGTAGACTAGAGTTGACAAATGGGGAAGTTTTTCCTTCCCAAGTAGCGGAGGTTGGATATCACCAACCCCGCGAACAGCAATGAAAATTCTGAGTTGGAACTGTCAGGGGCTTGGCAACCCCGTGACAGTCTCTGCCCTCCGTGACTGGTGCTGGAGGGATCGCCCTAATATAGTCTTCATTATGGAAACTATGTTAGAATCTAGAGAGATGGAAGTTATTAGACGTAAATGTGGTTGTGATAACGGGGTTAGTTTGAGCAGGGTAGGACATGCTGGTGGTATTGGTCTCTGGTGGCATGATATCAACGCTAAGGTTATTTCGTACTCTCAACATCATTTTTTTGCTGAAATACTTGATAATGATAATAACCCTATTTGGGGAGTGGTGGGTATTTATGGGTGGGCGGAGAGTGGTCAAAAATTTCGCACTTGGGAGCTAATGAAAAATATTCGTGATGCTGCTTCTGTCCCCCTTATTTATTTTGGTGATTTTAATGAAATTGTGGGGAATCATGAGAAGGAAGGTGGGGCCTGGAGAGGAGAGAGGCAAATGGATGACTTTAGAAAGGTGATTGATGCTTGTTATCTTAAGGATTTGGGGTTTACTGGTCCTAGCTTTACATGGCAAAGGGGAAAGAGTCATAATACCTTGGTTAGAGAGAGACTGGACAGGTTTCTTGCTACAGAAGGGTGGAGTAATTTATTCCCTGAGTCTACTGTGAGAAATTGGGCTATTCAACACTCAGATCATGCTCCGGTGTGGATGAATACAGAAGGTATGGGTGATAGTCGCAGGCATGGGAGGAGATTTCGCTTTGAGCCCTGGTGGATTTCGAGTGAAGAGTGTGAGCAGGTTGTGTGTAAGGAGTGGAAGGATAATGGTGATAATTCTCCAGCCATGAAAATCGATGGATGTGCTAGAAAACTTACTGCTTGGGCAGCGGAAAAATTTGGGACGTTGAAAAAACGAATCAAAGCGCTCGAAGAGTCTCTCGCCAAGCTTCAGAAGAGTCCTGCTTCGGCTGATTATTTTATGCAGTGTGATAACATCTCACAGGAGCTCTCTGGGCTTAGACAGAAAGAAGAGTCATACTGGTTCATTCGAGCCCGGGCAAATGATCTTAAAGATGGTGATAAGAACACGGCATATTTCCACCATAAAGCCAACCAGAGAAAAAAGAAAAATAGGATTGTTGGTTTGTACAACGGGAGAGGAGAATGGAAGGAAAATGAGTCTGAGGTGGCTGAGATTGTAGAAGAATTTTATGCTGACTTGTTTACAACGTCTCACCCCACTGAGTTTGAGCCCGCCTTAGCGGCAATTGAGTGCCAGATCACAGAAGAAATGAATTACAGGTTTGATTGTGAGCCTACGGGGGAGGAAATTAAGAATGCTCTGTTCCAAATGCACCCTACTAAGGCTCCGGGACCGGATGGAATGCATGCGATGTTTTACCAGAAATTCTGGCATATAGTGGGTCCCGAGATTATTGAGTTTATCAAGAGATGGTGGAAAGGCGAGGAAGAGTTTGGTAATCTGAACCATACTAATGTTGCATTAATACCGAAGATGAATGATCCAAAGATGGTTTCCCAATTCCGCCCGATAAGTTTGTGCAATGTGCTATATAAGATTGTGTCGAAAATGATGGCAAACCGGCTTAAGTTGGTGCTTGCGAAGTTGATTAGTGTAAATCAAAGCGCTTTTGTCCCTGGGCGTTTGATTACAGACAACGTTTTGCTAGCGTTTGAAATTTTTCATGCAATGAAATGTCATGACAGACAACGTACGGGGATGATGGCTCTGAAGCTTGACATGGCTAAGGCATATGATCGCGTTGAGTGGGGTTTTTTAGAGAAGTTGATGAGTTGTCTGGGTTTCAGTAGAGGATGGATTGGGCGGATTATGAGATGTGTATCGAGTACTGCTTTTTCTTTTATGATAAATGGGAAACCGTACGGCAAAGTTGTCCCCTCCCGGGGCCTTCGTCAGGGGGATCCCATCTCCCCGTACTTGTTTCTTATTTGTGCTGATAGCTTCTCTACACTTCTAACCCGCGCTGCGTTGAATGGTGACATTCATGGGGCACGTGTGTGTAGAGGGGCTCCTGTTATTTCCCATCTATTTTTTGCAGATGACAGTGTTTTGTTTGCACGTGCTAATCTCCAGGAGTGCTCAAAATTAGCTGATATTATCAGCATTTATGAACGAGCATCTGGCCAGAAGATAAACTTTGACAAATCAGAGATTTCGTTCAGCAAGCATGTGTCTGCAAATATTAGAGAAGGCATAACAACAAGAATTGGAATGAAGGAAGTTGCAGTTCACGATAAATACTTGGGACTGCCCACGGTTCTTGGTAGGTCTAAGAAAGTAGCATTTGCAAATGTGAAAACGCGGGTGTGGAAGAAAATTCATGGGTGGAAAGAGAGATTATTATCGAAGCCAGGGAAAGAAGTGCTCATTAAAGCTGTGGTACAAGCAATTCCAACATATACTATGAGTGTTTTTCTGTTACCAACGGAGCTGCTGAAGGAAATAAACTCTTTGATTGCTCGCTTCTGGTGGGGTGCCCAAGGAGATGAGAGGAAAATTCACTGGGTGAACTGGGAGTCTCTATGTCTTCCAAAAGGTATGGGGGGGTTGGGTTTCAGAGATATAAAAACTTTTAATATCGCTATGTTAGCAAAGCAAGGATGGAGGCTAATGACGGATGAGACCTCTCTGTTAGCCCGTACTCTCAAAGCCAGGTATTATAGGCATGGTAACTTTCTAGATTCAACCCTGGGATATAATCCTAGTCACTCATGGCGTAGTATATGGAGTTCGAAGAGCTTGATTAAAGAAGGAATGAAGTGGAGGGTAGGTGACGGGAAAAATATCAATGTGTGGAGTTCAGCATGGCTCCCTGGCAGTGTTAGATATGCAAGTCCTCATTCTCAGCATCAAGTCGACATCTCGATGACAGTGGCAAACCTTCTCAATCCAGATTCATGCTCGTGGAATGTGGAGAAAATTTTTGCGACGCTGGTGGAAGAAGAGGCGAGAAGGGTCATGCAAATTCCCCTTAGCTTCAGGATGCCAGCCGACACTTTTTACTGGAGCCAGGAGAAAAATGGTATGTTTACAGTTAAATCAGCATACTGGTTGGGGCGTATTAGCCATGTTGAAAATTGGGAGCACACTCATGGTCCTGAAGCTCGAAGTTTTTGGAGTGCTGTCTGGAATATGGAGTGCCCTCCGAAGCTCAAACATTTTATTTGGAGAGCAGCCAGAGGTGCCATTGCGGTGAAGGAAAGGTTAGGTTTTCGCCATATCACTCCAAACAAAATTTGCCCGGTATGTGATGGGAACGATGAGACTGTGGTTCACGCGTTATTTGATTGCCCCTGGGTTTCTTCTTTCTGGAATACTTCCCCCTATGCTGAAATGGTGGCAAATGCTCCTCGTAGCTCTTTTATGGAGATGATGATGTGGTTTATTGAAAAGGTTGGTAAAGGTGAGGTCAGTACTTTGATGGCTCTGATTTGGGCAATGTGGTCGTGTAGGAACGAATTGGTAATGGAACACAAAGAACCGAGAATGAGTGCTGTAGTCTCGGGTTTTACTCGCCTTGTCCATGACTATTGTGAGTATGCGAAGAGAGTATTCCAAGGCCCAGTTAAAGCTAATTGTACCTCGCTATCTCAGTGGGTCAGACCGCCTGTAGGTGTGGTGAAGTTTAACGCGGACGCAGCTATGCTTGGTGCAGATGAGATCGGTCTCGGAGTGGTGGGACGTGACAGTGAAGGTGCGATTGTGGTTGCTCGTTGTATCCCGCCGCCGAGCCGGGTGGGATGTTGGGCTAAGCTGAACTTTGCCGTTGTCGACTTGCGGCTCTTACGGCTTGCGATCGGGCTATGGGGAAGTGATCGTGGAATCCGATTCTTTGAGTGCTGTGAACTGTGTGCAGAAGGATGATGCTGGATGTGCTTATGCTGGCCTTTTACTTGATGATATTAAAAATGTTTGCTCTTCTTTTTCCTCTTTTTCTGTGTCTCATATAAGAAGGAGTGGAAACACCGTAGCCCATTACATGGCTCGTATTGTTCCCACTACGGGGTGTGAGTGTATTTTTGTTGGAAATTATCCCCAAGGTATTCAAGCCTTGGCGGATCTTGATTTGATTTAATTTAATTAATACACTTTTCCCCTCAAAAAAAAAAAAAAAAGTATTGCTAACCTAGAGGGCAGTCCGGCAGGGGTATCGGTGCATATGATTGCAAAACGACCAAAATAACAAATTATATTAACAGATGTGATGAGTCGCAATCGGTTTGTATCAATCACAGGCTCAATTATTATTTGAAGAGGAATAATGGCCAACGCCTTTGTCTTGATCACTCAATGGAGTATTTTTGGTACCCACCAAATTAATTCGCCTTCCCTTATTTTCACAAGAACTTGCAATATTTTGCAGTACTTAGGTGCTACAAACTCACATTATAGTACTTGGGTAGTACAAAACTAAACTTTGTTTTCATAATGAGAAATGTATCCTCTAAAGTTTTTCATTTCTAACGGTTTTGACTCAAAGCACGTTTTTTGGATCGATTTAACTAAATCGAACCGAACTTAATTTGTCCGAATCGAACCGAATCAAGTGAATGAAAATTGTGAGATGAAACTAATCGAATAAAAGCTTAACCGAACTAAACCGAATTGAATTTTGCTCAACCGAATCGAATTTTCATTAATTCACCCAAAAGACGTAATTAAACAATTAATTAGGCTTTGCTTCCACACATCATCATGGACTCATGGTCCATGAGTCATTTAGTCATTTCATCAAGCTTTTTCTTTCATGATATCGGAGGGTTAAATATTCAAAATGGTGAAACGTAAAAGTAATAGTCCCAAATCGAAAAATTTGATGACTAATTACTATATATAGTTTACCAAATTCATATTCGCAAAAGTTATTTTTTTTTTTGCCATAGTAAGTATTGTAGTAATAAAAGCTACCCTTTTTATAAAGGTGGTTTTAACACAATAAAGCTAGGGTTGTACGGCTTGTACCTAAAGCACCAGGATTGAATATTATATACATCATTACGCTTAGTCATTTCTTAACACTAAGCACAATAAAGAGTAATACCTATATGATTATTTTAAAATAATTACTTTAGAATATACTCCAATCCATACAAGAACTATTACATTCAATTACACTTACTACCGCGTTTTGGGCATAATACCCCCGAGTCTTCCTCACCTTTAGTTGCTATATGTGACAAACTTCCTTAACATTAACATGATTAAACTTGCTAGTATAAAAACCGTTAAAATAAAAGACTGATAAACCTCCAACGGCTTCACAATTTTAATCATAGAAGTTTTTTTTACATAGTATTAGAAGCTATTAGTTATTTAGTTCTACTCAGTAACAATGAAATTAGAATTACCTACGTCCTTGATGAGATAAGAAGAGAATCATTGATTGGATTTCCAACCCTCAATATATGACATCTTGAATCTATATGATCATATAGGGCATGTATCATATATGATGAGTCATAAAATTCTCATCACAAAAACAATAGTTTTGGGGGCTATGCATTACACCTATATTATTTAGAAAGCTACACTCAAAAAAGTTTTGGAGGGACCTTTTCTAAGGGTTTAGGACCACGGCAAAGCTACAACCACCTTCCCCAAACAAGACATGAATAATTAGTGGCATGGCATCTTGAATGGGCATATATGAACTTTTAGAAGAAAATGGCATTTTGATAAGGACCTATGTGGCATTATTAGCCAGGTGTCGCGATGTGGTTGGGGACATTCAGAGTTGGAATGGTGTTTTTGCATTACTTCCTCTATGATATGCCCCTCTACGGCTCTTCCTTGCCAAAATTGTCCACCCATTCCTGCAACTTGAGGAAATCCCACCACACCAATAAACAAGTAGGCCATCTTTGCTCTATGACCCTCCAATAATAGCCTTGTCAACAAATATCAAACAAATTTCAATAACTGATAGTATAACATTTCAATCATGTATGAATGACAAAAAGTGGCATTTTATCCCTTTTTAACTAAAGAAATCTAGGCATTGATCATCACTATAACAACAACTACTTAACTCTTAACAATTGAAGTCTTTTGATTTAACTTTTGGATTGATCCCCATTCTCAAAATGGCTCTAGTGGAGCTTGGTCTAACAAGACCAAGTTTTGCTTAATTGTTCTAAGAAACTCCCTACTAAAGTAAGGTAATTAATACCTTAATTGTATTAAGGTATATATATATATATATATATATATATATATATATATATATATATATATATATATATATATATATATATATATATATATATATATATATATATATATATATATATATATATATATATATATATATATATATATATATATATATATATATATATATATATATATATATATATATATATACACCGTCTTACATGCATATTAGATGACAACACTAGGGAAAAAAAAGGAAGAGTTGCTTATTTGGAAGAGTGCGTTTTTTGAAAACGCAGCCCTTCGTGTATGAAAGGCTGCGGTTTCCTCAAAACCGCAGCTTTTAGTGGAGGGGCTGCGGTTACCTGAAAACGCACCCTTCAAATACTGATGAAGGGTGCGGTTTTAAGGCTAACCGCCTTCTTTAAGTGAAGAGGTGCGCTTATCCTAAGAACCGCATGACCTTCATACACGAAGGGCTGCGTTTTCTAGGATAAGCGCAGCTTCTTCCTATCCCGCCTAATTCAACCTATAGTTTTGCGCGCAACACACGATGAGACACTCACTCGCAAATTTCCTCGCACACTCACCCATCTCCCTCACACTCACTCGCACACTCACTCCTCTCCCTCACACTCACTCGCATTGCCCTAACGGCCATCACGGAGCACCGAGCACATCGCCGGAGCGCCGTCCCATCGCGTGCACACTCATTAACGTTGCCCGAGCTCCTTCTTCTTCTCTTCTCTCAACGCACCTTGACGCCTTCTAAGTCCAACACCACTACTTGCATTGTCGGTAATTCCCATCTCACTCTCTCTCCTCTTTGTTTTATTTAATTTCTCTTCTATTTTGTGTTGTAAAATGTGATTGTAGGGGGTGGGTAGGGGGTGGGGGGTCTTTGGGCGAGGGATGGGGGATGGTGGGAGAGGCTGGAAGGGGGTGGAGGATGGGTGGGGAGGCCGGGCATGGGTGGGGGAGGGCGGGGGGATCTTTGGAAAGGGGTGGGGGAGGGGGGGAGGTCGGGCATGGGGTGGGGGAGGCGGGGGATCTTGGACGGGGGTGGTGGAGGCTGGGGAGGGTGGATTGGGGTGGGGGAGGGCGCGGGGGGTGGGGGGGAGGGCTGGAAGGGGTGGGGAGGGGGCGGCGGGTGGGGGTGGGGCGACGGGGGTAAAATGTGATTGTACCACTGTGTTTGTTGATGCACGCACGAATTTGGAGCCACATTGTGAATGATGATCGAACAATGAATTGACATGGAGCTATGGACTAATATTCAACAATGCTTACTTCCTGTTGTTCTTTTTCTCTAATTTGAGGCATGTTGATCTTCGATGATTGTAAGCTACTAGCTAGTAGTTCAACTTTCTATAAAGATAAGCTACAGCCTCTATAATCAAATTACTAGTGATAATATGTGAAGGCATTGTTGTAAGTTGTAACACATGTTTGGTATCACTACTATCTTTCATTTTCTTTTTTTGTTTTATAATGTAACTATGTAGATTTTAGCCTTTTTCGCTTCCAAATCGTACTTACCGGAGTCATTTAACCCCAAATTCTTTTTGAACATGATTATATGAGGTATAATGTAACTATTGTGTAGAGTTTTAGGCTTGCATTTGTTGTTTGTTGCATTTCGGGAACGAAAAAGTCATTTTAGGCCTAATTTTGCCTTTTCGCTTCCAAATCGTACTTATCGAGTCATTTAACCCCAAATTCTTTTTGAACATGATTTTATAAGGTATAATGTAACTATTGTGTAGAGTTTTAGGCTTGCATTTGTTGTTTGTTGCATTTCGGGAACGAAAAGGTCATTTTAGGCCTAATCTTGCCTTTTCGCTTCCAAATCGTACTTATCGAGTCATTTAACCCCAAATTCTTTTTGAACATGATTATATGAGGTATAATGTAACTATTGTGTAGATTTTTAGGTTTGCAATTGTTGTAGGTTGAATTTTGGGAACGAAAAGGTCATTTTAGGCCTAATTTTGCCTTTTCGCTTCCAAATCGTACTTATCGAGTCATTTAACCCCAAATTCTTTTTGAACATGATTATATGAGGTATAATGTAACTATTGTGTAGAGTTTTAGGCTTGCATTTGTTGTTTGTTGCATTTCGGGAACGAAAAGGTCATTTTAGGCCAAATTTTACCTTTTCGTGTCCAATTCGTACTTATCGAGTCATTTTATTTTATTTTTGTTGATCTAACTCCTAACTTATTAGTATGTAACAGTCCCCTCCCCTCTCCTCCCCCCCACTGCTGCCCCTCCCCTCCCCTGCACACCCCTCCCTTCCCCTCCCCCGCTGCCCCTCCCCTCCCCCACCGTTCTGCCCTGCCCCCTCCCCTCCCCGCTCGCGCCCCTCCCTCCCCCCCGCACCCCCCCTCCCCCCTCCCTGCCCGCCCCTCCCCTCCCCCCGCTGCCCCCTCCCCCCGCACACCCTCCCCCTCCCCTCCCTCCCCCTTGCCTGCTGCCCTCCCCTCCCTCTTGCCCCTCCCCCTCAACCGCACACCCCTCCCCTGTCGCCCCCCTCCCCCACTGCTGCCCCTTGCACACGGAACCCCCCCCCCACCTTTGCCCCTCCCCTCCCCTGCACACCCCCTCCCCTACTGCCCCCCCTGTTGCCCCGCACACGGAACCCCCCTCCCTGTGGCCCTCCCTCCCCCCCACTGCTAGCCCTTGCACACGGAACCCCTCCCCACACCCCACCCCCTTAGTGGCAATGTTAATTTTAATTTTTTGTTATATTAATGCATATATTTGTTATATTAATGCATATAATCCATACTATTGTGAAGTTTTTTTAAAAAATTGGACCTATTTGAATGTAGATGAATTTCTTAAATAGCTTGTAAGGAACCAAGCTTATAATTCTTAGCAAATGTTCCTATTTATTCGGAAAGGCGTAGAAATGGTAGGAGAGACTAGAGTAGAGTCACAAAGCTCATTTTAAACTGTCTCTTAATTAAGATGTAAAAAAAAGCAGATGTTATTATTTGAAATGTTATCACTACAAAAATTAGAGCATTATAGAAACAAATTATGGCAACGAAATTTTGAATTGTTGATAGATAGCAACATATATTATTTTTTTGTTGCCTATTATAAAGTGACATTTTTTACTTTGATTTTTCAACAAATAAAAGCAACATATTTTTTATTTGTTGCTATTGGAAACTAGTTGTTTTACTATTTGTCGCTAGATAGCATCATATTTTCGATCTGTTGCCATTTAACAACAAACTACGACAACAAATATTTGGCTTGTTGTCATTAGAAACAACTAATTTTACTATTTGTTGGTAGGTGGCATCATATTTGCGATTTGTTGCCATTTAGCAACAAATTACGACAACCAACTTTGGTTATGTTGACATTAGGAACAATTAATTTTACTAATTATTACTAAATGGCATCATATTTCCAATTTGTTGCCATTTAGCAACAAATTACGACAATAAATATTTCATTCGTTGACATTAGAAACAATTAATTTTATGATTCGTTGATAGATGACATCATATTTTAAATTTTTGCCATTTAGAAACAAATATGGAAATAGATATTTGCTTTGTTGTCGATGGAAACAATATATTTTATTATTTGTTCTTTGAAATAACATCGATTTTTCCTCAAAATGTGTCCCACATCGAAGAAAGATTAGCCAAACTGGAAATATGATGCCAAACTACCACCTTATATGTTAAGAAGTTTCATACACTATTATCAATTTCTATTAGTATCATTATGCAAATATCTTTCAGAATTGTAAGTGGACTGACTCTCATTCTCTTTATTAGTTTGCATAAACGTGTTTATCAAATTATCAAACAATTAACAAAAAACATAAGTTAACCTACGTTGTATGAATAGTGCATTAGTCAAAGTGTAACTAATTAACAATTAAAAGTTTGTTTCTATTTTTAGCAACCAATGTCAATAATTTGTTGCTAATTTCTAGCATCAAAATATTAATAATTTGTTGCGATATTAGCAACAATCATTTATAACTCGTCACTAGAGTTGGCAACAAATGCGCCACATATAGCAACCAACATGGCAACAATATTTTCATGGATGCGATGTGGCAACGAAAATGTTTCAGATTTTGTAGCTAAAATCATATGGCAACAAGCCTTTTAGCAACAACTATTTTTTATTTTTAATTTGTTGCTAATGCGAGTTAGCAACAAATTTCTCATGAATAGCAACAATTTTTGACTGTTGCTAAATTGATTTATTTTTGTAGTGATATGAATATTGTCTTAATATAGATATGTAATTAAAATTAAAATATAAACTATTTTTGTAATTTAGACTAATGGATAGTTAAAGATATCAATATTGTAAAGTGTACGTTAGGAAGCGTAAAAGTCAAAGTCTTGTAATTGTTGAAGAACGAATGGAGTGGTATATTATGATTTATTTTATGTTTGATTTTCTATCTTAGAATTTTCTGATTTTAATAATTTTATCAATTCTCAAAGTTGCATCTAATTAATAATAACGAATGAAGGTGAACATAAAACATGTTACTAGAGGTGTCAAAACAGGTTCTCAAACAGGTTCTGGGTATACCCACGGCGAACCAGGTCAGACCCGGACAGGTCAGGATTCTGACAGTCAGTGCCCCAGGTCATGATTGGTCAGGTTTTGTTCAACTGGGTCGAACACATTTGGATCATGGGATTCCCGGGTGCCGGACAGGTCTGAGCGTTCCATTTGCAAGTCGATCCATTCCCGGGTATGATCGCCCGTGGACACTTTTTTATCGGGTTTGCGCAGGTCGTAAAGTGTACTCGGGTTGAATTAGTGATGACCTTAGTTCGATCATTGTGAAACATCGGGTCCATTCGCTATTGAACGTCAATTCAACTTCGGGTAACTCCTAGTCGGGCCATCTTGGTTTTGTTATGAATTTTGTAAACGAATCATATTAATAAAAGTATTAAGATCGACATATATATACATATGTGTGTGCGCGATAAATATATGGATGATAACGAAAAACCAATAAAAACACTATATTGATTACCGTGATATTTAGTGTATTCTCTTAGTCAACTCTTATTTCGAATAATCAACTGCGTAAAACCACTCTAATGAGTAAAGGAGTAGAACGACTCTTCATATGTTTTAATATTATATATTATAACCAACGACAATAATAACGAGTAGACGATCAATTCCAAACTTTATATAAATGATTTATTATTATAAGCATTATGATTGATATATAAGTTTGTAAATAGCTATGATGGTAATGAGAATAATAATACTAATAAACATAAAGCGACAATGATAATAGTAAAAATACAAATAATAACAGTAATAGTAACAAGGCTAACAATAGCAATAGTAATACAAATAAGAACAGGAATACTAACAATAACAATAACAATATAAATACTAATAGTAATAGTAGCAACAATGCTAATAATAGCAATAACAATAACAAACATAAACGGTATATATGTATTATGTTGTGACTATATTATATATGATAAAGTATAAACAAACTATTTTATCAATATGTTGAATCATTTTAATATAAGATTGGTACCAAAATAATTGTAAAACCAATCTAATACTCTATTGATCTCTATAATATAAGGGAATGGGGGAGGAAGATGGTGTCCCTCTTTAAAAATACTAAATTACCCTTAATGATCTAATGGAATGAAAAAAATTACAAAAGAAAAGAATTTAAGATTCCTTTCTCATTTGAACTTGCCATTATAAACAAGTTTAAAATGGTTATATGCATCAAATACTTCAATAAAAAAATTAAATGGAAAAAATATCTTGATCTTTCTTTAATAAGAGAATATGGTATACATGATGTCCACCTGAAAAGCCTGAAACACTTACTATATTTGATACTCTTTAATTCAGTCAAACCAACTCATTATGTCTATTCTTTTTGTTCAAAATTCATTCACAAAAAATTAATATTAGAAATCACTCGCAGCCTTTTTTAATTTTTGTATTAGCGAATTAATATATTTAAATTCATCTAACTATCAATCTTTCATATTTTAAGTTTTATTGGAGTATATAATAGATAACAAGTTTTGAAATTAACGCACGCATCGCGTGCGTATGAGGCTAGTTATAAATTAGTATAACGACTCTTAATATGTTATAATACTATAACAAATGACAATCATACATTCATATGTTTACAATGACGGTTCATATGAGGCCTAAGTGATTATAACGAGGGTTCATATGTTGCACAATAATAATAATAATAAATTATACCCCCAAATCATTCTCCCCTATAAAAGCTAACCATAACTTAACATCAATAAGTTAACTGTTAACAAGTAACAACCATAAGTAAAATAGTTAACAAGTACTTACTAGTTAATAAATAGTAACTTGTTAACAACCATACGAGTTTAATACTAGTATAAGATTAACAACCATAATACTCCCTTGTCTTTATAAGTTATAAGATTATTTAAGTTAATTATTTTTACGGTTTTCTCACCATATACCCACGACAAATTGGAAAATTCACCATATACCCTCGATGTTCCGGATATGCACCATATACCCACGAGTTTTCGAAAACGTTCACCATATACCCTTGACATTTCAAAGCTGTTCACCAAATGCCCTTTTTGGTAGCTATAGTTAACTCACCGTTAGCTTTATTTACTATTTTGCCATTATTAACCCTAAACCCTAATTCTAATCTAACCCTAACCCTAATCTAACCCTAACCTTAATCCTAATCAAACCCTAATATAACCCCCTAACCTTCCCCCTCCCCTCAACCCGACCCAACCCCCACCCATCCCTCTCCCCCCTCCCCTACTCCACCACCGCCGCGCCCCACCTCACCTTTGGTTCCCTTCCCCAGTCGTTGCTCCCCACCCCTCACCTTCCCCCGTCATTTGCTCCCCTCCCTTCCCCCTCCCCTTCCCTGTTCGCTCCTCCCCTCCCCCTCTCCCCTTCCCCGTCGTTGAATTTCACTCAAGTTGCGGGAAGAGGAGAGAAAGACGCATAGATTTCGTCCACTGAATTTTCCGCCATTAGACCGAATTTTCCTCCCCTTCCCAGTCGTTGCTCCCCTCCCCTTCCCCCTCCTCTTCCCCGTCGCTGAATTTCACTCAAGTTGCAGGAAGAGGAGAGAGAAAGATGCATGGATTTTGTCCCCGAATTTTCCGCCATTGAATTTTCGATTTAGGGTTTTTGATTTAGCGAACAATGTTGATGAAGATGTTTGATTTCTTCGACGAGGAGCGGCGACGGGGAAGGGGAGGGGAGGAGAGGTGGGGTGGGGAGCAGCGACGGGGAAGGGAGCATCGACGAGGAAGGGGAGGGGTGGGGGTGGGGAGCAGCGCGAGGGGAAGGGGACGTGGGTGGGGTGGGGGGGCGGTGGTGGAGTAGAGGGGGGAGAGATGGGGGCTGGGGCGGAGGGAGGAGGAGGAGGGGGGTGGGGTGGAGGGAGGGGGAGGGAGTTAGGGTTAGAATTAGGGTTAGGATTAGGGTTAGAATTAGGGGTTAGGGGTTAATGGTGGCAAAATCGTAAATACAGCTAACGGTGAGTTAACGACAGTTAGGAAAAGGGTATATGGTGAACGTTTTCGAAAACTCAGAGGTATATGGTGTATATCTGAAACATTGAGGGTATATGGTGAATTTTTCAATTTGTCGGGGGTATATGGTGAAAAAACCGTTGTTTTATGTTATACTATTGTTTAATACTAGTATAGTGTTTATGGTCTTCTCTTAACTTTGTATATATATATGTGACTATAAAGAAACTATTTTATCATTAGGCTTATGATAGGCGTGTCGCGCACCTAACAAAAATAAATAACCTAACTAATCCTCCTAACTATGTAGTAGGGTAAGTCAGAGTCGATCCCACAGAGAGAAAGTTGTTCTATGATTAGCCCTTAAGTAATGGTAAGACTAAAGGAGATTTAATATCAAGAATAATGGTGGAATAAACTATACTAATCAATCTATAAATAAAAGACTCTATAGTTAAGTATCCCCACTAGCATGAATTAATACAACAATAATTTCTACCCCAAACTAGTCAATTAAATGCTCACAAGGAAAAGTACACCCTATAAAATACCATAAACCTCTCCGAGTATCTATGGCTTCTCTAATATGCACTCAAGCCTACTCCCGTGGAATCATGCAAATTAAAGACATTAAATGCGGCACTCTAACTTCCTAACAATCCATTCTACCTACTCCCGTGGAGAACTTCATGTCCTTAATTGAAATATTCAAATCCGTCAAAACACAACTCCCGTTGTGACCAAGACAAAGGAATCATAACAATACTAGTTATCCCTAATCTAGTATTGGAATATGCACAATCAATTAAGCAAGAACAATTCAACAATTAGTTTGGGAATTTAAAGAAATAATCATGAATTAATTCACACTAGGGTTCAACTTAACCATAGACTACAAAACTATGTAAGCATAATTGAAATAAATAAAGAAAATAGAGAAGAATAATAAAACAACATAATATAAAACAAGGAGAAAAGAAGAAGAAAAGAGATACTTGAATTAATGGAAGGAAGGTGGAGTCTTGAAGAACAATGGAGATCTACAAGTTTCTCTCTCTAACTTCTCTCTCTAAAAACCCTAAGTATAAACTAATAATGATGATATAATTACAAACTCAAAAACTCCCCTCGAAAATAAGGGTTAAAGTCCTATTTATATGCTAAGATTAACATAAACCGAGCATAAGTTAGGCCACGCGGAAGATACGACATTACGGCGGGTTGCACGGGCAAGCAACATATTGCACGGGCGTGCGGGGGTCATGCACGGTCGAGCGAAATCTCGCTCGGTCGTGCGAGCGAGGCAGAAGCTTCAGTGACTTTTGATTGCGGGTTGCACGGCCGAGCAGATATCCGCACGGGCGTGCGGTTGAGACAGTGGCTTCAGCTCAACTTTGAACAGCTATAACTTTTGATCCAGAGTTTTGTTTCACACATGCAATATATCGTTGGAAAGGTCTTGAAGTCTAGTTTCCAACCCAATTAGATTTACCTCATTATCATTCTTGAGTCATAAGTTACGAGTGAAATGATGAAGAGGTGTCATATTTCGCACAACTACACAAAGTCATGTGTATCTTCTTCACTTTCAATCCGTTTTGGGCACATGATATATCGTTTTGAAGGTCATCTACGCGCCTAAATAATCATGTCCTCAAATAGGAGTCCAAAGTACCTGAGATTACATCAAAAGACCAAACAACCCGTGAAAGCATCGTAGCTTACGAAAATAGACCTAAATATGCATAAATGTAAGTAAATGCTCTAATACTACATGAAAATGCACCCTAATATTCAACTAAATGATGTCAGAATATGCACTTATCAAACTCCCCCAAGCTAAACCATTGCTTGTCCCCAAGCAATAAGACATAAACATTGGAAAAGAAAGACGACCTACAATATAGGACTACAGTGCGCTAAACACTCAGCGAAAACACAAGAGATAAAATCACTACACAAACCAAGCATCAATACGAGCTCGAACAAAGTCGCATAGCATGCCATGTATCGCAATCGACTCTCCAATCATACCACATACCATCTCTCCCAATTTGGATTTAACCAAACTTGCGAGACCTCACTATAGTCATGTGCGCTCAAATCTCTCATGTGTTTAAAGGATAAATGATAACACTCAACCTAAAACAAGTCGACTCAGATGAAACATAAACTCTTTAACTTTGACTTTTTGACTCACTTAATACTCAACAATACAATACACAATGATCAAGAGGACTTTTAAGGGTTGTAATGGGGTTGAGGTTAAAGGTATGGAAAATAATTTGGGAATTGTGGTGGAAAAACCAAGAAGGGGGAGCATTATATAACGAAAACATGACCAAGAAAGGTCACAACAACTCCGTGCAACAACCAACAATCTCCAAATATAATCAACAACACTTTTCACTCAAGAAATTCAATCATAACCCTTTTTATTTCACTTTATTCACAACTTTTTTTTTCTACTTCTTTTTCATTTCATTTTTCACCTTTTTTTTCTTTTTTTTTCGAACTTTCAATTCAATTTCAAAGCTCACTAAACATACTTTTTCATCCTTCTAAACTACAAATAAAGCACTTCAATTCAATACAAACCAAACCAAAACTAATACTCGCTCCCCCAAGCTAGGCTTAGGACAAATATCGAATGAGGCCAATGGCTTGTAATGTAGGTAGCAATCAAACAAAGTCGAAAGGCTCGGTGGGGTTAGAGGAAGGATAATATGAAAACAAGAATAACTCGAGGTGAGATCATGAAATAGAATCCCTCAATCATATCAAAATGTATGCACTACCAAATATCAAGGAGTACTAAGTCAAAATCAAGATCAATGCGACAACTAAGGAACTAATCACACATGAAAGAACATAACTGACACAGATACGTCGGTTTATAGGCATGAAGCTCACTTAGTTTAAGGTGTCTGCGCACAATAAAGTTAAATCGAGCCAGAGAGAGATCAATCAATCTTACCACAAACAATCAATTGCGAAACAATCGTGCTATGAAGAATTATGAACAAGATGAATTATACTTAGGAATTGTAGTAAAATATCAGCAAGGTTCTCAATAAGTGCTAGCAATAGTCCCATAGATGCAACTAAAATGACATGAAATTTAATATGAGATGAAATATGCCAATGCAACTATGAAAGCAATACAATGTTTTTGGATACACGTAAACTCCCACTCCTAGTGAGCGGTACAAACCGTGCAACATCCTACGAAAGCAATGAAAAAAAAAAGTACTCTAGATGCAACTAACATGCGCTAAGTAATGATGACAAACATCCTCCCCCAAGCTAAATGACACATTGTCCTCAATGTGAACAAAGAGGAATTAAATGAGGGAGAGGTACAACTTACAAAAGGAGTGGGTAATCAAAGGGAGTGTCAAAAAGCATCGACACCTCCACCACAATCGATAGTTGTAATGAGGCAGTGAACTTAGCCAAAAAATTGGCTATGCTTGTACCTAGCAACAGACTTCGTCACATTAGCAAAGTTAGTCAAACCAAAAAAAAAAAAAAAAAAAAAAAGTCGGGTTGCCTCCCCAATAAGCGCCCGATTTAAGGTCTTGCATGACCGTTTAAGACTAGTAGATCACTCATAATAGTTCAATGCTCTAAGAAGCTTATCATATGTTCTCGCAAACATCTCGAGCATATTATATAAGAGTGGAAAGGAAAAATGAAAAAAATTAGTACTAAAAAATTACTAAAACTACAAAAAGAAAAATCAAAGGAAAAATTATATTTACAAGAAGAAGAAAAAGAAAAATTTTTAGTCTTTTTACATGACTCAAAAGAAGGAAAAGAAACAAAATTTACATTATTTACATTATCATAAAAGTCATTCAAGAAGGGAGGAAGAAGGAACGATGGAGGATATAATATAGGGGAAGAAGGAATAAGATCAAGTTTTTTAGAAAAAGGAACATGAGACTCAAAAACTATAGGTGGTACCGATAAAGACTCATAAATCACTTCACTCTCGACTTGACTTTCCTCTAAAGTGGAAATTTCAACAAAGGGTTCTTCCTCCTTTAAAATATCCATCACATTGCTCTCTCCTATAATTTGATCATCATCCTCATAACTCTCATTCTCTATACAACCGGCATCATCAACATCATAAATAT
Source organism: Beta corolliflora (assembly GCA_947648045.1). Classification (NCBI taxonomy): domain Eukaryota; kingdom Viridiplantae; phylum Streptophyta; class Magnoliopsida; order Caryophyllales; family Amaranthaceae; genus Beta; species Beta corolliflora. The sequence continues at coordinate 361,118 of CANSZD010000436.1, forward strand.
ACGGTTGGGGATGAGAATTTTGAGTGTAATAATCAAATTCATATTGGGGTGAGAGGTTAAAATCATTCACTAACGTCACATCACACGAAGAAAAATAATGTGAAGTAGATTGACAATTTGAGCAATAAGGAGGTGTTGTAATATGCATCTCGGATGAAAAGGATGGTCTAGAAGATAAAGACATATCCCACTCATAATTATTTAAAGTCAACCACTCAATTTGATCCCAACAATAATCGGGTGATTGAGATAGAAATTGACCATTAGACATAGACTCCAACACCTCCCTAGTTTCTTCATTTAAACCCTCATAAATCACTAGGCACATATCCCAAATTTCAATTCCATGGTTAGGACCAACAAAATCGCCAAGTCTATAATAGTATTTCCAAAACAATTCATTCTCATATTGAGGAAAAGAAAAAAATTGCTCTAGAATTACTAGCAAAAATATTGGGTTCATGGAACATGTATGGTAATTCATGAGAACTCATGCAAAAATTAGGAGAATTTTGATATGATGCATCAAAACTATAAACATGAGAACCACAAGAATTATGACTATGGTGCCTATCAGAAGAATTATCCCCATCAAAATAATAATATGACTCCATGATATGAAAAAAAGAAAAGGAAAAAAAAATATTCACAAAAAGAAAGGAAAAAAATATATATACGAGTCTAGTCTCACCAAAAAATAAAAACTAAATAAAACAAACTATCTCCCCGACAACGGCGCCAAAATTTGATAAGCGTGTCGCACACGACAAAAATAAATAACCTAACTAATCCTCCTAACTATGTAGTAGGGTAAGTCAGAGTCGATCCCACAGAGAGAAAGTTGTTCTATGATTAGCCCTTAAGTAATGGTAAAACTAAAGGAGATTTAATATCAAGAATAATGGTGGAATAAACTATACTAATCAATCTATAAATAAAAGACTCTATAGTTAAGTATCCCCACTAGCATGAATTAATACAACAATAATTTCTACCCCAAACTAGTCAATTAAATGCTCACAAGGAAAAGTACACCCTATAAAATACCATAAACCTCTCCCGAGTATCTATGGCTTCTCTAATATGCACTCAAGCCTACTCCCGTAGAATCATGCAAATTAAAGACATTAAATGCGGCACTCTAACTTCCTAACAATCCATTCTACCTACTCCCGTGGAGAACTTCATGTCCTTAATTGAAATATTCAAATCCGTCAAAACACAACTCCCGTTGTGATCAAGACAAAGGAATCATAACAATACTAGTTATCCCTAATCTAGTATTGGAATATGCACAATCAATTAAGCAAGAACAATTCAACAATTAGTTTGGGAATTTAAAGAAATAATCATGAATTAATTCACACTAGGGTTCAACTTAACCATAGACTACAAAACTATGTAAGCATAATTGAAATAAATAAAGAAAATAGAGAAGAATAATAAAACATCATAATATAAAACAAGGAGAAAAGAAGAAGAAAAGAGATACTTGAATTAATGGAAGGAAGGTGGAGTCTTGAAGAACAATGGAGATCTACAAGTTTCTCTCTCTAACTTCTCTCTCTAAAAACCCTAAGTATAAACTAATAATGATGATATAATTACAAACTCAAAAACTCCCCTCGAAAATAAGGGTTAAAGTCCTATTTATATGCTAAGATTAACATAAACCGACATAAGTTAGGCCACGCGGAAGATACGACATTACAGCAGGTTGCACGGGCAAGCAACATATTGCACGGGCGTGCAGGGTCATGCACGGTCGAGCGAAATCTCGCTCGGTCGTGCGAGCGAGGCAGAAGCTTCAGTGACTTTTGATTGCAGGTTGCACGACCGAGCAGATATCCGCACGGGCGTGCGGTTGAGACAGTGGCTTCAGCTCAACTTTGAACAGCTATAACTTTTGATCCAGAGCTTTGTTTCACACATGCAATATATCGTTGGAAAGGTCTTGAAGTCTAGTTTCCAACCCAATTAGATTTACCTCATTATCATTCTTGAGTCATAAGTTACGAGTGAAATGATGAAGAGGTGTCATATTTCGCACAAGTACACAAAGTCATGTGTATCTTCTTCACTTTCAATTCGTTTTGGGCACATGATATATCGTTTTGAAGGTCATCTACGCGCCTAAATAATCATGTCCTCAAATAGGAGTCCAAAGTACCTGAGATTACATCAAAAGACCAAACAACCCGTGAAAGCATCGTAGCTTACGAAAATGGACCTAAATATGCATAAATGTAAGTAAATGCTCTAATACTACATGAAAATGCACCCTAATATTCAACTAAATGATGTCAGAATATGCAGTTATCAGCTTAAATATGTTAGTACGATATAATAATATTGGAACCATTCTAGCTAATACATGATTGATTATTAATGAGTATCGACTCTTAACATGCTCTAATAGTATAACTAACAATAATAATAATGAGTATTATATATTAACTACGAATATACGATCAATTATTGGATTTATATAAAATACAAATGACTCGATTATGGTAAGCATTATGTTATACTACTACCTCCGTCCCAGAATAGTCTGAACACTTTCCTTTTATATTTGTCCCAAATTAGTTTGAACACTTCCATTCTTGTCATGGTCCCACCATTAATATATTATTTCTTTTACACATCTTTGGCCTACATTTTATCTTTTATCAATAAAAAGTTACCTAACTTTCTCTCTCCTCTAATAAAAAATACCCCACCAACTCCTATCACATCTACTTTTTGAATAAAATAACATTTGATAACCACACCACAACTTATCGCCTTAAACTACGTGTCCCAACAAGTGTTCAGATCTTTCTGGGACGGAGGGAGTATTGTTTAATACTAGTATAGTATTTACGACGTCTCTCCATTCGGTCATTCCTTCACTCTCTCTCATCAGCGCCTCTCACTTCCCAGTAGGGGTGTGCACAAACCGGTCCGGACAGGAATTTGGACCGGACCGGATCGGAAGGTCCATGAAAATTCCCGATTCCGGGTTTCCAGTCCGGTCCAAACCCGGAAAAATTCGGTCCGGGACGGTTGGACCGGAATTTCTATTATTTTAGTAAAAAAAAATTTATATGTTAACAAAAATTTAAAAAGGTAGAAAGTTAGAAATTTAAAAACCTACTATTTATTACTTTAGGATTATTGTTATTAAAAATATTAATTTTTAATATATCTAATTTATAAATATATTTAAATAAAATAAAAAAGTTTTTTTTTTTTAAAAAAATATAGATTCCGGTCCATCCGGTCCAAGACCGGACCGGACCGGAAGGGACCGGAATTTTTCCGGTCCGGTCCCGGTCCATGAAAAAGGCTGATTCCGGTCCACTGGTCCAGCCGGTTCCGGTCTGGCCCGGTCCTGGCCCGGTGCACACCCCTATTTCTCAGTCTTCACTTCTTCATTCCTTCACTCTCTCTCATCAGTGGCGCCTCTTCAATCTTCACTCTTCACACATTCCTTCACTCTCTCGCCGGAAAACACATAAATCTGGCCGGAAAGCATTTTCTTTTCTTGAGTTCTCAACGGTTTCGTCTCTATCTCGCCGGAAACGTAAAGATCTCGCCAAAAAGCGTAAAGATCTGACCGGAATGCATAAAGACCTCGCCGAAAAACACAAAGATCTCGCCGGTGTTTCTCTCTCCTCGATCGATTGTGTTTTCTCATGTTTGTTTAATTTCCTTTTTTTATCCTTTTTTTATTTTATGTAAGATGTCTGATTTTTTTTGTTTGAGTTTCGAATGTCATGATGAACTTTGGTTGATTTTTTCTAATTTCGAGTTTCGATTCATGTGAAGTTGTTTAATATTTTATTTTTTGTTTTATGTAATATGTCTGATTTTTTTTTTGTTTAAGTTTCGAATGTGATGATGAACTTTGGTTGTTTTTTAAATTTCGAGTTTGTACTCGTTGATTTCTGATGTTTGTACTCGTTGGAACTCCACTTATCTAATGCTTCGTCCTTGTTTGGAAGGAAGGGAAGCTATTGATAGGTTTGTTGGTTTATTTGTACATTAGATTAGATTTGTTATAAAGATAGAATTAACTGATTGAACTTGCGTAGTATGTTCAACTATGAATTAAGTAGAATTTTAGGTGATGAATAACTTGTTTGAGAGTGCTGGTACTGAAAATTCATCATCCGGTGCTAGTTCCTCTTCAATTTCGCCTAAATTTAAATACATTTGTTCTACTTCTTCCAATCACAAGTCGTCGTCGTCAACTAGGGAATCTTTGTTTCTGCTTTCTCGATTGTCAAGCCTTGTGCGGAGGAGGGGAAGAATTCGAGTTCGAATTCCCGATCTTCTTGTGAGAAGAAGGGGGGCAGGATTCTGTTGTTCTCCTTCCATTGTTCTGTCTTCGCTGCTGCTAGGTTCCTGTTTTGCCGCTTCCTCTCTCCCTCTCTTCGTTCATGGGCGCCACGCCACCACGGCTTGGTGCTGCAGCTGTTGTGGTGGTGGTTGTTGTTCACCACCGTCGTCTGGAGTAATTGCCCCTACTGGCGTTGCTTACCGCCGATGCTTCTTGTTGTTATTAGTTTGTGCGTATGCGTGACTTTCTATTGAATTTGAATATATGGAATTCTTTTCGCAGTGGGGAAATCAGAGTTTGAGATGAGAGAGAATGGGTGGGGGTAGATTAATAGGTGAAGGATGAAGGAGGGATAGAGGAAGAAGAGGGAGAAGCAAGTTAAAAAAATGGGTGGGGGTGGATTTAAAGTCACGTGACCTCATTAACCTGAAGTAGCAGGTTAAGTGACCTGCTAGGTCCAAGTAAAAATGGGTCACGCAATTGTTGGGCCTGCCGCTGGTAGGGGTGTAACTGGATTGGATTGGATTGGACTTTGCCAAATCCAAATCCAGTCCAAAGTTTATTGGACTCGAGAAATTGAGTCCAAGTCCGATCCAAATATTTTTTGAGTCCAGTCCAGTCCAGTCCGATAATTTTTTCTTGAGTCCGAATCCAGTCCAGTCCAGTCCGATCATTATATTATTATTTTTTCCCCGATTTAAATTTAATGATTCACAACGTTTTCTCATAATTGAATTTGAAAAATTAAGCTCAATAATATTCCATAAAATAAATTACATACATCTTTATCAACCAACGAGCACTAAACTTTCAACAACACACAAACATATATTGTCTTGAAAGTTGAAATACAAGTTAATATTAAGCCTAAAAAAACATGAATTAGGCTTCAAGTATGCAAAGAAGAAGAACCAATCGTCCAACTTCTTCAAGACTTCAAGTATCAACTTTCGGCCTCTGTTCTCGACTTCCATCTTTATCTCCCAAGTTTACCTTAGACAAGTCTATTAAAAAGGGGAAAAGAGAGAAAACAAGTGAGTAAAAAAGAGAAGATAATAAAGTAAAGTAATTATGTTAACAGTTAGTACAATTTCATACCTTGTTCAAGCTTCTCAACATCTTCCAAGCATTCCTCAACATTAATAGGAACTGGAGAAGCACGTAACCAATCTTGAGCGCAAACCAAGCTTTCAACAACCTTAGGTGATAGAGAACTCCTAAATGGATCGAGGACCCTTCCTCCAGTACTGAATGCACTTTCAGATGCCACAGTTGATATAGGAACAGACAACACATCCCGAGCCATCTTACTAACAACAGCATACCTTGCACTATTAGTCCTCCACCAACCTAAGATATCAAACTCCTCAGAATCTTCCTCTGTATCTTCTTCTAAGTACCTATCAATCTCCAGCTTTGATTCCCCCTCCTTTTCATGCTTCTGCTTCTTGTACTTAGTCTTCAAAACCTCTATCATTTTCTTTTGGGAACTCAGGTCTTCTTTGCCTGAGCAAGATACCTCTTCCCTCATCCCAGACTTAGAAGGCAGATCAAGAACACGATATTCTTCAAACATTGCATACATAGAGGTTTTTAATGTAAGTGCCAATGAACGAGCAACATGAGAATCATACACCTCAGACAACATCCATTCAACATAATCTAATTTGTACCGAGGATCTAGCACAACAGCAATTAAGATCAAAATATTAATTTTTTCAGGATCTCCCCAATACTTGTCATACTTTTGCCTCATATGAGTAGCCATCAAGCACATATCAGGATCATCAGACCTTGCAAAGCTCTTTATAAGTGCAGAAACATTTACAAGTTCATGGAAAAACTGATTTGCAGTCACATACAAGCAACCAGAAACACGCAAAGTGAACTCATAAAAGTTCTCAAGAAATGAAGTCAATCTTTTCACATTAGCAAAATCATCATCAGTGGGCTTTCCTTTACCCTCTCTCTCATATAACTCAATGGAATAGTGGGGATCATCTCCATCAAACCTATCAAAAGCCTGCTCAAGTTGAAGGGCAGCATCTAACATTAAATAAGTTGAATTCCATCTTGTGGGTACATCAAGGCTTAACAATTTTTTGCTACCAATCTTTTCATCTTCAACACATTTTTTAAACTTTTGCAATCTAGCAGGTGATTGCTTAATGTATCTTACAGCATGCCTAATACGCAAAACAGATTCACCTACACATTTCATACCATCCCCAACAACCAAATTGATTATATGAGCCACACAACGCATGTGAAGAAACCGAGAGCCCAGAATACCAGTCTTCCAAGAGTTAACTTTCTTTTTCATATATGCAACAGCAGTATCATTTGAGCTGGCATTGTCAACAGTAATGCAAAACACTTTCTCAATTTCCCAATCATTGAGACACTTTTCAACTAATTTTCCAATTTCTTCACCCCTATGGCTAGAAATCGGGCAAAAATTCAAAATTCTTTTTTGTAAATTCCATTCATTGTCAATGAAATGCACAGTTAAACACATGTAATTAATCTGCTGAATTGAAGTCCAAGTGTCTGTGGTGAAAGAAAATCTGGAAGAATTATTTTTAACAACCTTTTTAGGCTTTTCTTTTCAGTCAAAAAGTTTTGATAACAATCTTTAGCAACTGTTACCCTTGAAGGCACATGAAATCTGGGCTCCATAACACTGCAAAAGTATCTAAACCCTTCCGACTCTACAAATTTAAAAGGAAGTTCATCAACCACAATCATATATGCTAGTGCCTTCCTAATAGCTTCAGGATCATATTTTTGATAAGTCAGTCCACTAGAACCATCAGTACTAGCTTTTTTGAAAGAAAGCTTAGTCTGACCAGAGTTCTTTGGGGTGTTATAAGGGTATTTTGTGCATCTATTAATATGAGCCCAACAAGAACTTGTTCCAGATACCTTCGGATTATAATTGTATTGCAACTTACAATACTTACATTTAACTTTTGTACCTTCATTTGATTCGAGTAAATCAAAATGATCCCAAATTGGAGAGCGACGTTTATTTTGCCTCTTCTTTGACTTCACACTATATGATTTGTTTCCCTCGGGTGCAGTAGAAACATCTGGAATTTCGTCCAGATCAATGTGAACAGAATGAGATGCTTGAGCATTTGACATCTGAATCAAATCAATGTCCATAAATTAGATTGGAATTTTAAATTAAAGTAAAATACTATGAATAAAAAGTTGAATTAGAAACATACCTTGATCAAAGTTGAGAGGAAGCAGGCAGAGAGACTGAGAATCTGAGAGAGAAAATGAAAGAGTGAGAGCCTGAAAGGAAGTGAGTAGTGAGGAGTGAAGTGAGAGAGAATGTTATGCGGCTACTGCCTACTACTGAGTACTGACTAGGGTTACCGGGAATTTATGAGTCATCTGTTATCATTTACTTATTTAACATTTAACAATGACGCCAAAAGGGTAAAGTGGTTTTTGCCTTTTCACTTTTACCTTTGAACTTTTGGAGCCAAATGAAATTATGTAGCGCCAAGTGAAATACTTAGAGAGGGAAGATTGAAAACTCTAATATTTTAAAAATAGTATCAATTTTTTTTAATATATACATTATATATATATAAATATTAAATATATATTATATATAAATTTTTTTTTGGACTGGACTGGACTTATTGGACTCCAAAGGGGTGAGTCCAAATCCAGTCCGAAAATATTTGGACTCGAAAATTTGAGTCCGAGTCCAGTCCAAAATTTTTTCAGTCCAGTCCAGTCCGACAAGTTTGGACTGGACTGGATTGGACTCTGGACTTTTCGCAGTCCGTTTACACCCCTAGCCGCTGGATTATTGATAGTTGAGACCTATTAAAAAGAATCGCTCATAGTTGAGCCCTATAACGTCAATTTTTCCTAAGGAAAATATAGCAATTAAAAAAAAATCAAGAAAGTACTTCGATAAGTTATATAAGAAGTAACACACATAAAAATATTAACTCGTTCGACTGTCAGTTTTTAATTTTTAATTTTATACATATAAAAATCATATAATATAAAGCGTATAATAAACTTAAAAAATATTTCACGTCATCAATTTTAAAGACTGACAACACAAAAGTGGAAACTACAACCTATCTTTTCAAAACCCACATATTTTCCGCTTAGGTTCTGCCGGTTCTCCAACACATCAACCTCCCACGAAAACCACCGACCTCCTTCCACCGCAAGCTCTATGTTCGTAAGCTTATTTTACCATTACGATTATTTCAGTTGAATTTATTGCTTGTAAGTTGTAACGTTGAGGTATTGGAACTTATACTTGCTACAATCTCTAAATACGCCATTATTTAGATGTATGTGTAAATTGGAATTACTCACGCATTTTATAGACTATGACATTCCATATTTCTTTTTCCTTATACTTCATATTTACTTGGTATTTTAGTGCAAGCTTAGAGTGTTTTTTTTTTTTTTGATGAAAGGTTTATTTATCTCTTAATCAAGTTAGTGTCTTGATTATGCACTTTATAGGCAGGATTTTTTTTTTTTGGCAAAATTGGCCTCGACACCATGAACTATAGCTCGGGTGCACCCAACACCACCAACTACGACTAGTAGCCTAAACACCACCAACTATGGGGTGGGGTGCATTCCGTACCATAAATGGAGGCCGGAAGCCTAAAATGTTGCCGATAAAATGTTGCCGATGACGGTGGGTTTTTATGGTACAGACTGCACCCCACCAACCGAGGCCGGAAGCCTAAAAATGTCGATGACGGTGGGGGCTTATATTGCATCGCACCCCACCAACCTAGGGAAGCCTAAAATAGTTACCGATGACGGTGGATTTTTATGGGTACAGATGCACCGCACCCCACCCCGTAGTTGCAGACGGATCGCACCCCACCCCGTAGTTGGTGGTGTTTAGCTGAGTCGTAGTTGGTGGTGTTAGGTGCGCACTGCCTATAAGTACAGGTGTTGCCCATTTTTTTTTTTTTTTTAATTGAAGGACAATTTAGTTTGTTGATATTTTGATTTCAGTTTATTGTAATTGTTGTGAATTGTTCCTTATATGCTAGGACTTAGAAGACTATGGTATTAGATTGATTTTAAGTTTGAATTTTATACTAAAAATTTGGGATTTGCCACTGTGTTGGGTTTTGCTGTTTAAATCTTTGTGTAGCAATTGGGAATGCGTTATTCTACTTCAATAAATTTGTTTGAAGTTGATTTATTTGACTAAAAGCTTATATTGAACTTCAGTTTGCCGTGCGTCAAGTCAAGAATGGGTAAAGCTTCAAGGGACAAGAGGGTTTGTGAATTTCCTTTATCTTTTTCCTGTGGAAATACAGATGAAGTCAAGTTTTTTTCATAGATTCTTTCTTCATTGAAGGTAGTTGCTTTGATCTTGTAGGATATTTACTACAGAAAAGCAAAAGAAGAAGGATGGCGAGCTCGAAGTGCCTTTAAGCTCCTTCAAATTGATGAGGAATTCAATATATTTGAAGGTAGTGTAACCGCTACTCAAACTGTGTACCTTGTTAACTTATCCTTTTTAAAATTGTTGATGGTGGAATTCGCAGGGGTGAAGAGGGTAGTGGACCTTTGTGCAGCACCTGGTAGCTGGAGTCAGGTTTTGTGTTGTTGCTCAACTTCTGTTATTCATTTACATCGTTTTGTCTACTTTATTGTACTTAAGTTGATAAAATCAAATGCAAGCATATCCTAGTACTGAGTAAATTTGATTTTGCACTCTCGGACACTGATTATGGGATATGCCTGCACGATGTTACCGTACTTGAACCTGGCCAATTGTTTTGGATGATATTGATCTATAAAAACTAATTTACTCACTGGCGTAGTGCTCGATGTGATGATATGCTTTTCTTTAAAATTTTAACTTTATCTTCATTTTGCTCTTATAATATCCTGAATCATGTACATCTACCTGTGTCTTAATTAAATATTAAAGTTAACAGATTAAATATAGTTATAGCTGATCAATATTTTTGTGAGTTCTGTAAGAATTCATGTCCTGAAAGTCTTATGTTTGGATTATGGTACTAGGTTTTGAGTAGGAAGCTGTATCTCCCACCAAAGCTTACCCCTGATTCAAGGTTTGCTTTCTTTATCTCAATTTTGATTCTTTGAGGGGCCATTTGTATGGTTGTTGCAACTATTAAGTGTTTGAATGGTGAGCTGGGGGGTCCTAATTGACTCTAATACAAAGGGTTTTTACAAATGAGACGTGTCCGTGGCTGCTTATGTTTACCTTCTTTATTTTGTTAAAGAGAGCAGTCATGTCTGAATCATATATCTGTAACACTCTTGTGACCATGTCTCATGTAGTTCAAGATATGTGGCACATATTGCTGCTCCCTCATGCCTCACATGTCTGTTCCAGGCTTAAGTTGGAAAGGGATCCTTGCTGCTACAGTCTCACAGACTAAATGTAAAAGTTCATGACTTGAATATCACATGGATTGTCTTCACCATGGAAATAACATGCTTTGCCTTCATATATCAAGTAAATAATTGAAATAAATGGCCCAACAGCCCAAGTAACGCTGGACTTGCCATGTTGCTTAAGTTGTGCCAATGAGGATTCAAGCTGTCTTCCTAAGGAACTGAGAATGTTCAATAATATATTTGCACTATGCAGAAAGTTCTCTTCAAGAAATGCAGCCATCTATCAATAAAGATTCAAATATTTTCAATTTGAAATTCTTTGTTTCTATGAATACTTTCTTAGAAAATAAATGGATTGTAAGCATGGATAATGCACTAAAGTCCATTTAGGATTCCATGAGAACTCAAATCCAACCATGAGTTTGATGTGCCAGGCTTTTATTTTTTCTAAATGTAATGGCCGGTAAGTCATGTAGTGTATAGGTTTATCCAAGGGAGATTCTTGAGCTTTATCATGCTCCTTAATCCACATGGCTTGTTTCTTCGAAAGCTTTACTTCATGGTCATTCCTTATTATTACATTTTCAATTCTTTTTGGTGCCAACATGCTACTGCTTGAGACTTGGCCCAACAATTGGTTTTCTTCCTAACTCAGCTCCTATGTACTATTCCACGACAAGGCTTATCGTCAAGTGCTATGTTAAGCAAATCACAAGATTGATATGATCAAGAGGCAGAGTGATAACGAGCAAGCTCGTAATGGATGTTAATTTAATTTTAAGTCAGAGACAACTTCAGAGCTGAATGCGAGTGTTATCTTTGCTTAGACTAAGTTGATCTCTAGCTTATCGTTGACCAAATTTTATATTAAATTTATGGGTCCATAGTCTTTCTGGGTCCATAGTCTTGTGACTTGAGTCAAAATCTAGTTAACTAATATGGATTTATTAAAGACTCGAATTAAGGTCCGATGCTAGTCATGTTCTATTCGAGCTTTCATCGAGTATGCCATGAAATGATTGACTTACTACTATCATGCATGAGACGTGTTGTCATGCTCTGACCTTGTGGTGCATTCTGCTAGCAAGTTGGTATAGTGCATGAGTGTATTCCTCGTGTATATCTCCATATCTTTGATTTACTCTAGTTCCCCTGTCAACCTCCATCACATGGTGTCACTCATACTCTGATCTCCACATTACAAGTTGTACCCATAAGTGTGTTCGACAACTTGCTAGGACCTGACGCTAGTCATGTCTTCTTAAGACACACTGGCCGAGCACAAATAGAGGGAGGGACTGGAGAAACAATTGGTTTTCTTGCACACTTTTATTTTTTATATCACAGTTAGTCGGATAAACCATTTTGGCACTAATGTGGGTTCACTGAGTTCAAATGTAAGGTTATGGTTCTGTCTTTGATTTTAAGGTGGATCAAATTGACTGCCTCATAATTGCTTGCCTCAGGTTTCTACATCAAACTTGCAAAACCATCAGGCAATTTGCCATAAGATCATGCACATGACCAAGGGTGTCCTTGAAGCTTTTTGAGTCCTAACTTCATGAGTACCACGGTATCTTCACTTGTTTCAAGCCCGCCTTCTGGTGGGAGCTCACATAGATTACTAGATTGTTAATAACTTGATGATATAGTGTTTAGAATTTTACCTCATAGTATGGTTTTACTTTCATACTTGCACAATTTTTAGAAGTATGCTGAATCCCCAGATAGCTACTCAATGATGGCTTATTCTGTCAGCCAAGGGAGTCTATCATCTCTCCTCGGAATAACTGTCAAGTGCGGGAATATTGTTCTCATGAGATGTGACCTTGGTCATGGCACTTATGCTTGGAGGTGTTTACTACACTGTCAAGTCGCGGACCTGGAGATCATGTCAAGGTCCAAATATTAACAACACTAGCCTCAGATTGAAGTGTCTTACTTGGCCTTTGATGGTCAATGAGACATTTAATTGATTCATTATGATGAAAAAGACTCTTCGAACTCTATTAATGGTGGCCTACGTGCTACAAATTGGACAAAATCAGTTGCACAATATTTTTCTCCAATGATTTCATGATGAATTCTGAATTTGTTTTCCCACTTTGCCTCTAACAATAAACCAACAATGAAGAGGCTAATAAAGCGAACGTTTGAGAAGTAATCCTACTAAACTTGTCTAAGGAGGATACTTTGTGATGCTGTAAACCAGATTTTTCTGTCTTGTCGAACTGTATATGCCATATACCTGGATCTTAAGTCCGTTGTAACATTGGTGTTTGTTAATCATACCCAGTCTAAGAACCTATCATGTTCCCAACCAAGCCGGTAATACAGTTAGTGGGTAATGCAAATTTAGTAGGCAAGCATGTGACGTAGGAAGAGTTTGTCAAAGTGAGAAGAACATCCAGTGAGACTATTTATAACATAGAAGAGAGGAGGGAGATTCATTCTAGTAAAATATTCAGATTAAATTTTTGTCTTGGGACTTGGGAGTGAGCCAGGCACCTAGCCACTCAAAAGTTGTGAAAGTTGTTACAACCTTTGGAATTATCAATAAAAAAGTTTCTCTCCTTTCATCTTTTTTTCTTGTGCAATTAATCTCTCTTCAGGACAACTGATCCTAGGTCATTGCAGAACATTGTCCAGACTAAGGGTGGCTGTTGTTTCTCTTACTCTTTACGAATCTCATTTACTAGATATAGAGTGAAAAAAATGAATCTGAAAAGACGTTTGAAACTAGTGAATGCTGGAGTTATAAAGATACGAATTGCCTAGCAGGTATGTCATGCCCTTGCTTAAGATATTTCCCCATTAAACGAAGGCCTTGTACATGTAACAGCTTGAAAAATGTGCTTATTGTACTTCAGATGTGAGAATTTTGCAAATGTGTGTTGTTTTTTCACGGGACCAGATGATCAAATTCATGTTTGTATATTATTGCTATGCAGGGATACCGACCTTCCTCTTATAGTGGCTGTTGATTTGCAGCCAATGGCTCCAATAGAAGGAGTTATTCAAGTGCAAGGTGACATAACGAACGCAAGAACAGCTGAAGTGGTAGGATGTTAAAATTTTCTCTGGGGTTTATGGTATATATATGCTTGGTAACATGAAGCATGAATTGCAATTCTTTCGAAGTATGCTATATGTTATCGTATAATTTTAAAATTTGAAGCCATTCTCCGATTTCCTCCTGTCATGTTATTCTTAATTCCATTTCCCATACAGTTACAAGTGTTGAGCGTGAACTAAGCAAGGTATAGACCAAGACCACAAGCAACAATCTTCCATTTCCTCAACCGGACTACCCCTCCAAAGTTGACTATCCCCATATAGTTTCTTCACCCCTGATGCATTTACTCCAGCCCTTATATCATGCAATATAAACACCCTCCCAAACTTAGTATATGCACTAGAGTGCATAAATCATGTGCAATCAAACAAAGGAAGGGGGAAGGGCAATGACTAGGCCATGGGCCTAGTCCATCCTAGGGCGAGTATCGCCTCGCCATAGTTGCCATAAGTGAGGCATCGGATGAGGGTCCTAGCTGCTGGAGTAATCGGGGGGTTACCCAAAGAAGGGAGGTGGGGAAATGCCGCTACCACTACTACCACTACCATCCTCTTGAGGTGGCACAAAAGCTTTGTTGGGATCACCAACCGGGTTTGTGCCACCGGACTCCCTATAACTATAAGGGGGACCACGGTGGGGGGTAGTACTAGGGATAGGCGGGTTGGCTATCTTGCCAACCGGGGACGGGGCCAAGTTGGGGGGATGAGGGTTACATGTACTACATGTATGGTGCAAAGTTGCCTCTCTCTATATGGTTTTTGTACATTTTTTTTGTTTGCACCATCATATCCTAAGCATACCCTCCATCATAGAAAGCTTACGATTTTGAGTGAGGGAAAGGGACTCTCCAAATCAAAGGAGGAAGAGAGGAAGATTGGGCTTGCCTAATAGAGTGACCTTGGGGAGGGGGGCAATATTTTCGGCACGAGGTTGGGGTCTTCATCTTTGGGCTCACTATCCACATACCACACATTATCCGCCTCCCTATCTATCCTAGTTGCCTCCGGATTTGGAAGGTAACAATCGTAGCAACCTGTTACTAGCCAACTATGATGGTTGAGGTCTAGTGTGGGGCGGCCTGGTAGCTCATCAGTCGCTCACAGTTTCTGGTTGTGTTCTGCTCTTGACTGAGGATTCTAGCAGCGCCCGCTCCTAGGTTGTAAGGAGCCTGCTCCTTTCCTTTTTTTCCCCTTCAAAACACATCACTAAAGGGGAGAGTTGTGGTCAAGGGGAGGGGGAAAGACATGAAATTTCCTAATTGCTAGCAAGCATCCTAATATGACGTGAAAATAAGGAAGAAGTAGAAAAAATGCACTAATAATGTAAGATTGTCATAGAAAAGATTCTCAAATAACCTAAACGAATGAGACTAAATTCTCAGTCATCATTACTTGATGATCACATACTTTATGGGTTGTGGCCTTTGATGACTGGTGTTGGGAGTATATTGCATACTGGTTCCATTTCTCTTGACTTTACTTTTTTTTTTTTTTGCCTCAGACCACGCTCTCTCTAGGTTGTGTTAGGAGAATGTAAGTTTGGATTAGCTCCTCCACAATCATCAATTATGAGTTTGGTTGCTGAATTGTCTTTTGGTGATGGGGCATTATTTATGTCTGCTTCTCATTCTTTTGTGTTTATTGATCTTGGTGGTAAAGCTTAAGTATGATTTTTATCACTCTTTGGTCAAAGAAAACTGCCCTCTGAAAGACTGTTTGAGGGAAGGTTCAGTAGTCAATTGCCTGATATATATTTTATGGATGTGGACTTGATATGTATTTAGTTGCTTCAGTTCTTGTTTTGCATATATGCTGGTGATTTCTCCTTGTGACGTTATATTGATATAGGAACTATTGTTATCAATCATTACTGTGTAGTGGCTCTAAAATAACCATGTACTTGCCAGTTTCTCCTTCATGCATACTTGGAATTTATATGGTCATAAATCGAAGTTTGCTAGCAGTTGTACATTGTTTTACTTGCTGGTCATTTCATCTTTTGGCTGGCTATTGCCTAAAGCTCAATTATTTGCCAGGTCATTCGACATTTTGATGGATGTAAGGCGGACTTGGTTGTTTGTGATGGTGCACCTGATGGTTAGCTTATTTCATGACTCACACGCATATAAGCTCTGTAAATTGTTTTATTTTATAGCCTAAGATAATCTCATCTTGTGGCTAAAGAGAAATTGCTTTTGTAGTTACTTACTGCAATATTGGGATAACTATGTTGATTTCTGCTGTTTCCTTGATTCACAGTTACTGGACTTCATGACATGGACGAGTTTGTTCAATCTCAGCTCATACTGGCGGTTAGTGATGTTCTTATCAGCAGATGCTGCATAGTCAAAGACAATAGTTACTACTGTAGATGTAATTTTTGAGTTGGATATATTATGTGTAGACATGCTTATTCACCAGTACTCATATGTCCACTGTATACTAAGGATGTATACTAAGGATGATTGGAAGTGCTTAAGCTTGGTTTATATCATTGTATGTTTATAAATTAATAAATCTAAAGGATGAAAAAGGTCAAACTTAGTGAGCTCTAATTCTGAACAGTATTTATTATCTCAAGTGAAGGTCATGAATGATTTACATATCCTGCATACAGCATCAAATCCTGGATACAGCATCGATATTGAATGAGAGGAATATTCTGTGCTGCTTCTATAATACTCATATGCATGCCAATTGCATGTAGCTTTTGTGCCAATTATCGGAGAGCCTATTCGTACAATCTAATATGAAAATATAGTCTTCTCTTGACATTGACCTTCTTTATTACTTAAGCTCATGACAAGTAGATCAATACAACCAAGTGGATGCTGTTCTGCACTTACTGCTTACATGTATGATCATCTTGTTATTTCTATAGCATGTTTGCCCTATTCAAGTTGGGCTCATGGAGTAGAGGCAACTATCAGCATGTCTTATTTTGTATTGCATTTTCTTGAATCTACAGGGAATGCTGCTCCTTATGTCAAAGAATTAACCACCTTTATATGTTTTGGATTTGGTATTGTTTTTTCAAAGAATACGTAAAAATGGTATTAAACGCTAGATTAATTGTTTTTCAGCTATGAGCTTACCAGGAAAAATTGAAGCTGCCCAAACTTTTCAGATATATATGATTTCTCCTAGGAAACATCTGGGTGCATATTTTGTTTCTGCTTCAGAATGTTTGAATGGAAGCTGGGCTTGTGTTTTGAATCCTGCATCCATCTGTGTTTGATTTGTGTCAATTCTCCATTTGTACGTGAGAAGTGACTGTTTGGAAAATTTGCTTTTAGGGTTTGACAATTGTCACTCACATATTGAGGAAGGGAGGAAAATTTATTGCAAAGATATTCCGCGGCAAAGACACGAGTCTCCTTTATTGCCAGGTAAACACTTGGAACTGATTCTACAAGATTTATATAATGATTTCCACTTTAGAGTTTTTCTTGACTTTTGATGTCTGTCATCCATTGTTTAAGACAGCAACGATCATACCTCAGGTGTAAGAGGAAACTGTGCGATTGTTATTGTAGCATATGCTTGTACATTGATGTTCTGACTGTTGATAAATCATGATTAAGTTATATCTAACGAAGAATATCTGTCTTCTGATAAAGAAATTGATCCCCAGTTCCTTAAAATTAAATTCTAGCCCACCCATGATTAGATTTCTTACTGTTTTGGCATGTCTCAGATTATAACAATCCTTGTTGACTGAACTAAGTAAATTTTTTCTTAACAATCTTCTAATATGATTTTCCTCTCTAAGCAAGAAGAAGCTGAAGCACGGTGGTCAAAGTTATGTGGCTATTCCTCTGTCACTATGCTGCTTAAATTAGTAATCTTTAATGTGTAATATATCATATATGTGGGAAATGTATTACATGAAATCTTTTTTTGAAGGTGTTAGCATGCTCTGTTTTCATTGATCCTGTCTGAAGAATGAAATTTAACAGGCAAAAGAATCATAAATAATTCTATAGTTGAACAATTATCATGGACTAATATTCTCTTATGACTCTTTTACTCAGAATTATGATCTGACCTCAAAGTATCCCTTTGGTTTTATTTTTGTGCTGCAGCTGAAACTATTTTTCCCCAAAGTGACATTTGCAAAACCAAAAAGCAGCCGTAATTCTAGTATTGGTGAGAAAATTTTATCTTTGATTTAACCCTTTTTCCATGTCATTGGAGATTTGGTCTCCTCTTTCTGTGTTGTATGGAATCTTATATGCACCGAGTTTTCAAGCACTTAACTATCATATCCTTTCCTGGGAAGTAAGGATTCAATTAGTTCTGCTGTAACTCAGTTCTCAATCATTTATCAAATCCTTCCCTGGGAAGTAAGGATTATCAGTTTGTCTATCTTATGATTCTTATGCTCTGACCAATTCCTGAAATCAACATAAAAAATTCTACCATCTCCTTAGTATCTCTATCTCCACTAAGCAAATACTACATGAATGTTGATAATATCAAGTATTGAGCATAAATTTTAGGTTCTTTAGATGTTAGATGGATGTTATTAGCATTATCAGATATTGGCGTGTATAGCTGCTAGAGCTTTTGAATTAAAGAGTTTTGATTCGTCAGGAATTTTATACTGGCTAATGCAGAAAAGTATGATTGTTTTGCAGAGGCATTTGCAGTTTGTGAGGATTACTCACCTCCTGAAGGATTCAGTGAGAAGGATTTATATCGTCTTCTGAAGGAGATTGGCAGTCCCTCTGGAGCGGATGATCTAGGTAAGCATTAGCTCTTTGTAAACTGTTGCTCAAATGATGCATGCTATTCTTTGAAATTTAATTAATCACATCGTCGGCGGATCCTATTGGAACTTATTCACCCAAGAAATTTAAAGAGTGATTGGGACATGCTTTCTGTTTATATATATTTGGAACCACCAATTTTTTTGGTTCATGTGCATAAACATCAATCTTACATGGATTCCTAGTTGTAAGTCAGGTCATGCTCACATTCTTTAGTATAAGCAATTTGAGGAATTTGGCAACAAGTAGTCAGTCAATGGTGGACCAATACCTGCCAAAGGTAATTCTACAAGCATGATACTGTTTTACCCCTTATCTGCTTTTAGTGGATGGATGAACTTGCATCTGTTTGTTGCATGTCTTGCATTTATTGACTGCATATTAGAGGGTCCAAATAAGGGGCTCTTTTTTCCCCTTTTTGGCTTCTCGAGAATTTACTGGCTATGACTTGGATCAATGAATACTTGCAACACTAAAATGTCTAGTCTCTTGAGAAGCACCTTGAAGCAAACATAAGAGCAATTTTGTTTGGTTGCTAATAGTTCATCATTATCTCTACCCAAAATGTCAATCCATTAGTCTTGTCCTCCACAATCAAAGATATTAAATCTAATTACTTTTATTATGTCCTTTAATAGCTCCAGGTAATATGGTAATAGTCATAAACTCATAACTGATGACATTATCTGTCAATTCCAGTCCTTCCAATCACCACCCTTGTACCATTGCTGGTACCATGGTATCCCATTGCCATCTCTTAGCTGTGAATCCTAGACATGGTGAAGTCAAGCTTGATCCTTTATGAGGACAAAATAATTGAACTGATGACGGTTTAACCTTGATACTTTTTTTCCACAGCTATCTTGGGAACTTTTTGTTGGTCGTTTAGAGGATAACGATAATCAGATGTGAAAAAAAGTGTTCGGGTATACTCTATCTCATATCTGTCTATACATAAGGAATTGGCAGTTCGGAGCCGATGGAGAGTGAAAAAAAGTGGGTGGGCCGTGGGTGTAGGGCCCAACTTAAGAGAAAAAGCTTACGGAAAAATAATGTATAGATAAATATGGGACTTTCAAAAAAGAAATATGTTTAGATTAGTATGGGAGGGAGTATTAGAGATTGGAGGACCTCGAATTGATATACAGATGTAGTTGGTCCACCAGTGGTTGGAGTGGCTCCAATAGGAGTTTTAATTACTGGGTGCCCACACTTCTCCCTATCTTAACTCCATCAATAGTACCTTTATTGAATAGTCCTTTTGAAGATAGTAGATTGATTGTTCTTCTCTTTTCAATTGAAGAAGAGCAAAACAATCAAACTAATGAACTATGGCGTTCTTATCTATTTCTCTAATAGTAAGATGTTGTCATACCCTACTAAAAGTAACTTGATCCTTACATGTAGAAGTGGAAAACCTTTGTTATCATATGATATATGAAACGGTGAGACATGCTTTGTGTAAAGTGTATTTCAAGAATGTTACTGCAACTTCAGGTTTGTCCAATTGGTCTATGGTTAAACAACTTGTTGCACACAAGTATATAATCTTGTTTGCTTCTTATTCTTTTTCGATTTATTTGTTATATTGACATGGTATGATTATATATCCCTCATAACTCCCCCCCGGCACACACGAGTACGATCTCGTGATCATGAGATTGAGAGTATGACCTGCCAGCTTAACCTCACGGCTAAGCAAAACTACCTATTCAAGGGGGGAAAAGAATTCACAAGCATACATTTTGAGGGTACCTGTTCTCTATTTATAATGGATGGTTACACTTGTGTATGTTTGGTTTTGTGCCTTGTTACTACAGACTGCAGCAGTGCATGGTTAGAAGGGCCAAATAAGGTATATATTCCATTTTTGGCTTGTGGTGATCTTAGTGGATACGACTCGGACCGGTCATACCCATTACCTCAAGTTGCCGAAGGGTCTTACAAGAGCTTGGATCCTGTGCAACCTCCCATTGCTCCGCCTTATAAAAGGGCTTTGGAGCTCAAGAAAGTTGCAAATCAAGGCGCTCGAGAACTTGAAAAGCTTTCCCTTGATTCTTCTGGATGAAAACTAGAACTGCATAGTTATCTTTTTCAGTCAATATTTTTTATTTCTTCCTTGATTGCGATGTGTAGACGTTAGTTTATTGGCCATCATTATTAAGTTGTACACTTTGAAATGGAAAATGTTTGGGTGACCCACGAGGGTGAAATTTCCCCTCTGTAGAGAGAGATAGAGAGAACCCAATATTCAATTTAATATTTTGGAGAGAGAAAATATCCATACAACTATGTGCATTTATTATACTTTCTCTCTATCTCTCATCGAGAATTTTACCCTCACTAGAATCCTCTATCATTCTCCGATTGAAATTATGTTCCGCCTTTGTCCTTAATTAATTGTTAGGTGTGCCGTCCCAATTATTGTTGACTTTTAATTTTACTGAAGTTAAGACAATGGCAAGTCACAAGTCACAACATGAAGCTAAAGTAATGTAATTTGTGATAATGGCCCCCTCATAGAAATGGTTGATAAGAGAGAAAAGAAATGTGAGGGTATGAATTAGTGCCCTGATGTGGTGTTATCTTATTGCATGTAGATTTTTTGGTTGCATGTTCTTGTTTCAACTTTACAAAACTTTCCGCCCTAAAGCTTAGGATGAGCGAAAGAGGTACACATTGATAGGTGGTGCTTCCTTAGGGAGTAGTGAGTACTATATGTTGCTCAGTTTGAGCTTCACCTAGTGTCGACTTTTTAATGTGTAGACATATTTGCTTAAAGAACAAATCAACCTCAATCCAAATAAGTTTTGGCTGACCAAAATTAAACATTCATTATTAATATCTAACACCTTGACTTTTTATGAAAAGAAAATACAGATTTCTCATGACTACATCATTACATCAAGGTTAATGTTAGTTTCCCAACATTCCCAATAAATCCTCATAATCTTTGGAGAATATTGTGAAATTTGACCTATTATCAATTTTTTTTTGAATCGTCCGATATAATGAAAATGAGTTGATCTAGTCAATAATGTATTTTTGTATTAGAAATGTCAACCTTGACATACCCTGTTTAGTTAGGTCAATAAGTTACTTAAATGGGTCGAATGTCCCAATCGTAACCTCTTATGTCGTCCCTACTGATAATGATTTGCTAATGTTATTAAAATATAAACTGAAGATAGAATCATTTTAAGATAATTTAGTGTTATTGCAATTTTTCTTTTCTATTTTGGTAAGAAGTCTCATATTGAATTAGAATCTTGCACAGATGAATCCGGCAAAGTTATAGAAACAAGGCCAGTTGGGAGTAGGAGGTAAAGGATATTCGACCTCCCAAAATTCCTCAATTGGGGTTTGATCAAACTTTTGGAATTTTTTCCATGAATAATGTCAAAAGGAGTATTAATTCCTCCTATGCGCTGAACTTGAAATTAATTCCATGGATACCGTTCACGTAGGACAGCACGCCAAAATTTTGACTTTTTTTAATAAAACCGCTACTCCAAGTGGCGGTTAATACCAATAATGTTACACCGAAGTTGACCGCTACTTCAAATAGCGGTTATATTGTGTCCCCAAGACAAGCTATAAGGCATGCATGTAAACAGCTACTCAGAGTAGTGGTTTATTACAAGAACGAACCAACACAAGAGAGAAAACACAAAGCGTGCCACGAAAGCTTTGTGCGGTCCGCGCACAAGGCTTGCGCCCAGCGCAGGCCTGCTGCGCGCCACCATTTTATCCCTTTTTAACTAAAGAAATCTAAGCATTGATCATCACCATAACAACAACTACTTAACTCTTAACAATTGAAGTCATTTGATTTCACTTTTGGATTGATGTGTTTATACATACAAAAAAAAATTCAAATTATTAAGAGTTTTTATTTTGACAGGAAAATTATTAAGAGTTTGGTAAAGCTAAAATAAGTCAACCGAAAATCCAAGCTAAGAGTTTAGTTTGTTTAATATATTTACCCTCAATATCTTCGAAATCGATAAGTCTGTGTGATAAATATGTGGTGTAAAATATTTGCTCTAAATCAAATTATCTTAGTTCGAGTCATACTTGCGGACTCCAAGTTGAATAGTCCAATTACCAAAAGCTTAGCTAGCCATGTTAAAATACAACTTCACATCCCTTATGAGCCTAATGAGTCCCTCCCAACTTAAGCTCTAATTGTGCTATTTTGGTATATGCCTTTCACTTATGCCGTAAACGTATCATGAAATTTGAAAAGTGTTCTAGAATGTAGCTACAGTGCTAGTAATCTACTATCATGGTAATCTTTCATTTCAACGAGAAATTCAATTCATCATGATTTTTCAGAGCTAGCCTTTAAAATGACAAGTCGACAAGTAGTTTTGCAACTGATCCAGCATTTCATAAGTTTGTCCATAGCCACAGGTGGCACCACTTTTAAGCTTTCAGCTATCATTTTTTTTTTTTGGTTGCCCACCCGGTTCACCGGAGCCTTGCTCCGACTATTCTTATTCCGAGTCCGACCGAGTTATACACCTGGCTTTGGTGGGTGAGTCTCCCGTCGAGAGTTTTGCTAACGGTGAGGCTCGAGCTATATTTTTACTTATAAAATAATCAAAATATCTTTAGCACTTCATTGCCTTGTTGGTTTTCAGCTATCATTATTAACAAACAATCAGGCCTCTCAACTTGCCGTGACAATATCAACCCCCACATTCATCACACGAGATCTCAACTTGTAAGATAGAAAACAAAAACGAGCTCTAGTATCTCTTTGAGTCTTTGTCCTAGTCATTCACTTTAACGATTAAGATCTTTTAGTTACACTAAGTATAAAACACTATAAGTTACTATCTTGAAAACTATAATACTTTGATCTAACATTTGTTTTCACAAATACTTTCAAAAATGTGTGATCTAGTCTAAACTCTAAACCTGAAATATGGAGGTAACAGGGAATACACTTGCAAGAAA
This sequence comes from Beta corolliflora, assembly GCA_947648045.1. NCBI lineage: Eukaryota > Viridiplantae > Streptophyta > Magnoliopsida > Caryophyllales > Amaranthaceae > Beta > Beta corolliflora. Next base: position 384,647 of record CANSZD010000436.1, read on the forward strand.
TCCATATTTGCCCAATGTAAAGCAAAAGCTGTCACTGATACAAAAGAACTATATATAGACGTATACAATCCTCAAAATAAACATTTACAACAAGAATTTCAACAGACTTCACTAATTTATATGCTTATCCCTTGTTGGTATTAAAAAATCATAGTGCAACATTCCATAATCACTTGCACGACATTAATCCCGCTAAGGATGACAATTTAGTTCGGATCTGACCCTAGTCCTTTTCGATCCGAAAGGAAAAATTCAAGCCGACTCCGACAAAAAAAAAATCCAAATTCGACTGATGTATAATCTAACTCCGACTTTGAGGCAATTGTATTATAGATTGAAGAAATGATCGTTAAAAATAATAGTAATGTTTAGATTATTTGTAGTTTATAAGATTTTCATATGATTATTAAAAAAAAGTAATGATTTAGATTATTATTTGTATTATAGAAGATTTTTCTATAAAAAAAAAGGCGTGGAAAAAAGTCAGATCGGATCGGAGTCCGATGCTCGGATTTTAAGTCGGGTCGGACTCAGATTTTCGAAGTCGGGTGTCAGAATCGGATATAAAATAATAAAATCCACCTTCTTGTAGGATCGGAGGCGAATTATGCATAATACGGTCCAATTCCCACACTCCAATTCCTTTCTTCAATTATCATGCTTATATTATGGAAGCGTTCTCTTCACCTTTCATAAAACATCATTTTTCCCAATTTCTCAATGATCAAAACTTAATTCAAGAATGATCCATCCATTTTAAATTACGTTATGAGAGACCCAAAACAAATTAAAAGAACAAAATCATTGAAATAAAGTCATACTTGCAGCTATAAATATTACATTTACGATTGAACAGGACCCAAATCAAGCGCAGGATGCACTAACGTACTGCTTAGCAAACCCAGTATCACTGCAAATACAAGAGCTAAACAAAAAACAATGTTCCCCTCTTCATGAAACATCTATCCTAGATAGTAGATACTGAAACTACTATGAACAAGCTCAGTACTAGACATAACAAAAGCTTTCTTCAGTTCCTGTCTGGAGAATTTACCACCCAAAAAAATCATAGCTCATCACTGACATCGGCATCTAGTTGAACTTCGCCTTTGAAAAGTCCATCTCCGGATGCTGCATCAATTCACAAGTGATAAATTACAAATGTTCACTGAAAAATCAACAATTATTCTTTCATTCTCAAGAATGAACAGTTCTTTTTTTTCCTTCATTAAGGAAGAGTATCAAAGCACACTAACTAATTACCTCGGACATGAACTTCTTTAGCAGGTCTTGCTTCTGCATGTCATCGCTTGTGGGCAATCCCATGGATTTTTGCCTTTGGTCAAACTGCATAACAAAAACATAGATCATGACTATCAGCAATCTAAAATGAAAATGCTTCATTTCTTAGTAGTTGGAACTTGGAACAATGACTATATTTCTTATCTACTTGTGGAAATTATAAATAGCCGATAACTCAAATACATTAATGCCTTAATGGTGTATTTGTATACTTCAAACTCATTTGAATTCTGGATACGGACAATCAATTGTTCAAATGAAGAAGAATTTCAAACTTAGAATTGCCCTAATTCCTAACACAATTCAGAATGCCCATTGAATAGTGAATTCGAAATTACATTTGTACTTCAAGTTCACAACTGATAGATTCCTATGACTTTCCAAACCTAATAGTAGAATCGAAATTCTAGACTTCACAATTCCATTGATTTTCCAAACACTGGATTTGAAATTATATTTTAACATTTCAATTTCCAGATTTAAATTCAAGAAAATCAAATGAATTTCAAGTTCCCAACCACTTTTTTTTAATAAGTTAAAAATATGGTCCAGTAAGTATACATAGTATACAAAATGGTAAAGTATATGTTCATTATCTCTAGCAATTCAGTTACAAGTCGGTTTAATATGAAATCTTACCATCATCTTCTCAACAGTTGACCTTGTTTCAGGGTCCAAGTCAGACAGCCTACTGCTCTCAGGTTCAACCTTCTGAGTGTCGATTTCAGGTTCACCTTTGACCAGACTTCTCCACCACTCCATTTGATCATGCTTTGTTAGCAGGATAGAGATTGACTTTTGATCCTCTGAATAACGAACAGAAATATATCATATACCAGAGCGTTCAACCTGATTTTGTATGCGCAATATACAACGATGCTAGTGTGTAATTCAGCCCCTTAAAGGTTAACTCATACTTGGTGATAATAACCCTTAAAGGTTAACCTTAATTCAAGTTACGGGATGCTTCACTACCTCCCCAATTCTTGCCTCCTCTCTCTCATTCTCTCTCGGTGATTTTCTTTGGCACCATAATGCAGTTTTCCAATGGTAGGACCAGAATTCATTCAACATTTACTAGATCACAAACCTTGTCGCCTTCTTCAATGGGCATTGTTGAAGGGCTGAGAAAGGATAAAAGAATGGGGCAAAAATCCTTGGATTCAAATTAGCAAGGACATCAAATTCACGGATGAGTAAAGTTCAACAAAAGTGGTGCACCCTACAATTTAATGATGATCCATAAATCACAATACCAGGTTTTGTTTATGTAATTTTTATTACAGTTTCATCAGAAGAGGACCAATTAAACCTCGTTCCTTAACTTATTACTTGTTGATAAGGTAGAAGATCAGGATTTACATATTCACATGTAAGAAAGGATAATAAAGAACACTAATAATCAATTCAGTTACAGAAAGTTAATAGCCTTAGAATGAGGAAGAGAGGAAGAGATGTGGAAAGATATGAACATACCCAAACTCCAAAAACAATCATCTGGCTTAACAGGCTTGGACAGTTCACCCTGCGGCAAAATAAAGATTAAAAGGTCAGAAAAGATATAAACAAGCACGCAAAAGCTTGGCTTAAAATTGAAGAGACCCTACATCAATGATGGGAGGCTGACCCTTGAGGCCAACTTTCAAATGATTCTTCTTTATCTGACAATCGATAAACCTAGACTTTGTTCCAGGTGGAACAGGAACATTAACAGTAACTTCTTGCAAGGACTGTATCCATGAGTAGTTCTCGAGATCTTGACCGTTCCCTTTGTTTGGAGCTGAACAAGAAGAACTTATGTCAGTTATGTCTCAACAATTTCCAACATATGAACAATGATATCACACATGATCAACATCCAATTATCAGTAAGTGTTCCCCACAAAAAAAAAAAAAGATTACAAAGTTACCATAGACGGAAGGCATAAGGGATACCAAACTCAACAAGATGCTCACATCAGAGCAAACTTGTTGCTCATCCTGGTTTCATGGCACTATAAGTCAGAACCTATCTAGATTGCAAAATTTCTACCACTTTTTTGGTAGAACCAAATGTGGTGCATATCAACATATGACATTGATTTCAAAACCATATATTGTACATGTTCCTTGTGCGATAACACCACAAGTAAAATGACAAATCATACTTTGGTGCATGTCTACCTGGAAGAAGAATGTACAGGCAACTACACAAGATCAAAGTGCATTTCTATCAGTGCATGTTCGGTTAACTCTTGGAATGGAGTGAAATAGAGGGGTGGAACGGTATGTTTGATCACACTCTAGAATATGGTACAAAATTGAGGAAGGTAACGTGAGATAGGGAGGGTAAGGACTTGGTGGAAATAGTTGCCCTAATGAAACATAAACCATCATCCAATCCCTCGTACCAACGGAGAGGGTTCATTGTTTCCGTCTCCAACACTTAAAAAATTCTCATACTAACTCTTAGGTAACTATCATCTGATCATTTAACAAATATAAGTCCCACAAAGAAAAACACAGGCATTGTTCTCTGTCACTGTGAAACTTTCTCAAGTTCCCTTGATAGTAACAGGAAAAACTCTACCACAATCCCCAAAAAAAGTTCATGAAAACAACCAGAAGACTCACTATTAGCTTTTTCATGGCCTATGTATGCAACAGCAGGAATTGCATACGTCAGATGCAGTACTTAAAAAATGCTTCAGCAACACTGTCTACAATCAAGACAATCATAACTAGAGATTGATTCACACTCATTCAATTTACTCAACGACATACTCAAGTTAGGTAACACAATCTCCAATACCATCAATCAGATACTCTCAAGTACCAAAATATGCCAAATCAAACAGAAGAAAACAATTGCCTAGCACGAAATCCGTTACAAAAAAATCTCATGAAATTCTCACAATTGCAGAATTAAACAAAATCCATGCCACATTATAACAACACATGATAACATAACAAAAACTCTTCCATTCCTTAATTCTTCAAATTAGGAACATGGATCAACGATATAATCAGCAGTCAATCAAAGTTCAACAAAACAAGCAACAAATCGACACCATAATAAGATAACAAAGTCGCCGTAATCGAATGCATAATCTCAACAATCATATTCAAAGTAATCAGATTCAAAAAACATCAATAAATGAACAAAATCAAACCTTTGTACTTAGATTTCTCTTTCTCCTCCGCACTCTCATTATCATCAACCTTCTTCTCCAAATCAGATGAAGACGACGAAGACGACGCAGCAGCAGCAGCGGCGGCAGATTCATCTAGAAGCTTCTTCTTCTTGCTCTCGACTTCTTCCTTGTACTTCTCCTTCACTTTCTGAACCATAACAGCAACATCCTTCGCAGATGATTCCTTAGCGAAGAAATCCGACTCTTTTGAGACGAATTCGAGAGCAGATTGAAGAAACCCTAGCGGATTCGAAGGATCGAATGTTGCTGAAAATTTCTTCGAAGGTTGCTTCTTTTCTGGTTGTGGTTGATGTTCTTCTTCCTCGTAATCTGAGAGTATCGCCATTGTTGTGATTAGGAGAGAGAAAAAGAGTTTTTTTTGGAACAAGGAAGGTGAAACGAGGAGAAGAGTTGAGAAGAGTATCAAAGGGTTTAAGGGAGTTGTTTTTATATAGAGAGAGATTGAAGAGGCGAAGATGAGTAGACGCTTCCAGAAGGTCCGTAATAGGATAATATTTTTTCGTTTTGGAAAAAATATTTCACCTTTTAATTATTTGTATACTCCCTCTGTTTTTTCTTTTATCCTTATCATGTTCTTGTGTGCGTCTCCCATACACATCTTTATCTTTCATTATATATTAGTAAAAATTATAACAATTGAACATTAATAAAGTACTAGGTTTGAAGCCCGTGGGTTGCACGGGTTGTTGTTTATTTTATTTTATTGTATATTTTTTGTTAATATTATTGTTGATTTTGTGTTGTTGTAAAATGAGATTTTTCAAGATCATTGTATTTACATACTTCCTCCGTTCTTTTTCTATTACAACAATTACCACTTTAGATAGTTTCATCTTTTTAGTCCATTCCACTTTTGGTAAAAAAAGAAACTACAGTTGACAATATTACCTTTACTTTGTGTTAATAAAACCATCATTAATTACCCAAATTGCCTTATAAAGTTACGTTTACTTTAATAAGGATTTATTTGTCCCATATTCTAGTTAACTAAAGAGGTACCTCTATGCTAAACTACCCATTTTTTATTTCCTTAAAAACCATGTCCAAACCAATTGTTGAAGTAGAAAAAAAACGGAGAAAGTATTTGTCATTATACTATAATTTCTAGATTTGTTATTTTGATATATAAATTTTATAATTTTTAATATTCAATTGAATATTGTAGTTAAGTCTATTATTAAATGGTATCCCAATAACGAGGTATGACTAACAATAGCTATCTGGTTTTAACATGAATAATACGCGAATGATACTTTAAGAAAGTAGAGGGTAATAATTTAATAGATGCAGGACAGATTGAATACTTTCTTAAAAATTGATAAGAATGACATGGCATGCTTAGGTGGAACTCTTTATAATATTCTAAGGCTGTTTTATTTAAATCAAACTCTAATTTTTACATAATCCAAAACTCTAATTATATATATGTAACTTTATCGCTATAGATTTTAGTCAATAAATTTTATTGCAATACTATATTGTTTTAGTTTGGTTGAGTAAGGTTGAGGTTTTGAAAGATAATATGTTTAATCCTGTAAATTGGACCTATAATCAAATGTTATAATCACATATAATACACTATACTTAATACTTATACCCATTATTATATTTATCTAAAAAAAGACTAAATAATGTCCTACAATGCATCTAATTTAATATATTTTCATGAGTTGTAAAACTATATTGTAAATAGATCCTATTTTGAAGCATATTTCAAGCACTCTCCAATGGTAAAAAAATTATAATGTTTTAAATTAGGTAGCAAAAGTTAAATTCAATTTACATAATATAATAATTTAGGTTGTTTATTAAAAACGGAACTCTAATTTCTCCCTATCCAAAACTCTTTTATGTATTTAAATATATGTAGAATTCTATTTTTTTTCAAATATTAAAAAAAAAACTAAATGACATGACAATCTTAAGTGGCGCTCTCTATTTCATAAATTGTATAACTATATTGTAAATGGATCTTATTTCAAAGCATATTTCGAGCACTATTTAATGGTACAAAAATTATAATATTATGAATTAGGTAGCAAAAATTATACACAATTTACATAATATAATTATTTAGGTTGTTCATTCAAAACGAAACTCTAATTTATGCTTATCCAAGACTCCTTATATGTATTTAAATCTATGTAGAACTCTATTTTTAGAAAAAAATAAAAATAAAAATTGATGACATGACAATCCTACATGGCGCTCTATTTCATAAGTTGTACAACTATATTGTAAATGGATCTTATTTCGAAGCATATTTCGAATGCTCTCCAATGGTACAAAAATTATAATATTCCGAATTATGTAGCAAAAGTTATACACAATTTTCATAATATAATAATTTAGGTTGTTGATTCAAATCCAAACTCTAATTTTCGCTTATCCAAATCTCTTTATATGTATTTAAATCATCTAGAACTCTATTTTTGTAAAAAATATAAATATAAATTGATTACGTGACAATCCTACGTAGCGCGCTCTATGAGCTCGAAATATATTTTAAAGGGATATTATCTCAGATAACCCTGACATATAGGTCTTTTTCCCAAATGACCCTGACATATTTTTTTTTTCCCAGATGACCCTAAACTTGTATTTTGTCATTAAACCTAACGGAATTGTTAACGGTGTTAACTATTTTCAAACTAAAATACTTACAGCCTTTTTTTTAAAAAAAAAAACCCAAACTCATCTCTTTCTCTCTCTTGTTCTTCCCAAACTCATCTCTTTCTCTCTCTTGTAAATTCAAACCAAAAAGCTAGTACTACTATATTCAATCAATACTTTCATCCTTTGTTAAATTCACCGTAAATCGAATCAAGCTGGGCGACAAATTTGGCGCCTTTCAATTAAAATTGCTTGGTGTGTCAAAGAAGAAGAGCAACTCACTCCAATTTTGCAATTTGTAATCTGCAAATATACTAGAGTTTAAACCCTAAAATCACTGCAATATCACAGCAACAAAAGTAAGAGAGGAGAGAGAGAAAATGATGCTGAGAACACCACCTCCGAAGAAACAAAGGCCCGATTGTTTGAATTACAAGGAAATTTACATAGCACAATAACCAATTTTTCCAACAGGCATATTCCCAATTGTTGTCCATTGAAGCGGCCACCCCCAAACTTACCCAAACACAACTCACACACACGCGAGAGGAGGGAGAAAATGTGGGTCTTTGAAGCGGCGACGGGAGGGCGGTGGATGGGCGGCGGTTCGCGGCGGCGAAGGGCGGCGAAGAGCGGTGGTGGTGTGCAGTGGTGCACGCGGGGTTCGTCGGTGGTGGTGGAAAGGTGGAGGAAAAATAAGATGTTGTTGGGTTCGTCGGTGGTGGTCGAAAGGTGGGGGAAAAAGAAGATGTTGCTCGATTGTTGCCCAGATTTCAAACCAACAAAAGCTTGTGGCAGCAGCAACAAAAAAAAAAAAAAAGAGGAAAGAAAGTTGCCCAGATTTTTGGGGCTTGAATTATGCTCGATTGTTGCCCAAATTTTAGAGTCGAATATGCCTAGATTTTTGGTCGAATCTTCTGCTAATTTTGGGTTGTTCGAATTTGGGGCCTTTTGTGTTCGATTTGGGGTTGTTTAGGGTTCGAATTTTGTACAGTTTTTGGTGATGGTAGTGTAGAGACGAAGAACAAGAGAGGGAAGAAGATGAAGAACAAGAGAGATAATCTGGTTTAATTAAAAAAAAAGTTAACACCGTTAGATATCCCGTTAGGTTTAATGACAAAATACAAGTTTAGGGTCATCTGGGAAAAAAAATATATGTCAGGGTTATTAGGGAAAAAGGCCTATATGTCAGGGTTATTTGAGATAATATCCCTATTTTAAAAAAACTAATGACATGGCAATCTTAAGTGGCGCTCTCTATTTCATAAATTGTAGAACTATATTGTAAATGGATCTTATTTCAAAGCATATTTCGAGCACTATTTAATGGTACAAAAATTATAATATTCTGAATTAGGTAGCAAAAATTATACACAATTTACATAATATAATAATTTAGGTTGTTCATTCAAAACGAAACTCTAATTTTTGCTTATCCAAGACTCCATATATGTATTCAAATCTATGTAGAACTCTATTTTTAGAAAAAAAAATAAAAAGAAAAATTGATGACATGACAATCCTACATGGCGCTCTATATTTCATAAGTTGTACAACTATATTGTAAATGGATCTTATTTCGAAGCATATTTCGAATGCTCTCAAATGATACAAAAATTATAATATTCCGAATTATGTAGCAAAAGTTATACACAATTTTCATGAAATAATAATTTAGGTTGTTGATTCAAATTCAAACTCTAATTTTTGCTAATCCAAATCTCTTTATATGTATTTAAATCATCTAGAACTCTATTTTTTTTTAAAATAAAAATATAAATTGATGACGTGGCAATCCTACGTGGCGCGCTCTATGAGCTCGAAATCTTGAGGAGCTCCCTAAGCTCCCGAAAAGTTCCTCCTTTATATATATATATATATATATATTGATTAATCGAGACGAATCAAACAATACCCCACATGACTATATTTTTTCTAATAAATTGGAAAAAAATTGAGAAGATTCTATCTAAGTATGAATAGTGTAAAGAGTCCAAGTGAAAAAGATGTAAAAAAATAGAGGGAGTATTAGCTATCCTAAAAAAAATGGTATATTACACGACCAATGGATTAAGTAAAATAGGATTACTAAGATTACTTCCACTGGAAAAAAAAACTCCCTTGAAAGAAAGGATTTTCTCTCCCCTTCGTGAGAGAACCCTACCTGCTAGGTTCATCCCCGCTGCGGCGGTGCTGCTCCTCTGCTCATGGCCGAGGAGATCACCCAGTTTGTTTCGCGATTAAAAATTGATGAAGAGGAGAATACTGTTCTGGACTTAGAATCTTTGAACCCTAGCGCTGAATCTAGTTTGTCGCTTGTTTTGTTCGGACGGCTATTGACGGAAAGGTCCTATAATGCTGAAGCTTTTAAACGCACCATTACTTCTGTCTGGGCACCGGCAAAAGGCTTGGTTATTCGAGTCTTGAGCCCAAATTTTTATGCATTCCAGTTTTTTCATTGGAAGGATATGGCTAGGGTCCTTGATGGGCGACCATGGTGCTTTGATAATATGCTCATCTTGCTCCAGGAGGCTGATGGAGAGGTGCAACCTGACCAGGTAACAATAACTCATTCCCCTTTTTGGGTTCGTATAAAAAATCTACCATTTAACTACCGATCTGATGAGATTGTTCGTGCCCTAATCGGTAATATGGGAGAGATTTTAGAGATAGAAGAAGATGTTACGGGCCTCGGAAGGTATAGACGTATAAAAGTTTTACTTGATGTCACAAAACCATTGCGTAGATATCGGAAGTTAAAGGATAAAAAAGGTCGTGAATTACAGATTGATTTTGCTTATGAACGATTGCCTTTTTTCTGCTTTGCTTGTGGGATTATGGGGCATTCGGAACGTTACTGTCATGCAGTTCCGGAGGAGGAAAAACATGAGAAATTGGGATGGAGTGCTGAACTTAAGGCTACTCCTAGAAAGGGTAGATCAAAGGAGATTGAAGAAGAAGTGAAGTTTCGCTCGAGTAAAAAGGTCTTGTTTGAGGATCCTCCAAAAGCTACAGTGGAGGAACTTGTACAGGTTCCAAAACCAATTAATGTGGAGGAATTAAATACTCACTCCTCATCTAGTGTTGGAGCCTTAATTGTTTTTAATGATGATGCTAGGGTCGGCAATTTGCCACGTGAGGAGCTTTATGGAGTTCCTAATCCCAACGTTTGCATTTCTTTAAATGCTACTGGAGATGCTCCCTTGGTTGAGATCACACCTGCTCATAATACTTTTCAGCAGGAACCTTTTGTTTTCACCAGTTCTAAAGGTGAAAAGGTGGCTGCTAACTCCCAGAACAGATCTTGGAAACGCATAGCTAGAGGTGGATTGGTGGATAAAGGGGCCCAGGGCATGGAAATGGATGCTAGTGACATTTCAAATAAACGTGCAGGCATGGATGTTGATGGTAGGGAGGATGGTGATTATGTGAGTGCTATGAAACGTTTGAAGCCGAGTACTCCTTCTGATCTTGACTCTTTGATTGCGGCGGAGGTTGGCGACGACCAACCCCGCCCGTCATTATGAATACTATGTGTTGGAACTGCCGAGGGATGGGCAACCCTTGGTCAGTTCGCCAGCTTCGACGCTGGAGTGTTACTTATGCCCCCGACATCATCTTTTTGTCGGAAACCATGTTAAAGAAAAGGGAGGCCGAAGCTATTAAAGATCGGTTGGGTTTTCACAATGCCTTTGCGGTCTCTAGTATCGGGAAAGCTGGAGGATTATGTTTGTACTGGAGAGAGAGTGTGAAGTTTACACTTGTGTCTTTCTCTCAACACCATATTTGCGGAGACATTGCGGATGGTAGCTTTGTGTGGAGATTTGTTGGCATCTATGGATGGCCAAAAGAAGAAGAAAAGTTTAAGACATGGAATTTGATGCGTCATCTCTTTGATGAAACAACTATTCCAATCCTTTTTGGTGGCGATTTTAACGAGATTCTAAGCTATAGTGAAAAGGAGGGTGGTGTAGACAGAGTTAGAAAGGAAATGTTGCTTGTTTCGGGATACTATTGATGATCTTCATCTCCGTGACTTAGGCTATGTGGGCACTTGGTATACATGGGAACGAGGTAACTCGCCTTCTACGCGGATTAGAGAGCGTCTTGACCGCTTTCTTGGTTCTGTGATTGGATTAACCACTATCAAGGCACTACTTGTTGAGCACGTGTTACGCTATAAATCGACCATATGGCCATTGTTACTCGGTCCCCAAGCGAGCGAAAGAAATCGGTGAAACGTCGAGGTTTTCGCTCGAAACATCTTTGGCTCCTTGATGACGAATGTGAATCGTGGTGCGTGGGGCATGGGATTTATCTACGGGTGACCCCATAATCTCTCGTATCTCAGCTATGGCTCATGAACTTGTGGGATGGAGTGGAAACAAATTCAGGAAGCTTGATAAGCAGATTGAAGAAGTTGAGAAAAAATTGCAGCTTGCTCAACAATCTCCCACCACCGAGGCTAGTTGTCATGAATGTGCTGAGTTAGAGCGAACGCTTGATGATTTGCACAATAAACACGAGGCGTATTGGTATCTCCGCTCCCGTGTTTCAGAGGTGAGAGATGGTGATAGGAATTCGAAATATTTCCACCACAAAGCTTCGCAGAGAAAGAAAAGGAATTACATCTCAGGTTTGTTTGATAATCTTGGCAACTGGCGTGAAGAAGCCGAGGAGGTTGAAGATATATTCGGGGACTATTTCCACAATATTTTTACGTCCATGACTCCCACTGATGCGAATTTGCAGGATGTTCTGCAATATATTAATCCTGTGATCTCAGATGAATGCAATCAGGTTCTTATGCGGTCGTTCTCAAAAGATGAAGTTTTTGCAGCTCTTCAGCAAATGCATCCATGTAAAGCACCTGGGCCTGATGGTATGCATGCCATTTTTTACCAGCGTTTCTGGCATATTATTGGTGACGATGTTACTAAGTATGTCTGCAACATTCTTCATGGGATTTCTTCTCCTAGAGGCATCAACCATACTAATATTGCATTAATTCCGAAAGTTAAACATCCCACTGCAGCTTCGGAATTCCGTCCTATCTCTCTCTGCAATGTTCTCTATAAGCTTGTCTCGAAGGCTATTGTTATCAGATTGAAGGAGTTTCTTCCTGCGATTGTTACTGAGAATCAGAGCGCCTTTGTTCCAGGGCGTCTGATAACTGATAATGCCCTCATTGCTCTGGAGATTTTCCATTCGATGAAGTATAGAAGTAGATGCCGTCGGGGTAACATTGCTATGAAACTTGATATGAGCAAAGCGTATGATCGCGTCGAATGGGGTTTTTTTGAGAAAGCTTCTGCTGACAATGGGATTTGATGGTAGATGGGTAAATCTGGTGATGGATTGTGTGTCTTCTGTTTCTTACTCTTTTATTATTAATGGGGGAGTATGTGGTTACGTTACCCCTGGTAGAGGTTTGCGGCAAGGTGATCCTCTTTCTCCTTACCTTTTCATTTTGATAGCCGATGCTTTCTCTAAAATGATTCGAGTAAGGTCCAGACGAGAGGCAATTCATGGTGTTAAGGCGAGCCGTGGTGGTCCTGAAATATCTCACCTTCTTTTTGCTGATGATAGTCTTCTTTTCACGAGAGCAACCCGACAGGAATGCTTTATTATAGTTGATGTGCTCAACCAATATGAGTTAGCGTCCGGACAGAAAATTAATTATGAAAAGTCGGAAGTCTCTTTTAGTAAGGGAGTCAGCAGTGATCAACGAGAAGCTTTGGTGAGTATTCTAAAAATGCGGCAAGTTGAAAAGCACGAAAAGTATCTTGGTATCCCCTCTATCAGTGGAAGATCAAAGAAAGCTATATTTGACTCTCTCCTTGATAGAATTTGGAAGAAACTCCAAGGTTGGAAGGAAAAGCTCCTCTCTAGAGCAGGGAAAGAAATCCTCTTGAAGTCAGTTATCCAGGCTATTCCAACATATCTCATGGGTGTTTACAAGATTCCTCAGGTAGTGATTCAACAAATTCACTCGGCCATGGCTCGATTTTGGTGGGGTAGTTCTGCGTCCCAAAGGAAGATTCATTGGAAGAGTTGGGAATCAATGTGCACTTTGAAGTGCCTTGGAGGTTTGGGGTTTAAAGATTTAAGCGTTTTCAATGATGCCCTCCTTGGTCGTCGAAGCATGGCGTCTAACTCGTGCTCCCCACTCCCTCCTTGGTCGAGTTATGAAAGCTAAGTATTACCCTACTGCGATTTTCTTAATGCATCTCTAGGATATTCCCGTAGCTACTCTTGGAGGAGTATTTGGAGCTCAAAGGCTTTGATTAAGGAAGGAAGCATTTGGCGTGTTGGCGATGGTGACTCCATTCGGATATGGCACGACCCGTGGCTTGGTGATGATGCTGGACGTTTTGCTACTAGTGCCCATCGAGGTTCCGTCGAAAAGGTGAGTGAACTGATTGATGCCCACACTTGTGAATGGAAATTTGATTTAATTGAGGAGATTTTTAATGAACGGGATGCAAAGTGCATTTTGGCAATCCCTTTATGTAACTCCAAACCCCATGATGAAATAACATGGGCACTCACTAAAGATGGGATGTATTCGGTGAAAACTGCATACATGCTTGGGAAGGGGTGTAATCTTGATAATTTCCATCAAACTTGGGTGGACATTTGGAGCATGGAAGCAAGCCCAAAAGTTAAGCACTTTTTTTGGCGCTTGTGCACAAGCTCTCTTCCTACTCGTGCCTTACTTGTTCACAGACATCTCATGGATGATGGCGCATGTCCTTGGGGCTGCGGTGCTATTGAAACGGCTAGCCACGCTGTTTTCACTTGCCCCCGTTTGACGGCTCTGTGGGAAGCTAGTGGATGTGCTAAAATGTGTGAAAATGCCTCGAACCTGAGCATGTGTGACTTGGTGTCTAGTTGGAAGGGTATTGATAAGAAGACTGTGACAAGAGGAGCTTTCCTAGCTTGGTGTGTGTGGGGCGAACGAAATGAATGGGTTTTCCAAGATAAATGGACCCCAAACAATATCTTGATGGAGCGTGTAGCCAGACTTGTTGATGAACATGGGAAATATGCGAGCCGTATTTATCAGCAACAAGGTAAGCCTAGTGAGTCCAGCTCGAAGATTTGGCTAGCGCCCCCTTCTGGAGTGGTTAAAATTAACGTTGATGCGTCTCTGGTCGAGGTTGGGTTGGGTTGGCCTAGGAGCGGTTGGGCGTGACTCCCTTGGGACAGCCCTGTTTCTTCGCCTCGAGAAGAGTCAAGGCTGGATGGAGTCCAGAAGTAGCTGAGGCAAAAGCAGTTGAATTTGCCTTGCGACTGGGCCGTAGGTTTGGACTGACTGAAGTGATCCTCGAGTCTGACTGTCAAGTGGTCATCAAGCGCCTCTCCAAGCATGTTTTCTTCCTTTCGGACCTTGATAAGATCCTCTCCGACATATTAGCTTCTTCTATTCCTTTCTCTTCTCTTAGTTGGTCTCATGTTAAGCGGGATGGCAATTTTGTTGCTCATTATTTAGCTAAAATTATTCCTTTTGGTGTGGAACAAATTTGGGAAAACCACTCCCCTCCGGAGGTGGCGCCCTATGTACTCATGGACAAACTTTCGATTTCTTAATATAGCTTGATTGCTTTCAAAAAAAAAAAAAGTAAAATAGGATTACTAGTTAAATTTTTAGTTTCAATTTTTTTTACTCCATCTAAAAATTTTGTGTTTGCCGATAATAAGAGCATTCTTAACAATGAACCAAACTAAATCGTTCATTCTTCTCTCTCCTCTATTCTCTCTCCACATCATTTTCACAAATCATTTTCAATTTCACTATTAACCATGAACAAATAAATAATGGTTCATCACTCTCTCTCTCATTCTTTTTTCCTACCACACCACATTTTCTCTCTCCTATGGAGTTGTATTAATTTGTGTAAAATCAATTAACGCTAATTAATTGTAATTAACTCTTATAATTATTAATTAGTAATTACTAATGTTTATTGTATAATAATTATCGGTGACTAAAGTTTCTATTTTTGAAAGATTGCAAGTTAAAGCAAAATTATGTGATGAAAGAAATAATATAATGAGGAGAAGAAAAAACTGAAATCGTGAGTAAAGTATAGCAAAATGGGTGTCTATTTATAGAAAATGAAAAGTTTTGAATTTTGGTATTTATTTTATTTTTCAAAATATTAACGTTCAAAGAAATTGTAACGTTAATAATAAAAGAACCAATGGGAATGAAACAAGTGGCGGTGGCCGGTGTGCAAGTGGTTCGTCAGGAATTCTGACGCGGGTCAGAATTCCTGCACGCCAGCCCACATTTTTATTTTTTCTGTGCTGCTTGCTCCAATTGCTTTGCAACATGTGGCGCTTTTCTTTTTCTTTTGTTTTCGATTTCCTTCCCAGCGCCTGCGTGGAACATCCTTCACGAACAATTCAGTTTTCTAAATCAGTTCACCTCGATCCATGCACGAACTATTTTGGGTTCATGATTAAGGGTCTGTTCTCCCCAGCTTATTTTCAGTTCAGTTCAGTTCAATTCAGTTCAGTTCAGTTCATTCAGTTCAATCCCTAAATTTATTCATTACTATTAGTTATAATTCAGTTCAGTTCAGTCCAGTTCAATTCAGTTGTTTTATGCCGAAGAAAACAGGCCCTAAGCCCCAAATTAATTTTTCATCCTTCATGAACCATTTTTAGGTTCATGAATAAGGATGCTCTAAATTTTATGTATAATTTACTTTTAATTTTCTACTAATTACTTGCATTGAGTTACAACAATAGTCTTCTCTACTAAATATAGCTATCAGATCCTTTCTGGTTGGATAGTTTTGATTTTAATTTGCATTATTTGATCAATGGATTTTGTTGATTGTACAATACTAAATGTGATAATGTGCAGTGTGACAAAATCCATTCGGTTGACGATCATTCATTTATATGCTAGTTAAGTTGAGTTGGTTATATGAACCCTCTATTTTATTTTTCATGTTATTTTTATCTATCACAAATTATAAAAAAAAAGAGAGGAAAAATCGTTACAATATATCAAGAAACTAGTTAAATTATTTTTGATTGACAACTCTCATCTATATGAAGTGCTCCTTATCATCATAAAAACTCTAATTAATTTGAGGTGAGGCATATTCATTTTCACTTTGACACTTTTTTTTAAGTCTTTTTTTTTACATGTAGAGTTGTTGAGGTCCGTTCACAATAAGTTCAATTCAGTTTTATACACTTAAATTACGTTCAATTTCTTATCACTTCTCTTCAGCTTAAAAAGAGGGCCTTAATTGTTGAACGCCAGTACATTTCATTTCATTGTCATTAAATTAAAAGTGAAGGACTAAAGGTATAAACCCACAAGTCAATTGTTAAGCAGCCAATTAGAATTTACAAATTTGATAAAAACAAAATGGATCACCTCTGATCAGATTCATATGCCATGTGCATGCAATAATAGAATGAAAGGAATCTGATCATTAATTTAATGTTGTATTGTTTTGGAAAAAAGAAGTGTGTATTGCTCTATAATTCATCTAGTCGTGTAAATAAAACATGTGTTGATCTAATTTCTAGATATTGAAAATTTTCTTCTTCTGAGCTGCTTCTTTTGCAAGTGCAAGCAATTCCTCAATATCATCACAGAGTATGTGTGGTTCAGGAATCACATTTTGATCAACTGCTAGAACCAAAGTCATTTGATTCATATAACTCTGAAAATGGACTGTCAAAGCCTGCAACAGGCCAGGTAGAAAAATTACATCAAAACAATATAATTTGATCTGCATAGAAATATATCTTATTCCCTTATTGCACCATCCTTTGTTCATACACAAACAAAAATGCACTTTTTTTTTTCTATTTTACCATCTATAAAAGACTTTTTTTTTGACAGGATCTATAAAAGACTTTATCCTTGTAAATCAACATTGGTATTAGCTGATTATGTTAGCATTGCTACGATTGCAAGGGTGTGATAGAGAATAATTCGTCAGTTTAGGATTGTAATTTAATGTATTATTATCCTAATATTGTCTGGTTTCTGTTAAGTTTATCTTTGGCAACCAATCTCACTCTTAATATTGGTCACTCCTTTACTCATTAATCAATCATGTAATTATAATACAAGGTTTAGGAAACCTTCCTAAACACTAACTCCGTCCTAAAATATATCTAACTAGTAACTCTAATCATATCTCCTAATACTGGACTTCTCTTATCACAATAGTATCATATATGATATTCTATCGACTAGGATAACTACATTATTTTCAACAGTTTCCTAACATAGTTGATAGTTAGGACTATCATTGTAAACCCTTCTAAATATGATCATTAGAAGAATACTTCGATTGAGGAGTTTTTCCTAAATCTATTAAAGTTGTTAGGTGAATATACCTTTTTACGTGTTAAACCCATTTTTTCTAAACTATTAACTTTGAAATTAGAATGCCGATTTTAACATCGAAAGATATAAATGAATCTAGTCTACAAAAAAGGGTTAAGTTTATTGTGAATGAGGTCCATTTGAGATTTTGTAATATCTTTTATGCAACCACTAAATCTAAACTGAGGCAATATATATATATATATATATATATAATATCTTGAGACAACAAAAATTATGCAAGCTACATACATGTGGGTGGCCGTAAACGCTAGGAGCAAGGAAAGTCATGGGATGACCATAAAAGCTTATTTCTTCCTTTGGACCGACCACATTTGAGAAGGACAATGTAGCATTGGATAGAGCTCTGTGTGTTATAGTAGCAGTCACCTGAAAAACTATGAGATTAATATGACTTTCATACAATCATATATAATTTACAATAATATAGTTGTTATTCATTATGTTTTTGAGCAAAGTATCATACATACCCTAAGGCCTAGTGCCTTTAGAATAAATTCCGCGCACATAAATGTGAAAACTGCTTCAAGAGAATGTTTCTTCTTGTCGATGGTGGTCTTAGCTCTGCGTATGTAATCTAATGGGTCATCTCTTAATGCAATGTCGAATGGAAGAAGGATGTAACCAATTGAGTTACCCCATTCCCATTTTCTCTTGGGATCGTTTGATTCCATTTGTTCTGCTAAATCCTGTATAATTACCCGTGTTAATAAATAGTACTCCCTTCGTTTTCTTTTGTTGTTCCTATTTGGAATCGGGGTGGAAACCAATGCAACTCAAAAAATGGACAAGATTCTACTATTTTAAATAAAATTAAATTAACTAAAAATAAAGATTTTTAGCCCTTTGAATTATGGTATGTTAAGCAACCAATGATACAATTAGGCCCTCTTCACTTCACCTCTTCAGTGATTCTCTATTGTTTTCTCTTATAGAATTATTGGTTTAAACTACATTGAACTTACTTTTACTCATATGAGGAGTATTATTTTATTCTTTCTAGATAAGACAATACAAGGTGTATTATTTTAAGGTGAATTGAACAAAACATAAGTACAGGCTTCCAAATTATTTAAGACGCTTGTAATTATAAACAAATACAGAATTGTTCTAACATGATATATATGTTGGAGCAATTTAAATAGCAAAATTATAACGAGCAATGCTAGACTCAAACCTGAATTTTAGAAGTTGGTCTGATGTTTACAAGGAGGGTTGATCTGAGGCGGATATGTTGAGGCAAATTATTATGCTGGACATTTTGATCTCCTTTAGACTCACCTGAATGTATGAACATGTGCATTAGCAACATTATTGGATGACATTTTCTTATAACTAAATTTTCATAAAACTCAATTAATGAAAATTCTAATGTAGGAAAGCTTATTGAAGACTGACCATACTTCCTGTTAAGGTAACGCGATAGACCTGCCTGAGTAATCCCCACAATCACATCGTTTATCGTCTGAAACAAGCAGCATCACTAGCACTTACATTAGAACAAACTAGCTACGTGATATTACTCGCGGAAGTGGTCACAAAAACCACCCAACACTCGTAAATATCAGAATAGATATAGTGAAAGGGTGGTGGATGAATAATGTAAAAATCCAATCGTTGCAATAGTAAAAGAACGAAGGAAGTATGTAGTAAAAGAAAACATACCACATTCATGACATTCTTCACCAACTTGATATCATCCAGGCTAAGAATCCTATAAACAAGCTTTTTAGGACCCTTTTCAATCCCACGAGAAGCTTTCACAGGAGTCTTGGTGTCCTTGAGAAAAATCATAGTAGCCAAGATGAAGCATAAATCTACTATAGTATTCCACAACATCTTCAAAGCAAACCACAACCACAATAAGCAACTCAACAACCACAATGAGCTACTATTGTCAAACAACTTCTTCTTCTTCTTGTCTTCGGTAGGAAATGTAGGAACTGCGTTCGGATCCGAGGTTTTTCGAGTACAAGCAAGGACGAGGGACATTAGAGAAACACCATCTCCTATAGAGTGGTGTATTCGGAAGATTGCAATGGAGTTAGCATCCTTTGTTTTGATGTTTAAGATGTGGATTTCCCATAGTGGTTTGGTTAAGTCCATGGGAGTTTGAGTTAAGTTTGTAACATAGTCTTCAACAAATTTATCTGGTGAGTTTATATGCAAATCCAAACTTGGAACAATAACGTGATCGTCTACGTTCACCTTGGTACGAATCCATCCAACTGGTTTGCCATGTTTATTGGGATGAAATACCTACTTTGGTTAATTCAATAAGATGGTAAAGTTAATGCAAATTCAAAGAATTGACGTACACCTTCTAGTACAAATTAGAAAAAAGTTGTTACTCCCTCTCTTCCATAAAATGAAGGTAAAAATGTAATAACCCCCCAAGTTAATTATCATCAATGAAATAACTTAAATTGTCTAAATTTAACTATTGGCGTTGAACTTCACATATTTGAACTTTTTTTTTTCTTGAAATAAGTGAAAATAAAAAGAGAATAATAGAGAATAAATTATACCAATAATGAAGATGAATAATGGAGAACAATTATTTTGAGAATAACCCACATGTGAATTCCATATTGATGAATGAGGAAAAGAATGACTAATATATAATTTTAGTGGGTTATTTCACCTATTATAATTAATTGGTTTTAGGATGAAACTTTGCTGGGTGCTAGGTCTATATGTGATCAATCTCTTCTCCAATGTGGGATTGTGTTTGGCCCAAGTAAACTTAATCAAGTTTATCAATGAAAAGTCAAAGAAGGGCAATTTGGCTTAGTCTTGATAAAGTTGAAGGGGAATTTATCAATGAAATTGTTGGATTAGCCTCAATGTATTTTTCTAAATATCTACTTTTACTATTATACTCCCTTAGTTTCTTTTTGTTCTTCCTATTAGAATCATTATGAGAGACAAAAAAAAAATCAACGTAGGAAGAATATTTGGAAGAAGAGGGAGTAGTACTTAATAATTAATGACACACATGAATAATGAATTGATAAAAGTCAAAATGTAAAAATTAATTTGAAACGAGGCAGAACATTTTATGACAAGTTGACTACAAAGTCTATTCAGGTACACCCTTATATAGATTTATCTAAATCTATTTTTTTTTCTTATTTATTCATCTAGATGAGCACAAATGAGAGAGAAAAACTATCCTTGATAGAGAACACCAAAGAATTGGCATTGTTATGGTGTTTGTGACCTCTTTTCCCTAGTACAAGCTGTCACCTAGTGGCTTATGGGTCACCTGGCCCAACAAATATATATGGTCATATGGTCATATCCATATATTGTAATAAAGTAAAGTTATCCATGTAATTTCATTCAAGCAATCCTAAGAGTAACCCTCAAGCAAATTAAATGGCTCTTTTTTGGGTAAACATTCTTCAAAAATACAATTTGACATATTGATAAAATATATTTCCTTCGTTTTTTTTTAATTGCAACAGTATGATTTTTCTGCAGTCTCAACGTGAGTTTTATAATATCTCATTTGCATAATTTTTACAAATACGTAACTAAAGTTATTAATGATCAAAGTTATGTCTCGATTCTTGACAAGTGTAAAAAACGCAAATGTGGCAATTAAAAAAATATGAGGGAAGTATGGTAGAATCGACACAAACAATATAATTCAAGATATCCATACAAAAACGAGAGAAGGTTGACTTTCACGTAGTGCTAGAAAAAGAATGTAATAAAACCATGGAAATTAAGCTGTATATAAGAATATAAGATGATGACTTACCAACTTGCTGGAAATGCGAGGATGCTTAACCATGGTTTGGTTAATCCCATCTTTAATAACCTCAACATTAATCACGGTCTTACACCCAACCATAGCTATTATACAGCAGTTTAGCTGCGGCGCGTGGAACAAACGCGACGCCGGGCTTAGCGGCTCCACCACCTCATCTTTTGTTTTACTTCTTCTTGTATTGATCGGCTTCAGCCACTGACCACACGCCATCTGGCGTCAGTTTATTGGACAGATAAATTCTTTTTTTTTCTGGTTTTTAATTTTTATTTTCTGGTGAGAAGTGGGAAGGATTTATAAGGTGGGAGAGGGGAGGGGGAGAGGGGGAGAGGGAGGGGGAATATATATGACTTGAGTACAAGTATACAACTACTAGTATAATTTACATTTTTTTATAACCCAAAGTTTTTTTTTTCCATTATTCTATTTTTGTGCTTTGCTGTCATATGAAAGTTGTATGGAGAACCGCCCAAAGCTTTTAGAGCCGCTCCATTAAAACATTATTTTTATGTCACTTCTTTCCTCATTTATTACATACATATTAATATTTTATTCTAATGTGTCTAAGAGGGTTGACAACCTTGAGGGTTACTCAAATATTTTCCTAATTGGATATATTTGTTCTATTTTAGTAGTATAGCTTATTGATAGAAAACTGATAGTACTATAATTGTATTTTAGCCTTTTGATGTTGCCACAAAGGTTACTTTGATTTGAGGTGTACTTCTATATGTAACTAGATAGTTGCTATTATGTAGTAGTACTGTAGTAGTATTAATAGTACTTGGCAAAATTCTTATCTTAGATTCTAGTTTGAGTTTGAAGGTTTAATTTATAAGATACTAAGAATAATGATAAAGAAAAGTTAAACAATGGCATGAAGACATCATAATTAATGAACAAGTATTCTTTAAAACATTAGCATGGTTTTGCTTAGTAAAAAGATAAGAAACTCCTCCGTCAACAAAAAAGATAAGAAACTCATACAAGGAAAGTGATGATAACTTTTTTGAATATAACCTTTCATTAATGTAAATCTTGTGTAAGACTGCCTAATTATAAAATTAGTATAAGTCCATCTCACTTTAATTTGTTCCCTAAAATGGTCATTTTGTAATTAAGTTAAAAGGGTTACTCTATGAATTAAATGGGTCACCCCTTGTCTTAAAGGGGTTACTTGTACCATAAGTGATCCCTTTAGGACAGCAAGTTACCTATGTCTTACCATAGATCATGGTAAGATGTTCTTATATGAGACTTAGGGATTTTTTAGAGCCTTATCAATTAACAATTTTTACCATGATAAATGTCCCTCAAGAAATAAAACAAAAGCTCTTCACTAAAGCCATAGATATAAATAATTCAGTTTTTTTTTTTATAATTAAACCTTTCCCAACACATTATGTTAGTAAAATTTCTATATAAACTCGGGTGTATCTAGAAACGAGTACACTCAAGGCATATTTCTAGATGTTTTGATACCTTTTCAAAACAATAAAACTATATCCACCTTACAAAATGTAAGTAGATTTTATCCTAATAATATACTCAAGTACTCCCTCCGGTTTTTATTAGTTTACCCGTTTCTTTTGCACAGAGTTTTAGGAGGAATGATGTTGTTCAAACAGAAGAAGTCAAAAGATAGATAACCTCTACAAATTTGTGAATGATAACCAATTTGAACATCAGAGCTAATTTATAAGGCATAAACACCCAGAAAGATGAGAAAATATACAAAGAGTAGAAGAAATTACATACCCATATTAACCATATGGCAATTGTTTTAAGCATATCAGAAAGACGATATGCTTTGAGCATCAAGCGCATGGATTATGTGTATTGACTATGATCAACAAAGTTGCTTTAACAACAACTATTTCCTGCTCCTATGACTTGATTTAAGCAGACTTTGAAGTCACAATTCTGGCACGCACCTCACTGATTGCATGACAATGAAATTGCATTGTTAACGGAGTTAGTTATCTCTATTATATAAGCCAGGGGAGCTATATGGTGTCCCCATATGAAAAGTCTTTTTTATCCTTAGCTATATATACATTTGCATATTCAAATTTTCTACAATTATATCATTTCCTAATCTAAAGATGGGGTCATGGTGTATATTGGTGTTTCCTTAAAGTTCCAATAATAAACTAAATAAGCATTAACAAAGTAACTTGACATATTGAGAAAAATGGTTACTCAATTAAGAAAAAACTTTTACAAATTTAATTTAACTATAAGACTTTACATCTAAATGTTCATCACGATTTCTAAACACTTTATAGATTACATTAGTTTGTACTATAATGATTATAAATTACACTTTTAAAATTATATTTAGATGAAATTTAAGAACAGATCCAAGCAATCGACGCACAATTTCTAAACACTTTACAGATTACATTAGTTTGTACTATAATGATTATAAATTACACTTTCAAAATTATATTTAGATGAAATTTAAGAACAGATCCAAGCAATCGACGCACGCATCGCGTGCATAGAAGGCTAGTATACATTATTATGTGTATCTTCCAAAAACAGATACTTCCTCTATTTTTTTTAGTTGCAACATTTGCCTTTTCACATTTACCGAGACACTTATTTGAACGTTAATATCTCATATTGGGTATAAGTAAAAATTATAAAAATTTAATATTTGGAATCATCGCGTTGAGGCGAATCTAACAAACGCACCTCACTATGTTTTCTTTTATATAATGGTGCGAGATTCTTAACAAAGTTGGTTGATGAATATTCTTATGTGTATCTTCCAAAAACAGAAGTATTAATATTAATTCACATATCCACCATTTGGTTTTTTTCTGGACAAGAAGTTCATGGAACCTAATAATTGTATGTTAGCCTTTTGATGTTGCTAATAGAGGTTCTTTTAATATGAGTTGTTACCACTGTGTATTAGTAGACACTAGACAGTAGTATGTAACTATGACACAACTTCACATCTCTAGTTGACTCCATTCTGGTGCGTTCTCTTCACCTGAAAAAAACCTGAACTTATCTTAATTGAACTTATCAGACCTGATATGAACTTATTGGACCTGAAACTTACTTTTAAGGTGAAGAGAACACACCGGTGTACTAGTTATGTAAAAAAATGTACCATCTTCTTTAGATAAATGCTCTTGTGACGTTTCCAACTCATTTCTACTCTATCAAAGTTTATAAACTATGAAGAAAGATGAAAAAGAAAAGTCAAAACTCTTACAAGGAAGCTCAAGATAACTTATTTGAATCTATTGATCTTTTGTTATTTGTAGAGTTTTTCGATTAACAATTTCACCATGATAAAACCCCTTTAAAAGATAAAGTCAAAAGGTTGCAGCTATTAAAAAACAGAGGTGGTATATTTATCTTTTCAATTAACAATTTCACTGTGATAAAACCCCTTAAAAAATAAAGTGAAAACGTTGCAACTATTAAAAAACAGGGGTGGTATGTTTTAATTAACTTATGCATAGACACTAAAACCTAGAATTCAATTTTTTTTTGTATAAACCCTTCCCAATTAATCCATTATGATATTAAAATTTCTAAATAAACATGAGTGTATCTAGAGACGAGTACACTCAAAGCAAATTTAATTTCTAGATGTTCCAAAACATTTTAGAACAAGAAAACTACATATCCACCAATCCATATGCACGTAAATAATAAAGTACTGATCTAGTGGTAAGATTTGATCTCAGTTGTGATCAAACCTATGAGGCTTTTTATGATCACCAATAGGGACGGGACAATATACGACGTAAATAGAGTTTTATCTTAAATATACTCGACTGTATAATACCAAGTTGCCCAAACGGAAAATGTCAGAACATTGCGAGCTAACCTCTACAAATTTGTGAATGATAACCATTTTGAAGATCAGAGCTAACATATTTGAAAAACAGCAACATATCTATAAGAACTTAATTAAGCTCTGTAATGATACTCTATCTGAAGTTATCCACGGACAATTCAGATCAGATGTTTACCAGCTAATACAAGTCTTAAAATCGAGCTATAAAAGCACAGAAAACTGTGAGCTTCATTCACATAAGCCATTATCTTCACTATCCGAGCTTCAACCTCGAGCGTTTTCAATTTTCACTTTCCTGAAATATAAGCAATAATCATATATATAGCATATGAATATTAAGTGATGACGAATTTGATGTTCTTTAGTCTTTACATATGACTTCAATCAAAAACATGTGCAATTGAGATCAAGAATCATGCATT
Organism: Beta corolliflora; assembly: GCA_947648045.1. NCBI lineage: Eukaryota > Viridiplantae > Streptophyta > Magnoliopsida > Caryophyllales > Amaranthaceae > Beta > Beta corolliflora. The sequence continues at coordinate 410,172 of CANSZD010000436.1, forward strand.
CATATATCAATAAGCCATAATTATTCAATAGTTTGGCTTAGCAGTTCCTCTTTCTCTATGTTCAATAATATCACAATGCGACTACTAATTCGAGACAGAGGGAGTATGCAGACATTACCTATCAGGTGAAATCAGACTCGGAGTAAAGCTCAAGACGCGAATGCTCCCTTGCTCGTTAAACTTGACAAGCCGAGTGTACTCTTTAGGCGAAGAGCTTAGATCAACAAGTCCAAGTTCATGATCACTTGACTGGATCAAAAACTTACCAGCCTTACTAAATCCAAACACAGCACAACAAGATCTTAAGTCCATATCTCTATAAAGTCCAATGTATTCAATCTGTCCATTATGCTTTAAACCGATATACTTACATCACCACGGTTGGTGAACCGAACCATGGCTAAGAACCCTCCCATACAACCTAAGAATCGAAAACTGCTTAAATACGCGTCACCAGGCATCAAACCGCGGATTTCATTAAACCTTTCACATGCTAAATTGAAACCGAAAATCCCTTGTTGACCGCCACGCCCTCGTTTATTCATGATCCAATACAGAGTCTCATTGATCAAAACCCCACTCAAACAAGGCATTGAATGAAGGGTAAAGGTAAAATCATCAAGTTTATCATCATAAATTTGCTTCCATTTCTTGGTTCTTAATGAAAAGACGTGAACTAATATATTTTCTTCTACTTCACTTATTCTAACAACCTTATAATCATCAATTGAAGTTACATACCCAAAACCCCAAGCACAATTCTTAGAACTTTTCAATAATGGGTATGAAAATTTACTCCATTTTTTAACAATAGGGTTCCAAATAATCAAGTAACCCAACAAAGAATTTAGTAACAATAACAACCCATTACATGATCCAACTACAATAATCTCATCATCTTTGAACAAACCATCAAAATCAATGTCTAATTGAAATAAATCCTTTTCATAACTAGCAGAAATATCACATTTTTCCACATCTTCATCAAAAGAATACAGAAAATAATCATTCCCAAATTGAATAAAAACACAATTTACTGGGGAAAATTGGTGATAAATTGGGGATAATTTGAAGTGGGTATTACCAAAATTTGAAGAGGAGAGAGAAAAGTACCATTGTTTAGAAACTGACTTGAATTGGAGTATGGATTTGATGGGCAGTCTTGAAATAATGTCATATATGATCAGATCATGAGGGAGGTCCATTTTTTGATGAAAGTGATAATCTTTTTTATCATCAAAATGTAAATTACAACTCAATTTAAGCTGCATTGCTTGTTACTATTTCCATTAATGGCAGCTACCCATCTCTCAATTTTGCTCAAAAGATTTACTTTCTCTCTCCATTATCTTTCCCAACTTGTCCACTATGTAGCTTATCCTGGTTGAATTTAGAATGTAACTTTTGATGGGTTCAATATAATAGAATAGTTTTTCTTTTGGAAAAAAAAAATCAGAAACACATAAATAAAACCCCGTTCTTTTGATTGAGAGAAATTGAACTTAGGCTCCGTTTGGTAGGGCGTAAAACATATTCCTGGAAAACTGTTTTCCTGTATTTTCAATTTTACATTGTTTGGTTTGTAAAGGAGTGTAAAACCATTTTCCCTTAGAGTAAAATTGATCACTCAATGATGTAAAACCATTTTCCCTTCAAAATGAAGGGAAAACTGGTTTCCTTCTCTCTCTTGTACACTCCTCTCAGTATCTCCTTACTTTCCCTTTCATTTTCCTCTCATTTCATCATATTTTTTACATGGAACCAAACAATGGAAAACTAATTTTGGAATTGTGTTTTTCATTGTAAATTGTTTTCCATGAAAATCATTTTACACTGAAAATGTTTTACGCCCAACCAAACGGAGCCTTAATTAAACTGAACTGAACATAGAGAAACTGAACAGTAGAGAGTAACTAGACTGAATTGAAATAAATTGAGAGAAATTGAAGAGTAACTAAACTGAACTGAACTGAATTGAATTGAATTAAATTGAATTGGACGGAATAACTAAAATGAAAATAAGTCGAAGAGGAGAGTCTAAAATGGATGTCATAAACGTAAAGTAGGGAGATGGGGTACACAGATGATAGATTTTGTAGAGGGAATTCTTACTTGTCGGTTAATTAATCATATACAGTAACTAAATTTTTTTAGCAAAAAAATTCAGAAACAGAGCTTTTATTATTAAAAAAAAAAAAAAAAAGTAGATCCAAGAAAAGGTAACTATTTTCAAAATCAATGTACTCTTTAATCTATTTCTGGAAAAATAAAGAGTCCAAAAGATGGGAGTTATAGTTGATATACAAATATAGTATATACAATACCTAGTTCAAGTAGGAGAACTTATAAATTTGAAAATTGTAACCCAAAACCAATTATGAGTCGGATTAAGCTTCTCAAACTTTTTGTTATATAACCTCTATATATTCATTACAATCCAAGTATACAGTGCGGTAAAAAAAAAAACAAGGTGATCAATTTGTTTTCTATTGATACAACTCTAGTGTTCTCAGCTAATACCAGAAAATTTACTATGGCAAAAGGTAACAATACTCTTTCTCCCTGTTTTTCTTTTTTCAGTTGTATTATACAATAGCTATTAAATTGTACGAAGTTCTAATGTTACTGTATTAATATCATAGGAAAAATGGAGAAAGAATAACTTATTTTTGTGATCTTACCATTCGCTACAACTACGTTGTTAATGTATAAGGGAGAGTGGGAGACTCATGACGACTTACAACGTTAAAATTAAAGCAAATAACTATTGGAGCTATGGTACTTTTATGCGAGACTTATATATCCACCATAAAATTGTACTACACATGTTATTTGAATCACTTCATGTTATTTGTTTTATAAAATTAGCTGGATGAACTTATTAACAATTTGGCATGCATTTAAATTTCTAATTATTTGAAAATTTGCATTACTTGAATAGTTTTTGTACTAATATTATCTTTGCGCTAAGTAAAATTAGGAGGAATACACTACTATGTGTTGTTGAAGATGAAAAAATACATCTAATATTTCTAATGTTCTTATTAATAATGGTATCTTTAGCTCAATTCAAGTCATACTAATGGTTTTTTTTTCCTTTGTGCTTTAAGGTCATCGTAAAGCAAAGACTTTGGCCAAAAAAGAGATACGTAAATGGAAGAAGGATCTGAAGAAATTAAATAAGTTGAGTTTACCAAGGGATGAACTTTTATATATCATTAAACGCGATTTTCTCGGAAGAAAGATGGATGATTTACAAGAGAAGCCTACAACATCTACTGATGAATTCTCGAAACATAATTATGTAACTATAACAGGGAGGAAGAATTTGCGACATTTGATATCAATTGAGATGAAAAAACTTCAAGAGGAAAAGATAGAACTTGATAATGCCAAAACAAGAGGGAGTAATGAGGGTTGAGCGTTGTCCAAATATGTGAAATAAGCATGTGAACATATAGAGCACACTTTCGAATAAGTTGTAATAAATATTTCATGTAGAATTTGTTTTAGCTCTATCACTTAGTTTTGATCATCTAATGTGGAGTGAAAATACTCATACCAGGTTTGTAATCAAACAATAGCATATCAGTTCACCTTCTAATAAAACTATTAAGAAGCTAGCCATTTGTTTTTGACTCCATATATATGAATGTTTTCTCTAGATTGTTGTGATTTAGAAACTAAGTGTTAACTAGATTGTGCAATAATCAACAATAATCAAGAAGAATTGAGAAATTGAAACAACAACCAAGTAATACAAAGAGGAATGAAAACAAGAAAGAACACACCATGATTAACGTGGGAAACCCGAGCTCCGGGAGAAAAACCCACAAACTTGCACTATGGAATCAATGGAGAATCAATGGTGAACATACAATCTCTCACAAACTCACTCTCTCTCCTAAAACCCTAGAAAAGATGAGGCTCCAAGTTTGAACTTTGAGATATGTGTGCTATACTCTCTAATCTCAGAAAATAGGGTATTTATACCCCTAGAACTAAAAGCAATCCAAGGGTTACGATTAAAACTTAATCGCAAAAAACACGAGCAGATCTGGGTTGCCCGGGCGGGCTCGAAGAATAGACTAAGGCTCGCCCGGTGCAGGTGGCACCCCAACATTCTGCCTTGAAGGCAGTAGCAAAACGCCCGCCCGGGCCTTCACCGCCCGAGCTTATTTCTCGCTCGCCCGGGGAAGCTCGCCGCTTCCTTCCTGCCTTGGCCTGCTGCAAGAGCTGCCCAGCTCCAGCTGCCCGCCCGGGTCACCAGCTCCAGACCGCCCGGGCCCATGAACAGCCCGTCCGGGCTGCTGGGTGCTGCTGTGGCTCTTCGCTTGTTCTTGTCCTCGGGCCTTGCTTCATCATCTCCACAAAATCCCAACAAGCTAGCCATTTGTTTTTGACTTCCTCCTATGCGCCCATTTAAGCTGACTTGAATTGGAGAGAGAAAAGTACCATTGTTTAGAAACTGACTTGAATTGGAGTATGGATTTGATGGGCAGCCTTGAAATAATGTCATATATAATCAGATCATGAGGGAGGTCCATTTTATTGATGAAAGTGATCATATTTTTTATCATCAAAATGTAAATTACAACTCCATTTAACCTGCATTGCTTGCTATTACTTCCATTAATGGCAGCTACCCATCTCTCAATTTTGCTCAAAAGATTTACTTTCTCTCGCCATTATCTTTTCCAACTTGTCCACTATGTAGCTTATCCTGGTTGAATTTAGAATGTATCTTTTGATAGGTTTGAGAATATAATACTTCATCCGAAATAAATGAAACCTTCTCTCTTTTATGTCCGAGTTCTTTGAGAGAAATGTTTCATTTATTTTAGAACAAAGGAAGTAGAATATATTTATTTTTTGGGAAATTCTCAATGGTAACCCTGAACAATGGCTTTTTCTCTTTGACAGCAAAACTTAATTTTAATTCTCAATGGTAATCCCGTGTTTATGGTTATACTTAATAAAATGGTATTAATAGCTATTTGTTGTTATAAAGAGTTGGTGAAAGGGTTGTTTATAAACTAATTAAGGTTCTTTAGACTAGAATGACATAACTTCCCTTAGAAAAAAGTGATTTTCCTTATTTCTCTCATTGGAAACCTATTTAATTCCCATATTTAGAAAAAGATGAATGAGAATGTGTTTTTTAAAGGAATGTCATGTCTATCTACACTCTAAAATACGTACTTAGTTTTAAAACAACATTTTTTAGCAATTGTATATAACGAAAACTTGTTGATAATACCACTTTTTCAAGTACAACCATAACACGGGGTTACCATTGAGAATTGAAATTAAGTTTGGCTACCAAAGAGAAAAAGTCAGAATTCAGGGTTATCATTGAGAATTTCCCTTATTTTTTTGGAAAGAAAATATCAAAGACACATAAATAAATGGAAATCATAAACGTAAAGTAGGGAAATAGGGTACAAAGATCAACTCAACGATCGTGGTTTTGTCATATTAGAATTGTATTTATTTCATTTTGATATGTATTTGTTTAGTTTTGACTTCTATTGTAGATGTCGTATGACTTTGAATCAATGAATTAATTTTTAATTTCAAAAAAAAAAAAAATTTAATTTCAAAAAAAAAAATATAGGGTACAAACTACAAAGATGACAGTTCTTACCGAGGGAAATTTTACTTGTTAGTTAATTAATCATCTACAATAACTATTTTCAAAATCAATGTACTCTTTAATCTATTTCCGGAAAAATAAAGTGTCCAAAAGATGGAGTTATAGTTGATATACAACACCGAGTTCAAGTAGGATAACTTATGGATTTGAAAATTGTAATCCGAAACCAATTATGAGTTGGATTAAGCTTCTCAAACCATTTGTTATATAAGTTGTTCAGCTATCAATGTAGGGATAATCACTTGTTATTCATTACAATCCAAGTATACAGTGCGGAAAAAAAAACACAAGGTGATCAATTTGTATTCTATTGATACAACTCTAGTGTTTCAGCTAATACCAGAAAATTTACTATGACAAAAGGTAACAATACTCTTTCTCTTTGTTTTATTTTTTCAGTAGTATTATACAATAGTTATTAAAATTGCAAATAGGTGTACAAGAATTGGTTGTTGTGTTACTATTGTTTATTGTATTGTATCTAGATAGAATTGTATAATTGGTTGATTCTCTTTTAGTAACACCAAATCAGTGTTGTTACTGTATTAATATCATAGGAAAATTGGAGAAAGAATAACTTATTTATGTGATCTTACCATTCGCTACAACTAATAAGGGAGAGTTGGAGACTCATGACGACTTACAACATTAAAAATTAAAGCAATCATAACTGTTGGATCTATGGGTACTTTTATGCGAGTGAGACTTATATATCCACCATAAAATTGTACTACACATGTTATTTGAATCTCTCCATGTTATTTATTTTGCAAAATTAGCTGGATGAACTTATTTAACAATTTGGCATGCATTTAAATTTCTAATTATTTGAAAATTTACATTACCTGAATAGTTTTTGTACTAATATTATCTTTGCGCTAAGTAAAATTAGGAGGAATACACTATGTGTTGTTGATAATAAAAAAATACATCAAATATTTCTAATGTTCTTATTTAATGATGGTTTCTTTAGCTTAATTCAAGTCATACTCAATTGGTAGATGGTGGACTCGTGTCTACCATCCTAATGGTAGACACGGGCCAAAACGCAGCCCAAAAAACATAAAACGCGCGAAACCAATGAACATCAACTGTTCTCCAATGAACATTAAGTGGACCGCGAAACCAATGAACATCACCTGTTCTCCAATGAACATCGATTAGATATTTCCTCTTATGTTCATCTTTTTTTCTTGTTGTTCATTGCTGATTCAGATGTTCATTGCTAATTCAGATGTTCATTGAGTCTCGTGTGTTGTTCTTTTGTTCTACTTTCATCTTCATGTTCCTTAATTTGTTCATTGAGGATGTTGTTTTGTTCATTGTATTATAATGCGAAACGACGCCGTATGGAATGGTGCGCACCATTCTCATGGTAGACTCGTGTCTACCATCTAATTTGCGAAGTCATACAAATGTTTTTTTTTCCTTTGTGCTTGAAGGTCATCGTAAAGCAAAGACTTTGGCCAAAAAAGAGATAAGTAAATGGAAGAAGGATCTGAAGAAATTAAATAAGTTGAGTTTACCAAGGGATGAACTTTTATATATCATTAAACGCGATTTTCTCGGAAGAAAGATGGATGATTTACAAGAGAAGCCTACAACATCTACTGATGAATTCTCGAAACATAATTATGTTACTATAACAGGGAGGAAGAATTTGCGACATTTGATATCAATTGAGATGAAAAAACTTCAAGAGGAAAAGATAGGACTTGATAATGTCAAAAGAAGAGAGAGTAATGAGGGTTGAGCGTTGTTCATAAATCTGTGAAATAAGCATGTAAACATATAGAACACACTTTCGAATAAGTTGAAATTTTGAGGTGTCTAGATATTGTTGGTTTCAATAAATATTTCATGTTGAATTTGTTTTATCTCTATCACTTAGTTTTGATCATCTAATGTGGAGTGAAAATACTCATACCAGGTTTATAATCAAATAATAGCAATCAGTTCATCTTCTAATAAAATTATTAAGAAGCTAGCCATTTGTTTTTGACTGCATATATATATATATATATATATGTAATGATGTTCCTCTTTACAAAGCCATCATCGATATATTTTTGCATAAGCACTGTTGGCTAAAAGTTAGACTGATAAGATATGTAGAACATAAAATGGCCAAAGCCTTTTGCAATAATAAAAGTCAAATTTAGGCTTAGTTACACATAATCCTTTCATTTTTTTAAAATCCAGAACATTTGTTTTACAAATGGACCGAGAAAAAATATAAAAAAAATAATAAAAGGAGAATTAGAGCATGTTTGATTCAATATTTAAGGGTTTCAAGAAACAGAATTAATTGTTTATTCGCTTTTGTCTTGTTTGGTTCATTCCCTCCTCAATCTATTACCGTTACTCAATGGTACCAGATGAGTTTGATACCTTTCCTTCCCTCTCAAGTAAAAAAAATTATTTTTTTGATGGTAATAGTTATCATTCCCCTCCATTCCATAACTTGAACCAAACACTCAATAAAAGTAACAAATTTTATTGTCATTTCCCTTATCTACTTGATTCTATTCCCTTTCTATTCCATAACTTGATCCAAACAAGCACTAAAAGTAAAGAAAAGTGAAAAAGGTAGAGAGAGGGGAGTAAAAATAAGAAATGGTAGACCAACATAGAATATAAGGGGAAAAAATGGAAGAAGTAATTTTCAACACAATCCCCCACAAAGCCAAGGTGCTATTGTTTTGTACTTTGAAGTTTGCAATGTAAATTTCTTATTAATGGACAATGGTAATAATGTTGCCGCTGGGTCTTGGTTTAAATTCTAAACTCTAGTAGATGAAACCACAAATTCTCTGCCGAGATCACATTTTAATGAGACTTGTACAAAAAATAATGAATCTCCCAATTACATCAATTTCTAATAAATCTATTTTCCTTGGTGTTTACATAAACACAAGTAATACATGAGATCAAAGATGATATGATGAATACATACAAAGATTATGTACAAGACCAACTGACATGCAATATGGACATCTATCTCTAGTTGTCTTCTGGTTCTGTGACTGAGATGATCAGCATTCAGCTAGACTTCAGTTTGTAAGATAAGGTTTAAGCTCCATTGGCTTTATCATAGATCAGGGAGGCATAATTAGCTATAGTTCCTTCAGGTGATTGTCGAAGTTGGGCGATCACCTGAAACAACTCTGACGAACGAATGCAATGTCTACAAGGCGAGTGTGCAGACATCTTTGCGAGAGCAAAGAGTACAATTTTTAGAGGAGATTCATTCACCGCATCCCTTCTCGGGGGATTCAATGCTACTGTAGAGCACTCTGAAACCACCTTGAGTAAAGCCTGCAGGATTTCATGCAGATATGAAAGTGAAAATTCATAATCATATAAGTATATTTGAGAGATCAATCTATCTGAAACCGATATTCTTGGAAAACGAACCTGAACTAGAAGACCTCAAAGCAGTGTTTAGAAAACTCATTTCCAAAATTATTTTAAAACAAGATTGATTACCCTTATTAGTTTACAAGGGGGCATAAAGAAGACAATATGGAGTAAAGAATCGTGTGGCGCGGTGAAAGGTTTCCCGTTGGGGGTTCCGGCTTGGTGAAGGAGCCTCTTTTCTGGTGTATATAGGAATCAGTGTTTCCATAGGGTCCAACCTTAACCATATGGCTAAACCTCAGTGACAAAATTGTGGAAAATTATGCACAAAAAAATTGTGAAAGATAAAAACAAACAATCTAAAAGAGTCAATTTACTTTCTTCATTCCTCGCTATCTCCAAACTTATCATATTTTGTATTTCTACATTTTTCTGTCAGTCGGGTATACTAATGCATTATGCAACATATCTTGTCAATTTTAATTTTGATATTACTGCCTAAATTTGAAGATCGATGCAATGAGTAACAAGTCTTCAATCTGTGTGCATTATTTCAAAAGACATTAAGTAAACCTGCAGCTACAAGCTGCATTATTCTAGATGTAAGCATATAGGGCAGTGATCTTCTAGCATTCTTGTCCACAAGCAGCTCGTGACACAATATGTGCTTTCCTCCCAAAGCCAAAAGCCCACCCCTTAACCAAACTCAATATCAACAGTTATGAAAGAAACAGCAAAGAGGCAACTAAAGCAAGCATATGATCTCCATAATGAAATAGAGCAAACCTGGATAGCACCATTAGACACGATATCGTCACATAGCTTGTTGGAGTTGCGAACAAGATTGCTTAGAGCGCCAGCAGCATTTGCTTTTGTCTTATCCTCCTCAGGTGAAAGCAGCAGATTGGTTAGCTGATGAATGGAACTTCTTAATTCTTCATACAGCAAATCGTTATGGTAGGCTGCATTTCCAATCTGTGAAACAGCATTTGGAAGAGTAATATTAATATTATAGAATTTCGGCAGTTTTTTTTTTTTTTCCTGAAGGTGGAATACTGAAAATACTTAAATGGTATGTTATTTAGTCTAATTAAGGTAAATACACACAAGTAGCAACAATTAATAAAGTACAAAACTAGATGTTGAGGTGGAAAAATCTTACAGCAAAACAGGCAAATTTCCTGGTACGCTTGTCTGGGTCGGCACATCGATCAATAAGTAGACTGATGATACCATGCCTTGCCTAAACAATAAACAATTAGGAAATACATACAAGCATATAACTTATTATAAGAACGCCACAAACAAAATTATGCAATCACAAGTCATTCATAAGGGTTGCTTAGCAATATTAACGCTAAAAAGGCAAAATTTCAGTCTGCAACCCACCAGTGGATCATAAAAGTAAGAGCTATGTCGACACATATTTCCTATAGCACTGCAAGCCTTTGCACGCAAATCGGAATCTTTAGAAGTGAGGAATTCCTTTAAGCGTGTCAATATGTTTGCCTTGTCGATGTACTCGTAGAATCCCTGCAAAGCATAACAGGAATACAATATATTAGGATCCTTTTCAGCAGATAAGATCAGAGCAGTTTTAAGCTGTCATCTATATCTGCACTTACGAGAGATGATAAGAGCTCCTTACATTCAGTGCTTGACAAAACAATTACGTAAATTTATAACATTCAGTGAAGAAGAGAGATTTCTCAGCTTGAATCTCAGCTTGAATTTACAAGTGCAAACTTTATATTCTATATAGCCCAAAGACTAATAGCTATGCCTTTGAAAGAAGGACAATGTTAGGTGATGTATAAGGAAGTCTACTGCAGTGCTCTAGAAAGCACGAATTACTATCAGGGAATAGTGTTTGGGAGCTTGAGCTCAAGGCAGATCCAGGTTGTCAAACATATATTCCACAATTGATAATATCAAGCAAACTTGTTGCACCAAAAGAATATACAGTTCCATAGATTGTGGAGCTTAAGAGATGGAACCGGCACTAAATTTTCATAAAAATCAAATTTAAATTAATATCCTTTGTGATCTCTTCCAGCAAAAATTCAAAAATAGTAACATAACAAGGTCTCAGAGGTGCACCTCAAGAGCCTTAAGATGCATCATTTTCATTATAAATTGCTTAAACTAGAGCCATAGTGTTGTTTAATCCTCCCCTTAGGGTGACAGAGCCTAGTTTTGCCTCAGGCAGACAAGCACACATGGAAGTTCCAAAAAGCTCGTTATACCACAATCTACAGGCAAATATGATGTTTAGAATGATGAATAGAGCTGAAGGCCAATACCAGTATTTTCACCTAGACAATAGCTAATAAAGCAAAAATCTGAATTTTACAGAAACTGACCTTGTCCATACGAGCTAGTTCAGACACTATCATGAGGACATCCAGGATGACCCCTTTCGGGCATGATCCGTCAAGCAATCTTCTTATTCTGGAAGCTTCCAGCATCCCCTTCCCCACAAGATGAATTGCCAAAGGTTTATTACTGGTCATTTTCGCAAGGAATGCCACTGGCCTTTGCGTGTCCTTCAACTCCAAACCATCAGCACACCGCAAAATTAAGATAGGTATCCCCGCCTGCAAACTCAGGAAAGGGATTACAAAATTATGGAAATATTTGGGGGAATAGCATAGACGCTGCAGAAGGCAAAGCTTTCAAGAAGTTGCTTCAATATGATATACTTAATGCTTCTCTCTTGCATATACTTTGAAAGATGGATCAAGAACAGCAGTTAAATAACAAATAACTCATTACTCACACAAAGTGATAAGTGCGCTCTCTACATATATATGATCCATATACTAGGACGTATGCATGAAGTACATGTATCAATAATCAAGAAAATACCCCTAAATTAGCTTCCGCTGTAATGTAAAGCTTGGAATAGTTGCAAGGTATGTACTCTGGACAACCTTGAGGTTGTGAGATCAAAGTCATCAAACCCTACTAGGGGCACTTTGGGGGTGAGGATTCCCCTTACCTCTTGGAGGTTTTAGTATGGTAGGGCACTTCTTACCACCATTTTATATAAAAATAGAAAATAAAAATTTAATAAAGCTTCCACAATTAATGATTAAGGAAGGTCATAACCAAATTTTCATTGGAGATACAGAAATTGCACAGTTTGGTTCTAAAAAAAAGGTGAAAGACTATCTACCTCTACAAGAATCTTTGTATACTTTTCCGTGTTTTCTTTGATTGCTTTCATAATGTCTGAGTCTTTGCTGCATACTTTTGCACCAGGTGAACCTACATTAAGGAGAAGCCCACTGCTCATAGAAGCGTTGGCAGATGGCAAACTAGTAGCATTTTGAGCAGCAACAAAAGGGAAGGCCAGAAGATCAATCACTGCATTTATGATATCCCTAACTCCGCTCTTCCCCCCGCCAGGCCCAGCCCAAATTTTAAGGAGCTTCAGATGAGCATCAGACACCAAGTCACGAATGCATTCGACATGTTTATTCTGCAGTAATATCTGTCGAAATGTCACAGAGCCACCTGGAAGGCAATGACTTAGACATGAAACAGCCCAGAACACTCCAATAGGAGATAGCCCCACTAGATCCTTCGCACAATCTGTTGCTTGAGTTTCAATAGGAGGATTGTTACCCAGCAAATCCATAAGAAGTTGTGGGAGTCCACTAGCACAAGATTGTTGGACAGCTAAAGGTCCTCCCCATTTCAATCTATATTCAAGCAAGCCAACAATTCCATCCCTCAGCCCATGCCAATGAGAAAGCATATAGGTAGCATTGCAGTTGTTCTTGTGCTCACCTTGATAATTTATTTTAAGGAGGTCACACAGAGTAGCAGTGCGAGGAACAAAAGGCATAGAGATATCAGATAATGAAGACTCAGCTGAAGTCTCGAGAGATAAAATAGATGCATAAGCAAGCATGGCTGATGCAGAATGAGGTTGAAATGAGGATGGAACTCCATCATCAGAAGAAAAAAGTTGAGCAAGTGATGAAAGCCTTGACTGTTGTTTCTTTGAGGAGGTAGTTAAAATAGATGTTGAGTATCTTCTCCCGACTGACTTAAAAGATTGAGCTATCGTTGCAAGCAGCAAGCATGAATGCAAAGCAAGCCCGTGAGGATTACTTAATTTGCTCTTTGAGCCATTAGCTTCACCAGCTTGTGAATTTTTGCTCAAAGATGATCCACAAAGAGATATTATGGAGAATATTTCAGAAACAAGCGTGTGATCCCCTCCACCACTTACCTCAGTTGTAGCAGGCAAAGAACTTGGAAGGCCACAAAGTACGCTCGGTACTATTCCACTGTGCATAGAACACCTCATTAGGAGCTGAAACAAAAGCAAATCTCATATTCAGCTTGTTTAATAGTATCAATGAACATTTTATTCATTTACAATTGCAAATTCAATTTCCTGAGTCAGAAGGTGATTGCTTGCATGGAATCTTCTACTAGTGTTAGAATCTTTTCACCATCCCCACCATATATATGATATGATATCTGATATCGTATGCCTATGCAGCAAACTATATATCCAGAACTTTTTTGACAGCAAAAGACAATGCTTCATTACCTCTATTAATAAGCATTACCAGAGGACTGTTGGCTGTTGCGCAGTAATACTAAAAGACCTGTGTTATTACTATGTAAAGTATGATTTCTAAAATCTTTTAGTAACTGGAAGCTTATACAAATTATAAGGCAACGATAACAAAGGAAATCAAATATAGACCATCATACATTCCTAGCCATCAGCAACAAAGTGCCAATTCATAATGAAGGATGAATTAAAAGAAATTTGAAGTGAAGGCATCATATCAAACCTGGATACCAGCTAACAGCACACCTTCATTACGCTGTCGGAGGCAGTATAATATAGCACAGTGAACTGGTTTGGAATCCAAAAATGCTCTTGTTATAGCATCAAGAACCTTCTCACAGTCGGTTCCAATATCTGGAGACCTGTCATGCTCTCTGATGTCAAGTCGGACTAATGAATGGCTGCGCAGAGAAGTGAGTGGAAATGTTCTAACATTTTCTTTGAGGGATAAAGTCTCCAATGCATTTATTAAAAGCCAAAGTGCTCTGCAACCTTCTGCAGCAACACGTGACAAATTAGCAGAACCTGAAATCATACTTGTTCCTGATGCTGCTAAGCACAAACAAAGGTGCTCAACCAAACCACTCGTTTTAGCATGATCAAGGATTTGCTTCAGTATATCAATAGCTTTAGGAGGGCCAGAAAGAGATAATGTTTTAATAGCTGAAGTAACTTGATTTAGCATGACAGTAATAGAGGAGGTAGATTCATAAAGGACCCTGCCGCTCGAATCTTCTGAGCTATTAACGACCTGTCAAACAAGTAAGAACTTAGCTTCGAAAATTACTCGTAGTTTGCTGAAGAATAGTTAAATGAAATGAGAGGGACAAACACAAAGCGTATTGCTAGCAAAATGTGAAGTGCTAAAATTGTAGTAGATAAGGTTCATAAGTTGTTATTCTTTAGAGTGGTTTACTTCTTAAAAATATGAAGCATAAAGGGCAAAGGCGTTATCTATATCCTTATAGGAGTTTTTCATGAATTTGCCAACAAACAATTTCAACATAACTCTGGAAACAAGATGTACAACCTAGCGTTCTATTAATTGCAAGAAATTAAATTTTTTCTAATAAATAAGTTGAATGGACATAGTGAGAACCAAAGAAAAGGACAAAAGTAAATATCTTATCTATTCATAAGCAGTTGATCAAGAATAGATAAGCATATGAGAGTAAAAATAACAACCACATCAACTAAGCACCAGATTTACAGGAGTAGTTACGAGAAAATTTCCAGTACAGAAGGACCATCATATATGAACAAGGCATTAAAATCACATTGATATTTTTTGGTCCAACATTGTGGTCATAGGTGCAAAGTTAAACTAGTAGTTTCTCTGGCAACTGACATACTTCATGACTTAAGCACAATACCTATCTGTCAATGCTCTTCAGTGAAGAAAATATGAAACATGATTACACAAGGAAATTCCAAATCAACAACCATCTTTCTGATGGATGTAAATTTCTCATATAGACAGTGCAAACTGTAAGAAACCAAAATTAGAATACCAGTCATAATTTTTTTTATCAGTTGATCCTAGTCAAAATACAATGTTTATCAGTAGAAATATACATAAACTAACATGTCTATAAAATATCCAAAAGCAGTAAAATCCTACTGGAAATAAAAGAAGCCTACCTGTAAAAACAGCTCAACAAGGGCAACCCACTGCGTAAAATATGAACTGCCAAAGCTGTCTCCACCACCATCAATCAATTTTCTAATCACCAATAAACTCTGCATAAACAGAAAGCACTCCTCAAACATTGAGTTATCGACATAATAGATAGTATCACAGTAAAAATAAAAAATAAATACATAAACTATCTGTCTGACGTGAGAACATATGAAAATTGATATTTCCAAGTGGAGCTAATTTTTGTTAGAAGCTTAATGTGATTGGCGATAAGGTAGCTCAACTGTCACATAATAGCCACCCTTTTAATCGCAAATCAAAACATGCCTAGTTCCATGACCCCCGATTGTGTGAACCATGTGCATCAGTCTGGCATAATTATAAATCCTCATATCCACATGACCTCACAATCATGAGTCAATTACACAACCTTATGTAACATGTCAAAGACCGTTGAGCTGAGTGACACTGAAAATCACAAGACAGTTTATTTGTGCTTCTGGGTTTCTCGAAATGATTATGTTTTTCCCATGAATCTTTACGAAAGTAGGGCCTAAAAAGGAGATTATCAAAACGTATATGTGCACATAAGTATTGAAATTTCCAAAACACTTATTGGCATAACTAACAATGTCATTCCAGAAAAAAGGTCAGACTACCAATAAATTGAATATTCAGTACATATAAAGCTTCTTCAATGCATAATTTGTTTTGCTTGGTTCACTAGCTAGTTGCCAATAGTTCAATATAGACAGGGATGTAGAGCATGGGTTTTGTAAAAATTAGAGGTCAGAAACATTTCTTTCTTTTCCAACATGTATATTACCCTGCACCATAATGCATAGAATGTAGTTCATTTTTCTTATTTATTTGTTGTACCATGACGATCATATATGCTGACCCCAAATAATTTTGGGACTAAGGCTTTGTTGTTGTGGTTGTATCTGTTGTACTACAACAGCTTTGCTCTTTTATTTGTTTGCTAGTACTGTGAGCTGTATGGTTTTTATAGGACAGTGCCTTGTATTTAAGATTATAATTTATAAGGTATTCTTTTAGGGTGTGAAGAGTGCGAAGCAATACAGAGATTGCAATTGACTTCTCCCAAAAAATGTGCTTAAAAGATCAAAGCAAGACGAAAGAAACAAATAATAATTCTGAAATAATCAGAATTTCACAGATGTTTAGCAGCCTAATGATGCCAACCTAGATTGCACTTGAAAATCAGATTTTCCTTTTATCAAACATCTCCTTTTTTTATCAAAAAAATATTTGGAAGGCAATACAAAAATGGCATTTGCTAGTACAACAGAATGGAGGCAATCAACAAAATTGAAAGATATTGATCCGATATCTTAGTCAAATCTAATATAGCACTACGGGTACTTAATAAATGTGCTAGATTAACATATCTAATGAGTAAATCTGGTTGCAGCTTCAAGTATGAAACTCAACGGGATTTACATAGGAAACAATACTTTCTGAAGCATAGATATACAGCGAAACTTGCAATCAACCAACAATATTGTATCGAAGTTGAAAACGAATCAATGGACTATATCTCCAAATTATTTCCTAGAACCAACAGATGCATGACTGGGGATTTGGTCCATATAGATGCAAATGGATTCGCGGGAGCAGAATTTCCAAGAACATTTGGAACATTTTGAAGAGCCATATATAGCTCTTGTTGTAAAGGTTTCATATAATTTACTGAAAGGTGATGATATTGGTGTCTAGTTCCAATAAAGAAACAATAGCACGTACCTTAGCAATCGAGTCATAAGCATCAATCTTATTTTGGCTAAGAAGAGTAGAAGTCAGCCCAAGAAGCTCAAAAATTATTTCATCCCTACTGGTATGTGCAATAGCATCAGCTGCAACTAAGTTTGAAAGAATTCTCAGAGACTGATTCAAGTTGAGGATGTCTTCCTTCCTGCCAGAGTTAGAAAAGAAAACTCATTGTTCTATGGCATAAACAAATAATAATCAAGTTTTGACGTATCCCAGTAGAAATTCTTAGCAGCCCCATCTATTAGAAATTAAGGCTCTGATATTCTTCTCACACATTTCTATAAGCAAGCCAACATATTGATGCTCAAGATATTGAAGCTACCTTCAAAACAATTATGAAGAATTTTTTGTATCTGAATAAGACAAACAGTGTAAAATAGACAAACTTAGTATTTAGTTTGAAATTGCTGAAAAACCTATCAAATCTTGTCAAGGTTTAAGAATTACAGCTTAGGCAGTTGACAGGAATCATATATAAAGAACATAGTGTAGAAAAGAGAAAAAGAACAAATGGGTATCAGAGAAATCCTATAAAGAGGAATCTTTTATAGATATCAAACTAGATAAACATTGAGTCAACAAACAAATATCACCCAATGGAAGCTATGAATAATTTAGAGAGTCGCAACAACAAACATTGCTTTACCTGACAGGGTTCCCCTTTCCTTTAGAAAAAGTTTGAACTGGTTTCAGAATGAGTGTCAGGGCCTCCTTCTCTTGGCCTATAATTTTTGCGCCTTTGACGGTGCGAGAATTACTTTCCAGCCTATCTACTGGTTGACCACCTGAACAACGGGTCCATTCTTGATATAAGTGAACAGAATGAATAACTACAAGATGATAATAACAATAAAGTCAATCATAGATAAACAATACATGTGAAACACACACAGTAGCAGCAAGGTAGCGATGTAGCATATATGTGATAAAAGTTCTAAAAATTTGGGAAGGCATAGACTTGAATTTGCCAACAGTCTTCTGTAAGATTAGAATTGATATGACCTCCATTGATCGATTTCACATCAACACTCGCATCAATGTGTTGGCATGTCGCCACCAGATGATCTGAATCTTATCAGTAAGAAGAGAAGTATGAGGCTTTAACAGATAGTTTTAACCCCTTGATGTGCAGGATGCAAGATTGATGCAACTGACCACGGAGGTCATTCTTATGTGCATCAGTGGCCAAAAGATAATCATGTAATGGGTTCGAAAACCAGAATAAGATTTTTCAAAGAAAAAAAGGAGAAATTAAAAAAATAAAAGTCCAACAATGGTGAAAAGGTTCACCAAAAGACACAATAGAATTTCAGCGCGATATGATAAAATTTTAGTAACCTGTAGGCCCAAGAGATGCCTCTGTCGAAGCCAAGTCAGACTCATTGGGTTGGGCATCACAAGGTGCACTTGACGAATTTTCGTTACCAAAAGCACAAGGAGAATGATTTTCATCTGCGACAGTAGCAATTTATGCAGTTCAGAAAACAACAAGAACCTTAAAACCAAGCTGATAATTGCAGACATCATTGTTGATAAAGCCTTACTTTCAGAAGTCACATTGTTAGAGCGCACAGGCAGAGGAATTTTAGGAGCTTCACTTTTCCAAGCAGCTTCACACCCCATTGATGGCTTTGTAGCTGAAAGCAACTCCTGAGGATACCGGGAAAGTTAGAAAGGAGAACTATATCAGTCATTTGCCACAATTACTTTCAAATTGTGTTCACTTGCAAAATAAGCCGGGACCACAGTACCCTTGTCTCCAAGTTAGCTGAAAAATCTTTGATAAACGGGTGCTCAAGAAGGCCAGGCCAAGAGAGTCGTTGTTGTGGGACCTGATTTCGAAGAATGAAATAATATATCAGCACGCAATCTTGTCAGACTACGGTTAGACGATTAGGAGAAACATAACTGATGATGAGAACAACCTTATTAAGCAATCCTTTCAAGAAGCTTTTAAATTCTGGGCTCATATTCTCTGGATATTTAACTGGATCCTGCATATAGAACGAGGATAAGGTCACATGTTTCTGCAGAGCCATATAATTTATGTGCTGCATAGCATGATACCATCAACTGTTTACAGAAGTACCTTGATAATATGTCGTATAAGTGCATAAACTGAGTTGGTATAAAATGGAGGTTGGCCAACAAAAAGTTCATACCTGGTGCACAAACAAGTTAGCAAACTCAGATTTGATTGGTTTTTTCAATGTATGATACAGGTCTAAAGGTATATTGTAACCATTAGTTTCGTTCATTTGGGTAGGCTGTAGGCCAATAATATAATGCAGGAGATTGAGGTAATAATGGGATTGAACTGATCTTCAGCAAGATAATGTCGAGGTACATACAAAATCACTCCAAGAGACCACAAGTCAGCTGTGTGATTGTATGGTTGTTCGCGAACAAGCTCAGGAGCCATGTACAATGGAGTACCTGATACAGGCAGATGCAAACTGAGAAAGCAAACAACAGTAGAAGCTGTTCGTGGATATATAACTTCTATAATCCCTCTCTTTATTGCATTCATTGGTTCTGGGTGGACAGTTACCATAATTACCAAGCAATTAGCTCAATAACATAAATAGAAATTAAGTCTACAAAAGAAAGATGCAAAAAGCATTTGCATCAACTATAACAAACTTGGAAGTTTAAAGGTCAATTTTTACTCACAAAGCAAGCAAATGACAATGCTGACCTTTGATCGAGCGAAGTACAACAGTGTTCATTGACATGGCACGTGCAAACCCAAAATCACAAAGCTGAAGTAAGGAAAGAATACATGTAAGATGACAAATAGAAGCAAAATCCAAAAGGTCAAACTGATAGTACTCACACCAATTATCATCCACATTCATACTACCCCATTGCCTCTAAGAAGTCGACGATCCTTGGTGGGGTAAGGGGAGAAAATATATATTGCCTTACCCTTGTGCTAACCTCTAAAAGAGAAATTGTTCCCAGTTAACCCTTAATCTGAGATGCAACAACTATTTACTACTTCATAATAAAGATAAACACAAGAGCCAGCAAATAGTGAATCTTTGACTCCATTAAGAGGACAGTCATAGAGTTATAGCCATATAAATTAGACTATGTAGATCCCTAAAAGTATAAGCGAGGTGACTTGAAACTGAGGAGCTGAAACAAAATGTTTCTTGAGCAATAAAATAAACAATTACGGAAAGAAAATGACAATGGAAACTATGGATAGGTAAAGGGCCAAAAGGAAATTTCTCTGATGAACATGGAATAATATAGTTCCAGGATACCTGACCTTAACAATGGAGCCTGAACCGATAAGGATATTTTGCGGCTTCATGTCCCTGTGAATAATTCGGTTGGAATGCAAGTAATGCAGTGCTGTCACCTGGATTTTTGACCAGCAAAACAATTGAAACCCTTTTATTCCCTTGAAATGTTAAGCCATAAAACATCACAAGGTACATCTGAGGTATTTATAGAAAGTTTTTCACTTTGAAAACAAATATGATAGACAAGTTAAGAAAAGTAACTTAAAGAGGAAACAGTACCAGCTGCTTTGCAATTGCTTTAACTTGTTCTTCAGGCAGGCACTTATCATCCTCAAGAACCTCAAAAAGTTCACCCTAGACATTATAAATCCATCAGACACTAATAAACGCATTATTAGATTACTTTAACAAGCTTGTGCAGCATTAAATACATTTAATATTCCTAAAAAAAAGTCTAGCATTATACAGATGTTAATGACATGCAACAGCAGTTTTCCATTCAGGTATGTGAAGAATGGGGGAGAAAATAACCTGAGCGAATTCTGTGACCACACAAAATTCTTGTGCGGTCTCGAAGGAGTCAAGCATTTCTATTATATTCTCATGTTTCAGCTTTCTGAGTATCTGGAATTTACGTAAACAAGAGTCAGCTTTAAATTAAACATCAATGAGTGATGTGAACAGTAATACAGCACTTAGCTGTTTCTTAACACCAACAAGGAGTTATCTCCAACCAACAAAGAAGTCAAGATGGAGAGATAGAATGAATAAATAACTAATAATTGATTGCTCTAGCAAATGGAGCTAAGACAAGTAATTGAAGAGCAAACACATAAAATAATTGAAAAAGGTAAAATAGAAACAACTCCAGTATTTGCAGACCTAAACAAAATTGAGCAACATGAGTTCAGGCTACACGGACAATGAACAAAGCAGAAAAGGACTAAAGCACGAGAATATAGATAAATCTAATTTGGGGAATGTTATCATATTTGCAACCTCTAAAAGGTTCTAGAGTCCCTTCTTCTAAGAACTAAAAAAGTTAAGTTTCTGGTACCAAGCCAAGAATGCATCATTGTCACATTTGTAGGACAATTTATTAAGACCCCAAATTGTACATGAACCTTCCTCAAATTTCAGAACGAATAATGGTGTGGGACGTACACACCCAACTTCTGTAATGAAGCTACGCAATAAAAGGTGAAGAAGGCTTGGGCTTTCTCAAGTCAACGAAGCCACATAACAAGCCAAATTGTATTTCATCTAACCTCCTATTCTCCACAAGTACGGCACATTAATAATCAAACCTAAAACAAGAAAAATTATGTATATAATTCATCCGTAAATAGAATGAGAACTTTCAGAAATATACTCTACAATGAAAGCAAAGGGCATGAGTAAGGCCTTCCCATAGACCATTTGAACTGGATGTCTGGATCTGTAATTTAACTGAACAAATTCAAGTCTTCAGGGAATTAATTTACAAAATGCATAGCCCCAAGCAAAGTAACTACCACCTGGAAGTCTGGAAAAAGTCAGTCACATAGAAATTTGGACCAGATACATGATTATATTAGGGTACAAAAAGGAAGGTTGCACCTCTTATGTCAAACATATAGATAACCTCAGTGATCAAAACTGTTACATGTGGTTAGCTAATTCAATGTATCCTCACACAATGAGTGAGTAAACATCTGAAATCAAATTACAAGACAGACCACATCTAGTACTATTTATAGGAAACTATCAGTAATAATCTAAGTTTTGATTAACTAGAATAGTTATAAATTTTGTTCAATTGCAATAGAAATGGTGCCACGTCGTAACTCAATTGACCACATCAAATGTTCATTTGATCACCATTGACCATACAATTAGCCAAAATCAAACTGTTGTTAATGGTTCCTTTTTTTCATCATCTGCATTACATCTTTATAGCACCACAACAACAACACACGCTTCCTGTCGGCATCAACCATGTACATACGCTAAATCAAAATTACACAGATTAAAATAGCAGGAATCTACATAAACTTCGGTATATCACTCAGAATTCAACTGTAATTGCAATTAATTCGACGGTACACAAATACTTCAACTCCAAAATCAAAAGTCCAAACTACACATTAATCGAAACGACTGCCATCATAAGTATCAGATCATACAGCATAACTAAACCAAAGAGTAATCAATCGCACAATTAACCAAAAAACAAGAAAATAACCTCAATCTCCTGCCTAAGATTATGAAGATCTTTATCACTCTTCCCATGCTTCATTATAAACTTCATAGCAACAGTCTGCACATCATTAATTCATCAAAAACAATAACAAAACCTTAAATTAAACAAAATTGAAGAACTCCAAAAACTATTACAAATATATATATATAAATAATTACCTGGCCAGTGTATTTTCTTCTACCCTTGTAAACTTTCCCAAAAGAACCTTCACCAACAAGCTCAATGACGTGATAATTTTCAACCCCCATTTTTGCGATCTTCGACGGAATTTGATAAATAAGGTAGATATCGAGATGCTTGAAGTTGAATTTGGGGAATAATTTGTGCGATTGAAATTGCAGGGATTTTCAGTTAGGGTTTTGTGAAATCCTGCAATTTTAGGGGAGGTATAGCCGTTGAGGTATATTCGTTAGTTGTGTCATGTGTGGTGTGAGGAATAGAGTTTTTGAATTTTTGCCGCTCTCTTGATATTTCAATTTGTTCAAGTGGAGATTGGCAGATTGCGTTTCAAATGTCTACTCATCTACTCCTTTGCTCTTTTCTCTTTTCTCTACCTAATTTAGGTTATCGACTTATTTTCAGTTCAGCTTCGTTCCGTTCATTTCAGTTCAGTTCAGTTTCTCTCACTCTAAAAGAATGGAGCCTTAATTACTGTACCACTCTTTTCTACCTTGAATTTCTGATAGTTATAGTCAAATTTAACACTATTTTATGTTTTGGATCAAATGTAAAAGGTTCTTTAAATAAGAATGATTGACAGTGAATTTTTTTTCATACCATTGCCAATGGATGTATATTTTATTTTACGAACAACTTTTTTATCATGTGCATTTTTATATATATTTTTTAAAGAAAAAAAATATTTTTAGTTCAGAAACTCAAATATGAACTTGTTCTCGTGCAACTTTTTAATAAGAATCAAGGTCGGTCTAATTGGTTGGAGCCCCTCTTCCATCCTTTGTGACAAGGGTTCAATTATTGCCCCTTGCCCGCAATTCCCCTCCCCAAACACTTGTGCAAGGATATTCATCTTATTTCAAAAAAAAGTTCAAAATATATGAATATATATCTTTTTCATATTAGATTAAAATATACATTGAGGTTTCGGTTCCTTATAAATATGCACATATTTTCTTAAATTCTTTTTTTAAAGATGATGAGTAACCATTTCAAACCATTCTAAAAACGAATCAGATTAATTTGGTTCATCTGCAACCCACAATTTTTCTAATTCAAGTTTGTTGCGGTTTTTATTCGGATTCATTTTGGACCGATGCACGTGTTTACTTTTGATTGTGTTTTTTTTTTCTTTTCGAGGGGGTTTACTTTCGATTACTTGACTATTACAAAATGGTGTATTGTAGAATCCCCCAAACCTTTTTGTAATTTCTCTTAAATGGTCACAAACTAATCACTAATCCAATTATTTTTTATCACATATTATTTATGAGGAGATTATAAAAACCAAATGAGGCAATATGGTTGAGATAAGATGTTAATTAAGTAATAAGTAGTGACTAACACCTACATTTTTAATTGAACGAAAAAGTTTGAAGTTTTAACTAACTTTCATCTTCAAGGTATTGTTTATTTTGAAGAAAATATGCATTCCAAAATATATATTTTTTTTAAAAAATCATGCATACAAGTTTAGGTGCATTCAAATAATAATAAAAAATTAGTTATGCATTAAGAAAAAGTAATCATCTAAAAATTGCATTCCACTGAAAATAAAATAAAAAATATATATGCAAATTTGAAAGAAATTCATGCATCATAAAAAACAGACACATTAATTAATTATAAAAAAAAATTGCACTAACATTTTCCTTTAAAAAAATGTTCATAAAGAAGCTTTATTATCCTTATATGACATTAGGAATAAATCTTAAGACATAACTTTTTAAGAGGAGCTTAGACAGATTAACATATTATTAGATTATTGTAATCATCCATTCAAAATCATGCAATACATGTTTATGTGCATTAAAATAAAAAATTAAATTCATGCATTAAAAAAATGCACTCATTACAAAAAAGTATTATAGTAAAGTAACAAAATAAAATACTGCAATTTAAAAAAATTCATGCATCATAAAAGATAAACACGTTAAGACGAAAATTCATTTTAAGGAACATTTTCCCCTTAAAAAAAAGTTGTTCATAGAGAGCTGTTTTTAAAAAGGCATAAAATATTTTTTTAAAAAAAAACTTTTCGAGAGAACCTTAAACAATATTAGGAGTACCCTTGAAAAATCTCATGGCTCAAAATAACTTTTAAGAGATGATCTCGTACAATTAGAAGATAACATATGAGTAGATTATTGTAAATTCGCCTTATCTAAAACTTCTTGTGTACATAAATAGTTGAACTTTTAATACCACAAATGCAACTATGCACACGGATCCGCCATCCAAAACGCTTAGTAAAGAAATATTGTGTTATATCTTATTTGTATTTCCTCCAAAGTTCACAAAATTGTTACCTTACAAAACTTTATCATACACATGGGTGTATCGTAAGTATCATAAGTATGGTACACCCAAGGCTATTTTTTTCTTTCATTACTCATTTGAAATCATCCAAATGAGCAAAATATACAAAAAAAGCGAGTTCCAAATGAGCATAAATTAGTCTTGGGTGTACCATGCATATGGTATATCCGGGTGTATGATGAATGAACTCTTGTCGCCTATATATCTATCAATTCTGGTAAATTTTACTTACTCTAAAGATTCGCAAAACAAAACTCCACAAATTTTGTAGAGTGACCAACAAAGTAAAAGTCATTTAAAAGAACTCATCATCATCATCATAGTAGTCATACTCTTCCTCTTGATTGTTATAATGTGAATAGTCTGGATCATCTTCCCAGTCATTTACTTCGTCTTCAGTTTCATCTGCTACTTCCTCATTCACCTCGGTACCAACTGAACTTTCACCCACAATTGTGTCTGAATCTAGATTTCTTCGCCTCTTCTGTGGGTTATTATCTGAAGTGGACTGTTCAACAAGTAAAGCATTCCAATGTTGAAAATGACCATAAATTACACTATAGATTACTATAAAAGGAAAACAAAAGATAATCAACCGTCTTTACGGGAAAAATGGAAAACTTTAACAAACCCAAGACTTACAGGTTCGTGGAGAGATTTGGACAGTGCATCACAGTTAATTCTAGAGTGAGGCCGCTGAAAAAACATCCACATATTATTAGAAAAGCAATTGATTATTTAGGGTTTAATGTACAACAAAAATAAGTTGAAAGATAGTCTATGTTGATTGGACTAGAGTATCATGTCGGACCTAGTGAGTTTTTTCACCCACTAATGTTGGATAAGGGTAAGTGTTCAAGTGTCCGACTCAGCTATTATATGAAGACTCCATGATGTCGGTCCAAATTGAAGTGTCAAAGTGTATGTTCTCATGCCCATGTCAAAGTGTCAAAGATCCGACACGGGTATTTGAGGTAAAAATAAAGACTTACATATAGTATAGTGCATGAGTTAGTAATTTAGTACATAACGCGCAGTTCTAAATTTAATCAATGCCTTTATTCAATCAAACAATTCACAATATGATGTGCACATATAGCCACATATATGGGCAGAGTTGCAGTGTATAGCCTGTCGATGCAACCATTTTCTTTCTTCTAAAGTTTTCACATACCTTCTTGGGTGATGTTGGACAAGTTGGTTTAGCTGTAGATTGTGTTTTCTTTACACCTGTTGCCCTTTTATGTCTGACGTCCTGCAAACAATTTGTCCATGATAAGCAACAGTAACAGACTCAACAAGGAGATCTTAGTCAAAATTATTCCAACTTTCAAGGCCAACATAAAAGCTACTGGATACACCAACAGCCAGAGTGAGAATTGAAGCCTGCAATAGACTTAATAGTTAGCTCTCCCCCATAACACCCCCCTTAGTATTATGTCATTGTAGCTTATAATGGTAGTAATCCTTACAATTTATAGAGGAGATTCTTTCTATTGCTGGTTACACAATTCCAGAACCCAAGGACATTCTGAGATAATTACTTCCAGACTTTTGGACTCCTGTATGAACAAGATCACGACCTCCACACAAAAAAGAAAAAAACCTGAAGAGACAGTCTGAGGTCATTAAGATCCAATAGATGATTTAGCTGAGTTCCTACTTCATGCATCTTATGAGAGAAATATTCTAGCGGTTGGTTAATATGAAATCAGTAACAAGAACGCACGGTAATTACAGTGAACAAGTGCAGTGAAGATACTAAAGCAACTGAAAGAACTCACCCATTTGGAGTTTGTGACATTAGCAGCAGCAACAACTCTTTTCGCTGCTTGTTCCTGTATACAAGCAGAAATATAAGTGACTATAGTCTATATGCTTCTAATTTAGTTGCTTAACTCAAAGCAAGGATCAAAGTTGTCATGGCAGTAATGATCAACTCCACATGCAAACTAATGTCTTTATTGAGGAAATTGACACCAGTACGTGGTGAATAATATAATGGAAAGAACAGATCACCTGAAGATACTCTCGATTCATCATTTCCCAAATTTTTTTCTTAAAATTCTTCTCTTTCTCATTATTTAAGTAGCTGCCAATCTACAAAATGCTCGTCGTAAGATCATAAGGTAAGCCATTGAAAAAAGAAAAGACAAAAAAAAGGTCAATATAAGACAGTTAGAAAGCATAACTTAACTAGAAAGCTCAACTTTCTACAATATACATGTCAGTTAAATCCAGACACATTATTGCAATCCGAAAAATGACATTCAAGTTGCTGTCATTGTTTCTGGTAGTTTTGAGAAAATCTAATGAACTGAATCACAAGCACAAACAGATATGTGTGGCTAGGCTAAAGATTATGCATCAGTGCTTATTACAACCCATAAAGTACCACTACCATATGTCCATATAATTGATGTTTTTCTTCTATCAAAAATTGCAGAATCTATGGAAAGAAGCATGTATTATTGTAGTCCCATGATAAACAAAAAGGGCATATTAACTCATGAGCTACCTATGCAATAGCAGGCTTCTCATGAAAGCCAATATTAAGAGAAAAAAGAGGACATAAAGCAGAATATGCTAATAGCTGAATTGCCCGCATAAAATATGTTCTACAATATGCATCTTGTAGCTCAAGCAAGTTGTGGGGGTGTAATGACAGTGGTGCATTATCAGTGAAGCACACCTGAGATAATAAACAACGGAAACTACACCTAAGTTTTTCTTTCTCCATTATTATTGTTATTATTCTATATCTTCATTTGCACAGCAAGAAAATTGTAATCAGAAAATGGCAGATAAATGCCATGAGATAGGCAACTACTATGGACCTCTGCGTCATCAATGTCAGAAAGGCTCTCTGATTCACCTTCCTTGTGCAATTCGTCACCAGGAACATCTGTAGTATCATCTGCAGAAAGAACTCTTTTAAATATTATGAAAGGAGGATCAGTTACAAGGATTGAAGGTATCATAAGGCAGGGGAAAGTGTTGGCGAAACATAAAGTACCTTCAGAATCAGTTGTTTCCCACAGTTCATTTTCACATGCATCGACATTGTCCATGTTCTTCTCAAGGCAAAGAAACACGAACTAGCATAAAAAATTACAGCTTCAGGTCATCTTAAACAAAAAACTAATGGAAAACCAAATACCTTCATTCTAGTCTTAATCAACCCAAACACATTTTAGAAGACAAATAGCAATTCACCCCTCGCATTAATGCTTTGGCTATTTCACCTAAAAAGCCCTAATGTGAACTTATTTGAACTTACTGGTCCTTACGCAAACTTATTTCAATTGTGAAATGAAGACAGCCGTGATCTAAATATATCCGAGCTTGTATTGAAACTTATAATTCCTATAACGTACTCATCATTGAGGTGAAAAGAGCGACATTACAGAGATCAACGCTAACAATGTTGGGAAAAGAACGATGATAGATGCAGACAATGACATTGACAATGGACATCCTTTCTCCTAAGTGAAATAACAAAGACTCTGCAATGTGCCCCAACAACAACATATAGTCACCAACTTGTTACAAATCGAAATGGGTTTCTACCCCTAAATCCATTTTAACGGAACGAAATCGAAGGAAATCAAAGATGAATTAAGTTCCACATTCACAACACAACCAAGAAACCAATCCATAATCCATATGCAACAACTACATAAGATGCCAATCTTAAGGAAACTTTAGACATGTTTATAATTATTATAAAGATCACACTCATAAATTTTATAAAAATAATTACAATCTGTTGATATAAAGTTGAATGTTCATGTTTAAGAGGAATTACTTCATTTCATAATTATGAAAAATAATGAATAAGCAGTCACTAATGGTCAGTCAAACTCGCAAAATAAAGCAATCCCAGCAAAATTATACAGTATTGATATGTAATTGAAGCAATTCAAAATAATTAGAGGGAAAATTTTACTTGGAAAAGAAGAAACAAAAATAGAATTAATTAAAACAAAAAGTTCAACAACATATTCATTCATAGCTTCATACAAAAACTCTCTTAATTAGAATTAATTTTATTACAATTGGATTTTCCTTCGTACGATTTGAAATTTTTCATTCAAGAAAAAAAAAAAAAAAGGAAGGAAGAAGAAAACAAAGTTGAGGAGAGTTCGGTATACCTGGGTGACAGAGGAGAAAGCCCTGTAAAAGTTTGAGAAGAAAGAGAAATTGTAACCTGAGATTCTGAGCGTTGGAAGATTCGAACTAGGGCAGTGGGCAGAATACAACGTTTGTAAGGTTTTCAAAGGTTTAGACTTTAGTATAGCCGGGAAAATAGACCCGTATACGTTGATCCGACCCGAATCGACCCGAGATATGTTTTCACGCGAAGTGACAACCCGAAATAGATCCGTAACCCGAATATACTCGACCCGAAGCGACCCGAAAATAATGGCTCGAACCCGAATCGACCTGATAATAATAATAATGAAATATTTTTAACAAACATTAATCTATGTGTTTTATTTATTTGCTAGAAAAGAAAGCTGACATCACCCGAATTGATCCCACCCAAACCAACCCGATGGAAACCGACCCGTTGTTTACCCGACTCATCAAACCCGCACCCGGGCTGATCTGAACACAAGTTAACCCGATTATGACTCAACTCGTATGACCCATTTGCCACCTCTAGACTTTAGACCCCTATATAGTTAAGAATGGGCAACCAAAAATTGAGTTTGGACTCTAGTGGGCTTCGGGCTTTGGTCTTGAACTGGGATGAATGCACTTATGGTCCAAGATATTGGCCCAATGTTATGGCCCAAAAATATAATGAAGGGTCTTAACCTTTTCTTTTCGGGGTGAGAAAGAGGGGACAATTGACAAGTTTTATTATTGATATTTGTTCTAAAATTATGTGCTTTTACCATTAACTTTTCCATAAATAAGAAACTATATTTATATGAATCTTCATTATAAAAATATAAGATATCTTATTGATATAAACTTTATTTCATAGTCTTAAATAAGATATCTTATTGAAGATATGTGTATGAAAATGACTCTGTCCATAACAATTTTTTTAGATGGGAATTATGTAAACAATATCATCAATATAATTTAACCTGTGGCACATGTTTCTTCATTTCAAAAAGATTGTAGTGATAATAGTGAAGATTTGTCTTTGGGGAAAGAGATGCAAAGATATCAAAATTTGTTAATGGAATAATCAAAGTCAATGGATACATAGTCTGGCTCATAGTCTCCTATTTTATCACAATAGATTAATATGCAAGTGTTTCTTTTTTTGTGTGTGTGTCAAAGAGCCACTAAGTACAATAATATAGACGAGATTCGATCTCATATATTGAATATCACCCCTACAAGACTTTAGCAATTAAGCTCGATGAGTGTACTTTATTTGTAAACAAATGATAATTACAATGTTCTCCTTTCATTTAGATATGAATAAAGTTATTCTCTAGAACTTATTATAAAGAGATATGAATGGATACCAAGTTTATGAATTAGATCCCCTCGAAAAAAATTGGATTAGATGAGACATGAAGCAGAGTACCATATCCCCTAAATATGGCAATGAATAAAGTGGATGTACATGTAGTCATGTAGATGCTTAAAACATGTAAATTCATAAAGAAAAAATAAGGTCACTCTTCCTCGAGAAAAAAAGGTCGCTTTTCCAACCTCACAAAAGAGAAGGCTCGTCACTCGTCAGATACCCCTTAATTGTTAGGCCAATGACTCGCACACATTTCAAATAACGTGGTTCCTTCATCCTTGCACAAGCTAGCGCAAGACTCATATATAGTATGGAACTAAGGAGCCGATAATAAAAGGACATTGGCAACGGTTAAGCCAAACATCTGTAGGCATTCAAAAACTGAACGACAAACTCACCCATGGGAGAAATTACCAAGAAAGAAGAAAAACATAACGGTTAAGGATGTGTTCTCTTCACCTGAATTTGTCTAAACTGAAGGCATTAGACTTAATTGGACCTGAGCAGTCCTAATTTTACGTTCATATACACCTGACTGGACCTGAACCTAATCAATCCTAATTTTACTTAATATTTACACCTGATTAGAGCAAAATAGTCCCCGTTAAATTCTCATTAGACTTGACCAAACCTAAAACTACTTTTTTTAGGTGAAGAGAACACACTCTTACACCCCCAACGAATAAATCTATACTACAACAATCGTTCATACCATATATAACAATTACCACCGCAGTTATCGGAAGTACACGAATATTTATCATCATAACCAATAACTAGCCGATTTATATAAAAGTATAAACAATAGTACTATAATTCTTTCAATAAATATTGTATAAGAAGTTTTAGTGTATGTATGCATAAATTGTCATTTTCGGGCACCAAAAAAAAGGCACAAAAGTGGCTACGAGAATGAGGGAATGGAAGGTAGTAGCTAGCGTGTTGTGGGTTCGATTTTCATTCGGGGGGTTTTGGGGGGGGGGGTAGATTGTATTTAGGTCTTGCAAAGGGCGTTAATGTAATTTATCTTACCAAATTTTTAAAACAAAAGTAGTACTACAGTCTACATAATATCTAAAGGCATCTTGGAAAGCCACTTGAAACTTGAGTACTTGACTTTTCTTTTCTCTGTCACCAACATAAGAATGGCTGATCTAGTATATATTAAGATCATAACAAGCACTTTTGAAGATGACTTGCAATCTATGCCATGCCCTTCTAATAAGGTATTTAACCATGTCTTGCTTTGTATATTCCAAGTAGCTTGATCATCGTAGTATATCATTAAGTAAATTGATTTTCTCAACGTACTCCTTGATTTTGCAGCACTACTTTGATTATTTTCTCTTTGATACATGTTGATAAAGATAAAAGGAAAGGGAATTTATGTATTAATGTATGTGTATGTGTATTATGATGCTCATATAGATCTTAATTTGTCTAATTAGTTAATTGCATATCTGTGTGTGTTTAACGCAAATGCAAGTCATTTCGTGGCTTCACTGACCGGAGATTTTTCATGAGGAAGAGTTAGATGAAGGGGAACACAGAAGAAGAAACTGAGGCTAAACTCTCCCAATGGGTATTTGGTATTTCTGGTCCTGTCCATCTCATTTCGGTTGATTGGTAACTAGCTTACTCTGCATTTTACTATTCGTATCACTTAGAAATGTACACGAACTGTGTGTGGAGGCAATGGCGGAGATAACAATTTATTTAAGTGGGTTCAAGTCAATCAAAACTAACTCTTAGATAAACATAAATATAGTTACTTCTCAAAATCATTTAAACAAATTTATAAATACTTTTTTCGCCTAAAAAGATTAAGCTTGAAGTACAACACTAAAATTTTATTTCATAAGTTTATAAACTATTAATTGAAAAATCTAAAACTTTAAATTCCGACAAATATTAGATAATTATGTTTATATTGCATATATATAGTACACATATATTGTACATATATCATACATATATTGCACCATACATAAATCAAGAACCCAGGCCACTAGTGTGATAGTAGCTCCGCCCTTGTGTGGGGGGCAATGAATAGTCGCGTTGGGCTTGGGCCAATTTTCTGAAAAGAGTGGCCCATGCATAACTCGACCTACATATTATGCTGTGTTGCGTGTGCTTGACTCGTGTTGGATATTGAAATTTGAAAATGATGTCCATGTACGACCACCACTATGCCTCTCATCTTGTGCCCAGTCAATCGTGTGTATTATGCCGGGCCGCGTGCCAACATGACCGACTTTCAACTCTAGTTTCAGTTATGATACAAAGTTTAGGTAATAGTTTTTATTAGTGTTAGCTATATTTGTATATAAAGTATCTGATTTAGAATACTTTTACATATAGGACAAAACCTGATCATGTAAGATCAATTGCTGCTAGTTTGGTTCAAGGAGTGTACATATTGGAAAGAGACCGCCAACAGAAAAGAATTGGACATAAAGCATTAGCTCCAACATGGTGGGAATTCTTCCATTTCCAATGCATCAAAACTCTTGTAGATCAAACTGATTCTTCCATATATGGAGCAATTTTTGAGCACACATCCCATGTCCCTAACAATCAACAAGGTGTAACCCCAAGGTACGTTATCGTCTTTCGTGGTACCTTAATGGAACCCGACACACGAAAACGAGACCTCTACTTGGATATCCAGTTTCCTCTAAATGGTTTGACACTGGACTCTCGATATCATAAAGCAATCAGAGAAATACAGGACATACTACTTCACACAAGCACTAAGAATTTTATTTTAGTCGGACACTCCCTAGGGGCAGCTGTTGCACTCCAAGTAGGCAAAGATATGGCGAAACGAGGATGTTACATTGAGACATATCTTTTTAATCCTCCATACACGTCTGTCCCAATTGAGAAGATAAACAATCCGTATTGGAAGGACAAGATTCGCACTGCTAAAAGTATAGTAACCGCGAGTGTTTATCAAATGGTTAAAAAGGGTAACAAAGATAAAAATTCGACACAACATGACCCGTTTCTTTTGTTATGTTCATGGATTCCAAACGTGTATGTAAACATGAGAGATCCATTTTGTTGTGAGTATATCGGGTATTTCGAGCATCGAGGAAGGATGAAGGACTTTGGAAAGGACAAGGTTGATGTAATTGCAACTAAGAACTCCTTAATGAGTATGTTAGCAGGTGCATTAGGGAGAGAGGGTGAGCCACCACATCTAATTCCATCAGCATTACTTACGAAGAACATGATCGTATCGAAGCAAAGTGTGAAGGAAGCTCATTGCATTGACCAATGGTGGAAACCACATCCACATTGGCAGTCTAAGCTTTATAAATGGGAAGAATGCAATTGTATGTGACTATATTACTCCAATAAGGCAAGCAAAGAGAAAAAAAAATGGTTTCTGACCCACAAAATCGCTCCTACATAAAGTTTTCGATGCAATTGTTATGCATCATATAAAAAAAATTCCATGTAACAATATGGACCACTTGTCACACATTCATACCAATAAATAAAAACGATTGTAGAAAAAAATTGTTTTCTTTGGCCTTGTTATTGAAATAATATATTATGGACTGTTAATTTTAAGTTTAAGAATTAGATCAGAGCCATCTATCAATTGACTAAGTAATTGATGATAATAGAAAATATATTTTACAAAAAATTTATTAGTTGGTAAAAAATGAAAATTTAGTAATCTCATGAAATAGTGATCTGTTTCTTCTTCCCTATTCCTTTTTCTCATCGTCTCACATGAAGGCTTAAATTATAAGTTAAGTATATCTATAAAGATTATACTCCTACTAAATACCTTGTGTTGTGTCCATGATAGAATATCTTTTGATATAGATATTCTTCAACATTTCGAGCACTGGAAAATTAATTACACGTCTTTGCGAAGGAAATAGAGCAGCTGACTGCATAACTCAAATTAAACAGGACATCTTGTAAACTCTTCTATGTATATCAATACTGATAATAGCCCACAACTCCTCTCAATTCTTCAGAGTGATAAATTAGGTGTTTCCTTCGAGAGGAGGACCTTATTTTTTATCTATTAAAAGAATGACAGAATAACTTTTTGATTTAAGCACGTGTATGTTTCCATTTTGAAATTAAATAATTGCTGTAAGAATCGTGAAGGATTCTTTTTTGACAAAAAAAGATGCGAAATTATCACAAATTCTTAAAATGCTCACGGAAAGATATGAAGTCTTGCTGATGGATGTGATCAAAGATATAATATGCAAGTCTACTTTATTTGAGAATCAATAGCAGTATTATTCTCCTTTCATGGAGTAGTAATTAAGGAAATTTAAGTAGTTGAATTCCCACTGCTTATTAGGATTATTACGAATCGCTACCAAATTTAAGAATCACACACAATAGAGAACATGGCTAGATGCCCCAATTATAGCAATGAGTTGAAGGGAAATTCTAATGTCTGTCCAGTAATAATACTTAACTACTTAACTAAATAATAATAATCACTAGATTCCACATCTATTACTATATTTTGAACACATATTCAAGAATCTTTCCATTTTAACTAATGTAAACATTATGAAATTAATAACTTTTCCTTCAAAGATAATTTACATATTCCGCCACATATTATTACCGCACCGCCTGGCGCCTATCAAACTTCTTTTTAGTGTATGTAAGGCTCTGTTCTTTTGGACTGTATAAATGGAAATTCAGTTCAGTTCAGATCGAATCGGTTCGATTCGAGATCGAATCGGCCCGGTTCGATCGAATCGAATCGTTCGGTTCGGTTCGAACTTATTCGGTTCGGTTCGAATCGGATCGGTTCAGACTACAACTTATTGTTTTTTATTGTTATTATTATTATTATTATTATTATTATTATTATTATTATTACTATTATTATTATTATTATTATTATTATTATTATTATTATTATTATTATTATCATCATCATTATTATTATTATTATTAATATTATTATTATTACTATTATTATTATTACTATTATTATTATTACTATATTCATATTATTATTATTATTATTATTATTATTATTATTATTATTATTATTGTTATTATTATTATTGTTATTATTATTATTATTATTACTATTATTATTACTATTATTATTACTATTATTATTTTTATTATATTCTTATTATTATTATCATTATTATTATTATTTTTATTATTATTGTCAAATATAGTTTTGTAAATATAGGAGTAGTCAAATGTATGTAAATATAGTTTTGTATTTTGTAAATTAGGCAAGTCAATATTACATTTGCTTAGAATTAGGAGTCATGCATGCTATTGTTACTATTCTACAGTATTAGGCGTGAAACATGCTATTGGTTTTGTATATATTGACTTGCGAATAGCAATCTTGGAGGAAAATATTATATTAATAATATTATTACTTCATATCACTATTATTCTACTTGTTATTATTAATATTACTCAATTCATAAGAATATTATTATTATGCATATTATTAGTATTAGTATTAATATTATTATTATTATCATTATCATTAATATTATTAATTATTATCATTATCAATGATGATAAAAATATTACTCTACTTGTAATTATTAATAATACTCAATTCATATCGATTCGGTTCGGTTCGGATCGGATCGGTTCGGTTCGGACCGATTCGATTCGGTTCAGGACTTATTCATTTCAGTTCAGTTCAGTTCAGACTTATTCATTTCAGTTCAGACTTATTCAGTCCAAAAGAACAGAGCCTAAGTCAGTTAGTGCAGATTATAATATGGATTTTTTGTCTCAAACTAACTTTAACTTTCAAGTTTTTGCGAGAAACTACCTTATAAAAAATTTATTGTCCCAAACTACCTTACTTTTAGCATTTTGTTGTTGACAACTACCTTATGTCGGTTTCTGATT
Organism: Beta corolliflora; assembly: GCA_947648045.1. Classification (NCBI taxonomy): domain Eukaryota; kingdom Viridiplantae; phylum Streptophyta; class Magnoliopsida; order Caryophyllales; family Amaranthaceae; genus Beta; species Beta corolliflora. Next base: position 446,599 of record CANSZD010000436.1, read on the forward strand.
TTTTTTTTCCAGTTTTTTTTAATGTCACGTAATATCACTTGACCTCTTTAAACCCTTTTTTTTCATTTTCCCCACCCTATTTTTCCCATTTCCCTATGTGCTCTCTCTCTTATATCTATGTCGACACTTTATACCACCAATCCACCATTAAATTCCTCTTATAATACTTAAACTAAAATTGAAACAATCACCCTCTCAGTCGCCTCGAATCTCAAGCAATTTCCACAAGGGTAATTTTGTTTTCTCTCATAATTTTAAACCGAAAAAAGTCAACGCCGAAAACCGGCATAAGGTAGCTGTCAACAACAAAATGGTAAAAGTAAGGTAGTGTGGGACAAAAAATCCTTATAATATCGCCATCTTTAGCCTCTAAACTTGTATAAATTGGACACATTAACCAATCAAGGAATTAACTTTTTCTGACAGTATGATAGTGCTTCCCACTAAGGGGTGAGCAAATCATTTACCCGGTCAGAAAACGGAATTGGACCCGGACGCAGACCAGAACCAACTAGTTCCGAGATTTGGAACCAGAACCGAAAACAGCTAGACCGAGTCTCGGAACCGGTGGGAGCCGGTTCCGTTACTTACCTTGTCTGGTTTGGCTTACTTTTTTGTAAATCTATTTTTCCTTTATCTAGCGTAAAAAAATCTTAATTTAGCCTTAGTAAATTCCTAATAATTAAGAACTTCAATTTAAGAGAACATGTTTTTTAATTAATTATGGGCTTGGGTTGTTAGGCAATGCATTAAAAGTGGACAAAATATTATTTCCAAAGAGTTATAATTGGTCATTTAGTTGAAAATAGTAATTCTAGTTCCGGGTATCCGATTTTAGTTCCGGTTTCACTCTAGACCTAAAGCCGGTTCCACTGGGTATCCAGTGGATACTGGATCCAAAAATCCAAGACCCGGAATCGGAACCGCTTATAGCCGGGTCCTTGTTTTTAGATCCAGACCTGGTCAGTGAAACCCAGTTCTTGGTCGGGGCCCATTAGGTCCCAACTGGTTCCGGGTCCTGGACCGGGTACCCTTTTTGCTCACCCCTGCTTCCCGGAGTAGCTACACTGTTACTTTTTTTTTTACACACTTTATATATTCACATTTTACATTTTGCTCATATTAACAAAATAAGTAACAGATGTGAAAAAGAAAAGTGTTTGGGAGCAAATAATAAGAATTTGTACTTAAAATGTTCTATAGAATCTTGTCATTCCCTTTTCTATAAATAGGCGAATGGCTGATCCTGATCTATATCAAGATAAAGCTTTATCAGCCTAGATCATAATCATGCCCTTGTAAGGTATTGTATATATTATCTTGCCTCATTCCCGGCTTCCAATTAAGTTACTTGATCGATCATGATTAACTACTAGCTTAATTATCTAATCAAACTCCTTTATCTTACATGATTAGGAAGATTATCTTCTCGTTGCATGTTTGTGAAGAGATTATTTACAGTCGCATATATATGCTCTTAAAAACCTTACTATACTTGCGCATATACTTCATTTAATTTTGTCTTCCAACATTCTCTCCTCCTCGCTACATATAGTCTTTTTTCAATGCTAATAATGATTTTATGGTGTGTGTTCAATGCAAATTACTTGTGCACAACGATGGCAGAGATTCTTTGATGCGAAAGGAATGATGGAAGAAAATGAGGCAAAACTCTCTAAATGGGCATTTGGTATTTCTGGTCCTAATCATCTCACTCACGTTGATTGGTATTTTAAAATCTTCACCTTGCTCTTGTTTAATTTCCACATTTAGTTCCATGTTATAGAAAATTTACGCTAATCGTTAGACTACACATTACGAGTATAATAATAGAAGCAACTTTTTTTATGCATTTTTCTTTAACTTTTCACCATTTAAGATATTATTTGTATAAACCTTTCATAAATCTTGGGTGTACTGTCATGTTACATCATAACTTATGGTGTAACAACCCAAAATCACTGCTCCTTTTGTATAAAAAAACTCAAATAACATGAAACAACTGACAGAATAACATTAAATTCATGCCATTATTTGTGTAGTCCATGTCATTATTGTTGGAGAATATGATTACATACGTGTGAGATTTTTACACACTAAGTAATAGTAATAGTGTAACATGTTTAGTGTTCGAGTCTCACCCCTTGCAAGGAGGGATCCCCAATTTCCCCCCTTCTTTGCAAGGGACTTCATCTTACCTTTTAAAAAAAAAAAAAAAAAAAAAAAAGTAATAGTGTAACATGTTACACCCAAGACGCACTTTAAATCTTTCATACGCTAACTTTCCATTAGTGTTTCATATCTTTTAATGTTTTTGTTAAACTAATAGTGGTCTAATTAATTAGAGCTTGCGTTTGTAGTTTAAGTACTAATATGTGATACTTTCATGTAGGAGAAAACTAGATGACACAAAATCCGTTGCAGCTAGTTTGGTTCAAGGAGTATACCTATTACAAAGTGATCGTCGACTAAAAAGAAGTGGACACAAAGCAGTAGCTCCAATGTGGTGGAATGCCTTTCATTTCCAATGCATCAAAATTCTAGTGGATCAAATTGATTCTTCCATATTTGGAGCAATTTTTGAATACAAACCCCATTCCCCTAACAATCAACAAGGAGTTCCCCCAAGGTATGTTGTTGCCATCCGTGGCACCCTCATGAAACCCGGCACACAAATTCGAGACCTATATTTGGATATCCAAATCCCACTAAATGGTTTGATCCGAGACTCGCGGTATCAAATCGCATTCCAAGAGTTACAAGCTATACTAGCCCATATAAGCCCTAAACAAGTTTGGCTAGCCGGGCACTCCCTAGGGGCAGCTTTTGCCCTACAAATAGGCAAAGATATGGCTAAAATGGGATGTTACATTGAGACATTTCTTTTTAACCCTCCATATACGTGTGTCCCAATTGAGAAGATAAATAACTCGTATTTGAAGGGAAGGATTCGTATCGTTAAAAGTCTTGTAACAACGGGTATCTATCATATCGTTAAAAACTCTAATAAGGATGATAACTCGACCCAACAACAAGACCCATTTCTTTCATTATGTTCTTGGACTCCATACCTATTTGTAAACCCAAGAGATCCAATTTGTTGTGAGTATATAGGGCATTTCGAGCATCGAGGAAAGATGAAGAAATTGGGATTGGACAAGATTGATCTTATAGGAACCAAGAACTCATTGATGAGCATGTTTGCATCAGGTGCAAACGGGAGGATTGGTGAGCCACCACATCTAATTCCCTCAGCATCACTTACTAAGAATATGATCGATTTAGAGCAACGTGTTCTGCAGGAAGCTCATGGTGTTAAACAATGGTGGCAATCACATCCACATTGGCATTCTAAGCTGTATATATACGAAGAGTGCGATTGTAAGTGACTATGCTTGATCAAATGCAAGCAAAGATGTAAGAAAGGTTTGGCAATGCTAATAAATAAAGATAATAATCCAATAAAGGATTTGTAAAATATTAGAATATATTTGTAATATATTGTAATCTTATTAGTTGTTCTGTGTATTTATATATCTCGATCAGAAGTGCAAATGCAGATATGCAATAGTATACTTGTTCTTGTATAATATAATTTTCTTATAAATGAGGTTATTTTGGGAGGAATTTAGTCACTTCAATATTTTTTCTGGAATCTTATCAAAATGATTTTAGGGTATCTTGTGTACTTATTTTTGGGTATCTTTTTTTTTCTGGAACCTTATCAGTTGCTCAGGGCCGGCCATTAGGGGGAGCACCCTGAGCGACGGCTCAGGGCCCCCCGATTTATGGGGCCTTGGAATCTATGGGGCTCACTGATTTTTGCAATATATCCTAGTCTGCGTAATTTTGTATCAGGTAAATGGATTGTGGTGTAGTGGCAAAGATTACATCTCCCACATTAGAAGTTGCAGGATCGATTCTTCACATGGGTTTTTTTTGGAACAAATTATTTGCATTTTATTGCTTGTGCAGTTGTGCGTCTCTTTTTCTTCCCCCAAGAAGTCATGGTTCATAACTGGTTTTATATTTACAAGAAGTCATCAATACCCAACAATTTAATTTCATCTATGCAGTATTTGGTGGTTCCTATTTTCAATAAATCAAATTATTTTAATCCTTAATGTTAATTTTACTCTCTTTATCTCTCATACCTCTTGGTCTCCTTCCACCTCCCTCTCCTTGACACCATTCCATTCTTTCCTTTTTCTCTCTTTCTTGTTAATTTTGTTTAAATTGCTACTGCTTGTCTATATGGTTTCGTTTTTGATTGATTTTGTAAGGGTTTTCTACATGCTCTAATTATTTATTTAATTGTTAGTCCATCAATTGAAATGATGGATTTGTTGTTAAGAATACAATTCACTGATATTACCTTGTGAACTAATTTTCAGATTTATGATCTCAACATAAAATACTTGTGTTTGATGCTAATGGTTTGTATATTTACTTTGTAATAGTTTTGACTATTCTAGTATATTAATCAAATTTTCATAATGTTCATGTGAGAATTTGATGTTTAAGTATATCTCTTGGTCTATGCTTAAATAAAAAATGAAGGATAACTTTTATACATTATTGGAGGGCCAAGGGGCCCCCATTTATATTGTTCGCTCAGGGCCCCCAATTTCTTTGAGACGGCCCTGCAGTTGCTCATTCTGTAGCTAGATGGGAAACTGATTTTTTCAATTCAGTGCGTATTTGTTTCAACTCCTTTCCCCAAAGCCTTCAAACTTTGGCGGAATTTGATTTAATATAATCCTTCTGGCTGCTCGGTCTTTCTATTTCACAAAACACCATTAAGTTTGTTTTTCTTTTTATCTTTTTTAACCTCTCTTATGTACAAGATTATCATGAATGTCATGCGTTCACCCATAAATAAACTAGGAACTTCTCTCATTTGTTGGGTCATGGTAATTAATAACAATACCTCGTGCGAGAATTACTTCTTTTTCTTCTATATGGAGTCAAAAGCTGAAATGGGGCGTACGCGTACCCTTCACAAAATGCAACTTAAAGAAGCCACTATGCTAATTATAATACAAGTCAATCATTAACTAATCTCTACCCAACAAGAGAACTGTCTGGAAGAAGCCATAAAGTATCCACTAATAGTAAGAAGTCACACCTTGTTTTGGAGGGAAATTGGTTATAGCAACTTGCACGAAACTTTTTTTTATTTCTCCATGATAAGATGAAAGACCCTGCCATACCGGAATCTCTCGCAGGTTAATCCGGCTTGAATTCGCGGACAGATACTTTGAAAGTAGTAGGAATGGTAAGGTTTTTCTTTACCACTACAAGTTTAGCTTGGTAGCAACTTGCACGAAACTGCATGCCTTTCCACTGAGAGCAAATTGCGCGGTCTTCAAGTTGTAGACATTTACTATAAATAAAAGAAAAAATAAATTAGAGTAGACATTTGATCATGACAAGGATCTCTCAATTATATATTCACTTCATTCATTGACTGACGTACTACATTCACATTATTGTCAAGTTCACTATTTTAACTTTTCCAAAGATTCGTTTAGGAATTTGCTACTTTCTCAGTTTTTTTATGCAACATTTACCTTTTTATAGGTGAATTAAAATGATCAAATAGTGTATCTGCATACGTAGTATAAAGAAAATTCGAGATAATTAGATAATTCTCCAAATTATTTTTGGAGATTTTTAAACCTATATTACAAAACATATAAGAGCGTCAAAATTCCTATATAAGATATCATTATATAAAAAGTTTCTATTTCAAAATCCAATTAAACAAAAAATCTTACATGATTCTCTCTATCTTCAGTAATTATCCTTATTTATTATCCCCAAACAAAATCTTGTTTAATTATATTTTCTTTTAATTAAATCTTGAAATCAAGGCATATGTTTCCATACTTTTTAATCGAAACAACAAAATCGAAACAAAAGTTTAAGAGTTAATAAAGTTATCATATCGTTGTTATGATTGGTACTTGGTAGTAGAGCACTATAATTTGTCATAAAAATCTTCAATTTTCGATTTTCATATAGCATTTCAATGGAAGAATTCAGGTTGACTTATTGGTTAAAGGCCCTCCTCTCATCGTGGTAAGGGTATGATTTTTGCCCTTTGCAAAGTAGGATCCTCAAATTCTCTCCATTTACGAGACATCTTCATCTTACCTTAAAAAAATATTTCAAATTTCCAAATTCCAACGGTACAGCATAATATACTATTTTTCTAAAGGTAAAATAAAGTTCCTTTGTAATAGGGTGAAATTGGAGATCTTAATTTACAAGGAGTTAAAATTGAACTTCTTTCACAACATCACAAGAATGGAATGACGCCCCCCCAAGCAACTCGGTCAACTGTAATATTTGAATTTGCAAGTACTATTAATACACCTTTTAGCACAAAACTAATTTTTAGGCTTGGACTGCCTCGAGTAATTATAATGTTCATGTATTAATATTTTACTTTAAAATTATAATACAAAAAATTACTTGGTTTAGTGGTTAAGACACTCTAAGGAATATCGCCACATGACACAGTTCTTTGTTCATGAACGCCTTTTAATATTACTTAGAGTATAGATACACATGCAAAAATGACTAAATTACCCTTGATAAAGTGACTATCTCATAGAGGTTTATCATCCCATTTACCACCCATCATCATCAATGATTTATGTGAGCTGGAAAAACCCCCCATTTCTCTCTCTCCTCTCTCTCCTCTCTCTCTCACAGTCTCTCTCGTTGTGGGAGAAGGAGAAAAGGCTAAAAATTTGACTTGGCAGATCTCATTGACTTGATATAAGCTTACTCAAAATTTGGGTAAATTCATCAAAGATTTAACTTTGGTAACACCCAGAAAACTCTTGTCAACTTCATTTGGCTCCTTCTATCCAAATATAATCTCAACATCAAATCTTTGGGTCCCTTCAATCCTGCATTTCCTCTGTTATAGGTACTTGCTCAACATGTCTTATGTATTTTTTTTACCCTAATTAACCTGCATTGCGTTGCCTAATTACAAAATATTTACCTTTAATAGATGCACGTTTTAATGGAGGAAAAAGGGTTTTTATTTCCATTTCATATTGCTTGACAATTTTCATTTTTCCTCTTGCTTTGACTTTTGAAATTAGGTCCACAAATTATAGGTTGCTCAACATATATATCTTCAGCTAATTACTTCACTAAATCAGGATTATGTAAATCAACATACATTTCGACTTCAACATATTTTTTCATTTTGTGGCTTTATAATTTTGTTACTCTGGTGTAGATGAAGGGAAAAAATAAAGAAGACGAAAGGGAGGCAAAGCCCTCGGAGAGGGAAATTTTTGGGATATGTGGCCCTTTACACCTCACTTGTGTTGATTGGTAATTATTCTAAATCCTTCATTTTTTGCTCTTAATTTGATTTTTTTATTTATTTCAAAGCACGAGGAATTAGGGTGCGTTTTCTTCACCTGAAAAAACTTGAACTTATCTAAATTAAACTTATTAAACCTAATTGACCCTTATTTGAACTTATTTTTGAGTGTTGTGTTAGACCTGATCAAACATGATGATTAAACCTGATTTGAATTTATTGGACAACTAGCTTTTTAAAGTGGAGAGAACACACAGGAAAAATACTACATTTGTTTTTTTTAGTTGCAACATTTGCTTTTTGGCACTATTCATCGATCAACTTTGTTAAGTAATCTCGCACCATTATGTAAGAAAAAACATAGTCAAGTGGGGTCTTGTTAGATTCGTCTCAATGCGATGATTCCAAATATCAAATTTTTATAATTTTTACTTACACCAATATGAGATATTAACGTTCAAATAAATGTCTCGGTAAATGTGAAAAGACAAATGTTGCAACTAAAAAAACAGAGGAAGTATAAGGCAGCAATGTCTACTAGTACTAGATGATTCTTTTGTACCGTTACTTGTGTGGCTAATTTTAGCTCACACGATTATTAAGAAAGAAAATATATTAAATGTATGGTGAAAAATAAACAAAACAGTTGTTATATGTGCCTTGAATCCCATGAGAAAGTAGAAACCGATAATTTGGATGTTGAAGAGTTGCGCGGGCGAGCAAGGAGTTGGCTTCTTTTTGCTTCTACAATTTCAGGCTTTCAGCTTAGGTAGGCAGGGTGCTTGTCCGAGAAAAGTTCCTAGGAATTTATGTCCTTTTATAGAAGTGTAGATGTCGCATGACTTTCAATTAATGAAATTTATCTTTCCCCTTCTTAACAAAAAGAAAAGTGGTGCACCTGTCATAGACTTGTTTCACTTATCTTTGATATTATTATTGCAGGAGAATACCGGATCATAGAAGATCAGTTGCGGCTAGTTTGGTTCAAGGTATATACATTCTAGAGAGAGATCGCCAACAAAAGAGAGCAGGACACAAAGCACTAGCCCCGATTTGGTGGGATTTTTTCCATTTCCAATGCATCCAAATCCTTGTGGATCAAGTTGATTCCTCTACATTTGGAGCCATTTTTGAGTACAAGCCATACAATTTTGATTATTTTCACCCCATGGGATCCCAAAGTGTACCCCCAAAGTATGTTATTGCCTTCCGGGGGACACTAGCCAAACCCGACACTCGAAAACGAGACTACTACTTGGATATCCAACTCGCCCTAAACGGGTTAACTCGTAACTCTCGATACCAAACCGCATTCCAAGCAGTAGAGAGCATACTAGTTAAAGGTAGCCCTAGAAATGTTTGGTTAGCAGGGCATTCTCTTGGGGCAGCTATAGCACTACAAGTAGGCAAAGACATGGCTAAAAAAGAATGTTACATAGAAACTTACCTTTTCAACCCTCCATACACTTCTGCCCCAGTTGAGAAACTCGACAACCCGTATCTAAAGAGCGGGGCCCGTATTGCTACTAGTGTTTTAACCGCTGGCCTTTCACTTGCTCTTAAAGGTACTAAAAATAAGTACATTACACATCAACATGACTCGTTTACCATACTTAGTTCTTGGATCCCGTACTTGTTTGTAAACCCGCAAGACCCGGTTTGTTGCGAGTATATCGGGTATTTTGAGCATCGAGAGAAGATGGAAGGATGGGGAGTAGGTGCGATTGAAAGGATCGCGACCAAAAATTCAGTTGTGGGTTTGTTATCGGGTGCATTAGGCAGAGATGGTGAGGCTCTGCATCTAATTCCCTCGGCATTTGTTGTTAAGAATATGATTGTAAGGGAACAAGAACTAAAGGTAGCTCATGGCATTCATCAATGGTGGGAATCTCATCCATATTGGCAGCCTAAGCTCTACCAATATAAGTGACATGAAAACACACGATGCAACAAACTGTATATAATGACAAGCTTTATTTAACCATAATCAAGAAGTTGTATGAGTTTATTTTTCGTCATTTTATAGGCAAAATCTTACATGCATGATCACAATAATTCATTGTGAGATCATGGTGATTTTTTTTTTGAATTAAGAGGCTGATTTTTGCGTTTTAAGTAGTTGATTTTTGGCTTGCAATAAGTTAGTGTTACATTGTCTCAGCAAAATTTGTGTGTGATTGTTTCCGCAAGAACTTGTACTCCCTCCGTAATGAATTACTAGCAACAATTGAATATTTTACCTCTCACAAATAATACCAAATGTAGTAACTCGTTACGGGAGAGTACTACTCTTGATTGAATGCGATGACGGATGATGGAACATAAAGACACTGATGGGCTATATAAATAATTATTTGTTGCTTGGTACGCTGATTATTTCACTTTTTCATGACATAGCGATGTCCATAAGATATTAAGATACTCTTACAGGGTTGAATGAACACCTAAATTAAACTTTTGACATCTTCGTTAAGTCACCAACTCACCATGAAAGAAATAAAGATTATATTAACAACGATGTTGACATCTTAATGTTGTCTTTTACTTGTATAAAACAAAAGTAGGCAAATTAAAAACTTAGTGACTCATAAGTATACCTAAATCAATCTAATGAATTGGAGTTATGTGACATCAAACTCGTATAAGAGTAACTAGTTCCATTTGAATTGGACAATTTGATTTGCTATTTGGTGCCAAAAAGAATAACTTCCTAAAAAGTTTCATCTTAAGGCAAGTCCATTTGATGCTTACCCATCTAAGTAGCTTTTAGTGTCTTGACTAGGTCAAAACACAAATTAAGACAAATAGTAGTGTTAGGTAAGTGAGTGGTGTAAGTAGCTTTTAGTATTATAAGTAGTGTTTTAAGAGTGTTTGTGAAAAGCTATAATTTGTAGCTTTTGGGGTAGTATTTAGTGGTGCATAAATCATATATTAAAGTTTTGTTTGAGTTTTTAATTAATTATTTGTAAACAACTACTTTGACAGCTTCTTTTACTGAACATCAGTATCTTATACCACTACTTGGACAGCTAACAACTAACAGCTACACATCAACCACTAACAGCTACCAACACAGCTACCAGCTAAAAGCTACTACAATAGATATTGTTGTCGAACACGCCCAATCGGTAAATCATTGAAGAGAAATTGTCGTTTCACGGGATAAACATAAGAAGTATATCAATATAATTGACGTATTTTTGATACTCAATTATAAATATACCATGTCGTAGAATTTAAATACTTCATCTATTTCAAAATACTTAACACACTTCTCCGGACACACTTGCCAACGTATAACTTTAAGTATTCATATCTCTAATTCCCTACTTGTAGAATTTACAAGAAGTTCATTTTCAAAAAAATATATATATCGAGACGAATCTAACAAGATCCCATATTACTATCATTTTCCTTTCCTAAAAATCACAAAACACAATCAAAAGAGAGTGTATGAGTGCAAAAGTCAAATCGTGTCATTTATATAAGTTAGAGATGGTCAGAAAAATGGCAAATCTCGTGAACATATTTAACTTTATTATCAACCAAAGACCCTTGGGTACAATGGTATGGGAGACCAAGATTAAAATCTTGATAGAAGCAAAAAATTTCAATGTTGTGGGGGATGATGTCGGGGGATTGGGGGGCAGTTAGCGCCTCGGGTGAGTGACTATCATCATCTACATGCGAGCGCAGCAGAAAAATTTTCTTACCGGTTCCGAAAAGGGGCCCCGAAAATAATAACTTTATTATCAAACTACCCAGAATAAGAAAACTGGGTCAAGAAATGGAAACTTCCAATATCCTTCGTCCATTCGCAAAGCAAAGATTAAATAGTAAATACTCCTTTATCAATTCTTCCGCCCTTCCCCTTTCAACTCCTTGCTCTTAGCATCCTCCCTTTCTTAGCTTGGTAATTTGTTTTGATCTACAATCTTACTATAATTACTGTTAAATTTTATTATTTTTACTTAGCATGATTATTTTATTTTATGCATAGTTTTGATTGTTAATAAACTCTCTCATTTTCTGATTCATCAATCAACATTCTGCATTGACTTTTGGAATTTGATACTGTATTATATAGATTGTTGTTCATCAGTATATTGATTTGGATTATTGAATTTGTGATTCTCATATATGATATATGTGCACATGAATCTGTTTTATGTACAAAAGGGTATATTTGTATATACGAGTTTATACTTTATACTAAATTTTGTTGTAATCATTAATCGATTTACTAATTACTTGGCAGGGTTGAGTAATTGAGGCGTGAAATGAAGGGAAAGGAGGAAGAACTGGAAGAAAAACCTCTGGAGAAGGAAAATTTTGACATTTGTGGCCCTCATCACCTCACTTCTGTTGATTGGTAATTTGCTCAATTGCGCTTTTTATCATTCGTTAATTGTTGAATTAGTTAATTATGAGTCTAATAGTAGGAAGAATACAAATTAGAACAATAGCAGTCCTGATCTTTTTGTGGGTAAATGAGCGTAGAGTGCAAGTAATGAAGACGGAATTGGATCCCGGATTTCGGATACCACCTCCACAAGACAATCATAACTAATCATGTCAATTTTTACTAAAAGAATTTTGGACTAAGTAATAATTAGTTTGGTGCTATATATACTGACCTAAAGAGTCTTAGTGCAGGAGACTACCTGAACATAGGAGGTCTGTAGCAGCTTGTATGATTCAAGGAGTGTTCGTTTCAGAAAGAGATCGCCAAGAAAAACGGATAAAAGATGATGCGTTAGCCCCAATTTGGTGGAATTTTTTCCATTTCGATTGCTTTCAAACCCTGATTGATCCAATTGATTCATCCGTATTTGGTATAATATATGAGTACAAACACCACATAACTAACCATTTTTATCCCATGTCACCACATAGTACATCTCCTAGGTACGTCATTGCATTCAGGGGTACGGTCACAAGACGTGAAACCCGAAAACGAGACTTACATTTGGATATCAAACTCGCCATAAACGGGTTAACCCGGGATCTGCGATACCAAACTGCATGCCAAGCAATACAGGGCATAATATCCAAAGTTGGTCCTAACAATGTGTGGCTAGCAGGGCATTCCCTAGGGGCAGCTATAGCGTTACAAGCAGGGAAAGACATGGCTAAACGAGGATGTTATATAGAAACTTACCTTTTTAACCCTCCGTACTTATGTGTCCCGATTGAAAAACTCAATGACCCGACTTTGAAAAACGGGGCCCGAATTGCTCGTAGTGTTCTAAATGCTGGTCTTGCTCTTGCATTCAATGGAACAAAAAATAGCTCTACCACCCATGAACAACGTGACCCTTTTACTACACTCAGTTGTTGGACCCCGTACTTGTTTTTGAATCCGAAAGACCCGATTTGCTGCGAGTATATCGGGTATTTCGAGCATCGGGAGAAGATGGAAGGATGGGGTGTAGGTAGGATTGAGAGGATTGCAACCAAAAATTCAGCTGTAAGTATATTATCAGGTGCATTAGGGGGAGATGGTGAGGCATTACATCTAATTCCCTCTGCTTTTGTCACTAAAAATGTGATTGTCAAGGAACAAAATTTCATGGCAGCTCATGGGCTACTTCAGTGGTGGGAGCCTCATTCATTTTGGCAGTCTAAACACTACCAATTGAATTTACTTAACCTCACCAAACATAATTGAATCAACATTGATACTAAACATTTATTTTGTGTGAGATTTTCCTTTAATCTTATTATGTTATGTGATTATGTTTGGTTACATTTGTAATGCAATTGTGTATAAGAATTGATTGAGAATTGAATGATGAGATTAATTATTTGTTGGTCCACTGATGTTTTGTGCCTTCATGAATCCCCTAGAAAGAGTAATTATATATGCATAGAGAAGGCAAAATCATAGTATATGAGAGCAAACTATTCATTTCATTTTAGAAATTTATTTTATACTTGTTTTTAGGAGGTCAAGACGTCAAGTTAATGTCTCACCTTATATTAGAGCAGGATAGTCTCACTCAAGACTATAAAATGGATTCACAAGGAAAAGCAACATAATTCTCAATTCTTCGAGCCAAAACACTGTACGATTCCCTGAAATAAAGATATATATGAAAATAAGAGGATGATTCGGAAAAGATTATTATTACAATATTTGGTAATAAACGATTAAACGTATGATTTTTATAATAAAGTTTCAAACTGAAATCAATACCATCTTTTTTTTGAAGGGAACGAGGAGAGGTGATTATATTATATCATCCAAAGCAGTTAGAAATAACATCATTCGGGACATTATCCACCCATATACTTTTGCCTATTTCCCAAGGTTGGAAATGAGTTAACATATGGACAACCTTATTCCTGAAACATTTGACAAAAGTCCAGATAACAGAATCAAAATAAGAAACTAAAGCTAACACATCATCTATAATCAATACCATATTGACAATTAGGAAACTAGAAAAGTGCAAAATCATATATATGAATCTTCCCCTGGCCTATACAAATAATGTTAAGAGGAAAAAGCTAGGTCTACATTCTCAAGATTACTTGAGCTCCTTGAAGAAACAAAAAAAAAGTCAGAGGAATATATAATTAGTGGTTCATCGGGTTATCCATAATACTTTGTCATGGATTCGCTTCAACTTCAGAGACTTTAGTGCCCTTTCTTAATCTTTGGTGGGTGAAAGGTCACATTAGGGAAAGGACTCTTCACTCTATCTGCTTCAATCATGTTTTGTTGGAATTTTTTTAGATTAAAAAAAAAAGAAGATAGAGGGAGTGTTCTTATTGCCTTTTATTCTAATAACTAATTATATTTAATTTTGATAGTCCAAGTTTAAGCTTTAATAGAAATGAACATGGGTACATAAGTAATAATAAAAGACATAGATATAAACACGGAAAAATGGCAACTTATACATTATGGACATTGATATGGAAAACATATACTATTACTAATATGTGTTAAAAAGGTGTTTTTTCTTTTTAAGTTAATGATTAGTTACTAAGTATTATTATTTAACACGTTTACTAAAGTGCTATATATGTACTACTATTATACAATTATACTAGTTCATAACAAAACAAAGATGACGTTTGGCAAAAGTTTGACTTGTGTGGGATAGTGAATGATTGTCATGCAGATATTCCGAATGCATACTTTGATGGGATGATTGACTATAGAAGGTGTCGAGATTCTATTTCCCTCTCTTTCTAACCCCACCCAGGTGGTGTTCTTTTGAGCTGAACTAATTAAATTAAACTGAAACGAATTGAAATGAATTTAAATTAAATCAAAACGAGTTGATCGAACGGAGGCGAAGTAAAATTGTGAGAGAAAACTAACTAATGAATCAGACTGAAAAGAGCCGAATTAAAGTGAACTGAAATTGTACCCAAAAAAACAGGGCCTAATTGATGCACTCTCTTTCTATCTTGCTTAAGAATCCAGCTAAAAGTTCCTTTCAAAGTTTCTCTCAAAAAAAAAGGAGGAATTTTCCGCGACCACAGTTAGCCATCTTTGGCACGCCGAGATTAGATTTAATTAGCATGGAATAATCTACAATGAAGCTATGTAGATTATGTTTTGGTCTTGAAACTAGTCAAAGGAGTGATCTATTGTTGAGAGTCTAAAATCCGGAGTGAGAGTTAAATCGTCCCGAGTCTTGTCACCGTAGGTCTTGCAAAACAGTTAAACTGGCCCGGGGGTTTTTCCGGGATCGCCCCTCCGACGCTCAAGTCAGTTGGGATTGAGGTAGAGAGAGATGTTATAGCTTTGGTAGGTTAGAATTGAATACCTGTTAATTGATGAGGCTGACCTCTTTTATAGTGTTGGTGATTTCCCAGACAGGAAAACCTAATGAGGAACATCCCATCTTTTAGGAAAGTTGTCTCCTTTTTATGGTAAAGTTCTTTTCAGCTTGAAAAGGTTGATGGGCCCCTTGAAGACATACTCTTCTGACCTTTTAAGTGGACTTTATAAAATATTATTTGACCAGATCATGGGTCCAATGTCAAAATAGATTATATAAGTAAAAATTGTTTTTGGCGGGTATGGGAGTAATGCAGAAAATGAAGGTGTTAACCAATTAAGCAATAAAATTATAGTATGTGGAAGTCAAACACACGTAATTAATAATAAAGATTAAGCAATTAAGAACTAACCCACATAATTATGTGGAAATCATATGAAAACCACTAAAGTGCACTTGGTATTTAATTTGAATACATTTATAAGAAGATGATACTATTGAATTCTCCCTTATTAGAATTTTCTGATCTCTAATTTTAAGAACTAAGTCTAAGAAATGAATTATATATTCTTAAACAACCAAATAATGAAATTATATTAGAGCTACAATATTACAAGTTCTTCCTTATTAAGTTTGAGAGGACACCGAATTTGCGGGTGGTGGACGAAAAAATATTGATTGTTGATTCTCACTTCTTCCTTATTTTTTTTGACTCCTAGCCAGCAGTTTTTGTAGTTATGTAGAATAAAGAAATTGGATTGAGCTTTTCCAACACCTAAAAAGAGTGCTTTTATTCCGGTTTTGGCTAAAATGAAAACAATGGCTTGATTCATATCTGTGTAAGAATCTTTTGATAAATGTGTGTAAAATTTAGCTATTCATAATGAAGTAATTGATCGACACAAATAGTAGCTTTGTCCTCTATATTAGCTGTTCCTTCACTTTCGAACCTCGCCGACAAAAATGACTATAATTTTATTCTACTTTCCTTGTTTCCCTTTTCTCCTCTTCTTTTTGTAAACCTTGTTGCATAATTGAATGCTTTATCAATTTTATTAAAACAACAAATCTAGATGGCAAAAGGCCAAAAGCTAGGAAACAACGAAAGTTGGGCACATGTATTATATATTTGTATGGGAAATTTATTCTTAGTATTTTGTATAATGTTGATAGTTCTCTTTGATATATAATTGCTCGCTGTATATTGTAGATAGGTAATGTTGACTCTATTATTCTAAAGTAATTTTAAAACTTGACTGAAACTCAAATATAAGTGTAACAAGTTAAGCCGAGCCATTCCAAATTTAAACATGGATTGACTTGTTATCACCCCAAATTTAGGCCTAATTAGAAAGATTGGGTTCAAAAGAAGGTGAAAGAGTTACTATACGTATTAGACGGTTATGGTCGAATTCTAGAATAAGGTGATTAGGTGTTGAGATCCTCTAGAGTTTTAAAATAACTCTAGACGGTAGAGTTTGTTAAATATCAGTCGTTGATTAAGAAATCAAAGGCTTGTATTTTCTCTCCTAAAGATCCCCCCTATTTTTCCCCCGAATATCCTGCCCATATCTTTTCCTTTCCCACTAATCATGAGCCCTTGATTTTATAATATATGGTTAGGATTCAACTCTACTTTGTAGAGTTTTCATAAAACTCTAGAGGATCCGGACCCGGTGATTAGGTAAGTTCTTTTCACTAGTAGAATAATTGTTTATTGCTGCGGTCATTAAGTGGCCTATTGCGGCGGTTTTCGCCGCGCAGCAATTACGGGCGCAGCAATAGGTAATTAACCTATTGCTGCGGTTTTTAACCGCAGCAATATGCCGATCTATTGCTGCGGTTCCTAGCCAAAACCGCAGCAATAGGTAGCGTCAATAACAAAAAAAAAATTGAAAAGTAACCTATTGCTGCTGTTTTTACCAACAACAGCAGCAATAGGTTGCTTTTTTTATACTTTTTTTTTATACATTTATAATGTCATATATTAGTACTACACATCTATACCCACACAACATTTTCAAAACCACAACCAAATTTGTTGGAATTCATTCAAGCGTCAAATTAATTAACAAATTACAACATTATAAATTTGACTTTATAAGTTTTATGTTGAAATCAAAAAATACACATATATAAGATCTAAAAAAATATATACAAATGATATCTAAAAAAATATATACAAATTAATCTCGCCGGCGATCGGGGTAGAGCAGCACCGAGCTTCACGAGCACTTAAACTCGCCGGAGAAGGTCATACAGAAATAAAAACATCAGCTACAACGCATCGCAATGACAATATCCACAGCTTACTTGTTGATGAAAGTTGAAGCGTTGGACCACAAGAATAGCACGGTAATGGTAAGCATTAGAAGATGGCAGATCAGCGAGAGCAAATGGTACTCAAATATCTCAAACAGAGCCCATACAACTGTGGACGGTCCCAAGAACGCTGCAAACCGAAATCTTCGTGTTCCTCCACAGAAGAATATCCGCGCAGCTGCAGCCATATAGAATCAGAATCACAAATGTAAGCAAAAAAAAAACTAGTGTGAATAATATTATAGGCATGGAACCAATTCTTCAACATCTCCCCAACTCTATTGCAATACAAAAGAAAGCGAGGATGGGAATCTTTAACATGATTTAAAAAGATTCATCTACAGATAACTTTAGAACTTTTGCTTATTATAATTCCTTTAATTGAATCTTTAACATGAATTAAAAAGATTCATGTTCAAATAACTTCAAAACTTCTGCTTAATTTAATTCTATCAATTGAATCTTTCTGCATCAACCTTTTTTAACTACAGTCACACAACAGCAATTTCCAGCTCAAAGACCTTTTATAGCTATCAAGTATATCAACTTTTCTTTTTCCAACTCAAAAAGGCATCAATTTTCATAATTCTAACAGTACATGTAAGATTAGTAACATTATCAAGCTTAATCACATTAAATTCCTCACTAACCTTGAAAATTCAACCGTTATCATTACAAAATTTACGGTTTCAAAAAAGTTCAAAAAATCGGATCTACGTAAGAATTCTCTCTGAAACTCAATTATTTCATTTCTAATTTTGATCTAAATCGCTAAACTCAGTCAAATAAAGTCACATAAATCAAATCATTCCAAAAAGATCACAATTCCAATATTTCCAAATGAGATCACTCCGATCTATACAAAATTACATCAATTAATCATATTCGAATATCTAAAACAACCGTCATTTCACAAAAAAAAAAGAAAAAATGAACGATTCAAATCAAAGATTCAAGGAAGAAATGCAGAAAATAAAAAAAAACGTACGTTTACCACCACCAAGAACCTTGTGAACCGGCTTATCTCTGCCAAAAAAAAATGAGAACGAAAATTAGATATACAAAATTAACAAAAAATTAGATTAAAAAAAATGAACGAAGAGGAATACTTACAACGAGCGACCGAGAAAAATGAAAATCGCACAAAAAAATCGCAGATCTGAAATGAGACCGGCGAGATGATGAAGGATGAAGACCGGCGAGATCTGGAGCCATTGATGAACGAACGAAGTTCGGCGAACGGCGAAGAGAGTTGAAGGAAATCAGAGGCGGCGACCCGATGCGTTCTTGTGAGTGGAGAGAGTGGTGAGTGAAGATAGAGGGTGAGATTGGTGAATGAAGAACTGATGAACGAGGATGATGGAGTGTAGGAGAGAGGAGTTGAACTGTTGAAGGAGTGAGGAGAGAGACCGAAAGAATGAAAACGGCCAAATGTTGTGGGTTTAAAAAGAAACCCTAGTTGGTGGGTGCGTGCCTCCTATAATTAATTTAAAAAGTTTATTGCTGCGGTTTTTAGCAAGAACCGCAGCAATATATTAAAATATTATTTTTTTAATATTATTTTAATATATTCTGCTTGATTCTTTGTAAAACCGCAAAGAATATATCTGTCAAAAAGTCTAATTTTTTTTTTTTTAAAATTTCCGTTGAAAAGATATTGCTGCGGTTTTTGGCCGAAACCGCAGCAATATCTTTATTTTATATTTTACCTTTTCTTTTTACGTGATATATTGCTGCGTATGGGTAAAACCGCAGCAATAAGCAATTATTCTACTAGTGTTTAGTTTTTTAAAGAAGGCTAATCATATTGTAGTCCTAATAACTCATAGGCTTCATAGCTACTAAAAGAAGTAAAGAAACGTTACTAAATCTACTACCCTCCATAAGCAGATAATTATTATATTCCTTTGTCATGCTTTCATCATCTACCTTTACAAAATCTAGCTTAACCTTATCCAAGTCCTCAGCTATTATTCCTATTAAAGAAAAAGAAATAACATAAAACTCTCAAGTGTCAATATTCTTGTACTATGAATCTATGATAGTATAGATTAAGACTAATTGTACTGATCATTAGGAAGAATACCTAGTTTTGTAACTCCAAGGGAAAAAAACAAAAAAGGCAATTATTGCTCGACGTCAAAGTTTATAAGCACATAAAATACATGTATTTCTACTATCATCATAGCATGATGTTATCTTATATTTGTGATATAGTAGTCTGTAGACTGTAGATATTAACATTATATTCATCCTAAACTTCTTATCCATTGTTTTGAGAATACAACCAACAAACACACTTAATAAACACCACCTTGCATTCCCCACTCTTTTCCATTTCTTCTCCTAGTAGACAATAGAAGTAACTACGTTAGTTAGAGCACTTTCTTAAGACAAGACTTAACACCCACCTCCTCCAAACTATTCTTATTATTAATCCCTCTTTCCCCCCCAACTCATTATCCCACACTCACACCCACACCCACACCCACACCACACCTACAAAATGAATCAAAACTACGGCCGCCTAACCCCCACCCCATCCACCCGAACCACCACCCTCGACGGCCCGCCCGGCCCAAAACCCCAAGCCCGAACCCGAACCCGCCGCATTATCCTCCTCATCCTAGCCGGGGCCCTCCTGATCGCCGCGGCCGCCTTCGGGATCCCAGCCGCCGCTCGGCCCCTCCGAACGGCCCGCGGGCCCGGCCCGACGAGGGTGATCCGGGAAGCGTGCGGGCTGACCCGGTATCCGGAACTCTGCCTGTCCTCGCTGGCGGAGTTTCCGGGGGCGGCGGCGGCGTTGCACCCACGTGAGGTGGCCCACATTACGGTGAACATGACGTTGCGCAAGTTTGGTACGGCATTTTCGACTTCGACGGAAATAAGGAACTGGAAGATGGACACGTGGTCGAGGTCGGCGTACGAGGATTGTTTGGAGCTGTTGGAGGATTCAGTTGACCTTCTTGCACGCTCGCTGCTCTCTGTCTCTCAAACGACGTCGTCGGTGGAGGAGGAGAGTGTTACTGTTAGTGATGGTAGTAATAACCAGGTGAGTTGTAACAGTAGAGCTAGAGTAGTAATAGTGACAGTATAACTGTATAACTAACGACATTAATCATGGGGTTACTGTTTAGTTGTTTACTGTTCCCTCCGTCCCATAATATAGTGCTTGTTTCTCTCTCTAAAGTCAAATTTTAAAATCTTTGACCAAATATTCTCATTAATATATAAAAAAAACATACTCATGTAGGATCTTATTAGGCTCGCCTCAATGTATATTTTCATAATATCAACTTTTTATATTTTTTATTAATACGAAATTGAAGATATTAAAGGTCAAATGTAAGCCGTGTAAAAAACAAACAAGCACTTATGTGAGGGAGGGAGTTTCACTAAGACACTAATTTTACTGTTACTAATATATATTAATGCTGTTTTAGTGTAATGATCGAAAAACATCGATCATAATGTACGTGGAAATTGGAATTTCAGTGTAGTGTCGGAATGCTTTTGGATGATAAAAACAATTCATACTTACTATAAGTTTTAAAATTTGACTGTTATGTTAGTTTCTACTTGTCCTAAAAAATTGTAGATTTATAAAATAATACTATTGCGTTTGCTTTTATTTAATAATAGCTGTAATAGTAAAATTATGAGTTATGATGATCTGTTTGTAGAATGAACACATTAAAACGAGTTACTAATGGCTCATCCGGAAATATATGTTGAAATGAATCTAATAAAATCTTACATGACTATATTTATCCTTACTCATAAATCACAACCAATTATTAAAGTAAATTATGTGAATAATGTAAAAGTGCAAAACGCATAGATTAAAAATAAATGAAGAGTAACTGTCAGATTTTGTTTGTTGCTCATTTTGATGAGCCAAAAAATTACCTTAGTTATATAAGTTAGATTATTTTTCTAACGATTAATTTTGTATAAATGTCTCTTTAAATAATTATATGCAAACAAAAAATATCTCTTTAATCCTTGTTTTGATCTCCCATAGCACATCAAGTTGTACATGAATAATGTTTATAATCAGATCCAATATTAATTTTAATAATTTATCTATATATACAAAAAATGTCTTTTTAATCTCTATTTTGATTTCCTTCCTCAAAATGTCAAAAAATCGTAACTAATTAATTTGAGGGGACCAATAATCCAATATAATTCCCACCACTTATGTCAATGTTATTTTTTTCATATTGGAAAAGCAGGAAGGGTCCCACCAAGATGTGGTGACATGGCTAAGTGGGGCAATGACAAATCAAGACACGTGTACGGATGGATTTGATAACTTGGGTGGGAACGTCAAGAATCAAATGGTTCAAAGCCTTCAAGATTTATCTGAGCTAGTTAGCAATTGTTTAGCTATATATGCGGCTTGTCATAAACTTGATGACTTTTCAAGGACTCCAATTCAAAACCGGAGGTTACTAGGATTCGAACACGAGTTCAACCCGACAAATCATGGGTTTCCTAAGTGGATGACCGGATCCGAAAGAGTTCTTTTGGGTACTCCGACCCAAGTTATACAAGCGGATATTATTGTGGCACAAGATGGGTCGGGTACTGTTAAGACTATTACTGAGGCTATCAAAAAAGCTCCCCAAAATAGTGCACGTCGCACTATCATCGTTGTCAAGGCTGGAACGTAAGTTTTCTCGTTTTTCTTTGTTTAAGTATAGATATGTCTATTTACTTCTTACGTAAAAGAAAGTATATACTTATGTGCATAATTAGAGCTAGGTACGGTCTGTGTCGAGTCAGCAAGCCTTGTGATACATCGATTCGAACTTGACACGAGTCAAAAAAATTGTGTCATGGTGGCCGGTGGGTCTTTGTCAATTCTCTAGATTGGGGTCATGTATGGCCCGTCCCATGTGCGGTTTCCGAGACCCTTTGTAATGCTCGTGCTGTTATTTTTCTTAAATGATTGTTCATGCAATAGCCATTAGCCAACAGTCTAATACTACCATGCTGATCCTAGCGACCTAGCCCAACTCATGCTCGAGTATGTGAACTATGATGTAGAAAAAATTGCTATTAGAAGAGACCAATATGATGTCCCAATTTCTACGGCTTTGTGCATTTTAATAAAATTTCTAAAATTTAGTGGAAGATACCAAATTGTATCTACTAATCTACTTTAATTTATCCCTGACCCTATTATATAAGTATATTAGAAATGTTACCCTAGTAATTTACTCCTTCTGTATTTTTTTTAGTTTGTTCACTTAGAATTTTGACACTTTTCATAATTGGAAAGAATTTCTCTATTCTTCTCAATTTATAAGATAAAATATATTCATGTGAGTTCTTGTTTGATTAGTCTCAAGGAGTACTTTATTAATATTATATCATTGTAATTTTTTTAATATATAATGAAAAATATTAAAGGTCAAAGAAGTATATATTAACAAACGCGCACAGTTAAAATAGACAAATTAAAAAAATTGAGGGAATTCCAATTATAACTAATTGACAAATCTATGATATTTCATAATTAGATAAAAACAAAGACACATATATGATATGATTAAAGCTATCAGTTTTTGTTTATTTTTTATATTAATGTTTCATTATTATTTTTGGGTGCAATGCCAATATGGCAGATTGGCAGTAGTGACTAGTGAGCATTGAGTAGTGACGCCCAGCTCGAATGAGAGATTGACTTTGAAAAAGAAGGAAATCATCAAGTAAATTTCGGAAAATGACTATCGCCTCGCCTCCCACTTCTCACGTGAATAATTTGGTACCTTGATACTGGCCCTGTTTGGCAAATAGAGTTTAGAGTTTTGCTGTTAGAGTTTAGAGTTTGTTGTTAGAGTTTTAACTTTTTGTTCAACAGATTTGACTGCTGATTTGACAACTTTTTTTTATAAATGTGTTTGGTAACAATTAACTGATTGCTAAAAGCTTATTGCCATTTATTTGTGTGAAAAATGACATTTATTGACATTTTAATACATATGATAGTATTATTTTTAGAGGCAAAAAAGTCATTGAACATATTTTTACCTAATCCCCTAAATAAAAAGCTCCTATTATGAGCTTTTTCATTTTGAGAGTTTTTATTCCAAAACTCTCTCTAAAACTCTCTTTTACCAAACACCCCTTTTAGAGTTTTTGACTAGTCAAAAGTCTAAAAGTGGTCCAAAACTCTCTTTTTGCTCCAAAACTCTAATTGCCAAACACCCCCACTAGCTTTCAATTCTGGGTGTCGGTACTAGATTTGCTTTTCTACTGTTCCTTCTAATTAGTGCTTTAAAATTTTTGTGGCCTTTACTAGTTGAACCAAACGAATCCACTCATTAGTAAAGTCTAGCCTTCGCAGTTTTACATTGTATTAGAGGTGATCATGGGTCGGGTCGCGCTTGGCCAAAAAAATGGTCTATTCGTCCCAAAGCCTTGGGTCGGGTCGGGCCACGACCCGAAATTCCCACCCCATAACCCACTAATTCAGGTCGGGTCAAGCGGGCTTTTCGGACCGGATCAAAATTTAGACTAATTTTACATATTTAAGTTGCCCGTGACCCGTTTTTTGCCCAAAAATCGGGCCGGACCGGGCCCGAACCACAGGTCGAAAAGGCGTGCCCAGAACCCGCTCATTTCGGGTCGGGCCCCATGTTGATCACCTCTACATTGTATATATGTACAAATAAGATGGAATTTTCTTGGTCGGACCAACCCAACCGGTGATTTCCGATTAAAAAGATAGACATATAATTAAGTGGCAAAGTAACACTACCTCCATTTTTTTAGTTGACTCATTTTTCTTATTGAGAAATTTATTATTAGTTGACTCATTTCCTTTTTTAGCCAATTTTCAAAGGAAAAATTGAAAAGGACGCTTTTGGAAGGTGGATGTTTAGGATCCTTTAATTTTCCTAAACTTGAATATGAAGTACTTATAGAATTTGGAATATGAAGTAATAGTTAGGGTACGAGCCTACGAGGTATAGTACTGAACATTAATCGTTATAAAGTGCATGTATGTGCAGTAGAAAACTAAAGTTGAGATCTATATTTTGTTTCCCAACAATTAATCAAATTGTATTGTTTTAGTTATGAAGAAGATAATTTGAAAGTGGGACGAAAGAAAACCAACTTGTGGTTTTTAGGTGAAGGCAAGGGTCGAACTGTGATCACTGGAAAAAAGAGTGTGGGACGGGATCAGATTTCCACGTTTCATACAGCTGCGTTTGGTAAGCTTCTTATATTAATTAATCAAATTATCAGATTACCCTTGTAGTATTCTATCTACACAATTAGGCATTAAGTTCATAATTTTTACTCTTTCTTTTTTCCTCGTTTCTTTTGGTCTCATTCATATTTTATTTTTTTGCTTCATTTCGAGTACGTATATCACTTTTGAGATATTTATGATAATGAAAATCTCTACTCTATTGATTTCTCTTCTACTCTAGTTAATTAAAGATGTACCTTTATGCTAAACTACCTATTTTTTCCACTTTCTTAAAAACTATGCCCAAACCTATTGTTGTAATAAAAAAAGAACGGAATATATCACTTTTGAGATGTTTATGATAATGGAAAACTCTTACTCTGTGCATCCTCTTCCTCGATCATCGTACAAAACTGTCGCATATATAAGAATTGACAGATTATGAACTCCACAAAGTTATTTTGTGGCTATAAAAAATAATACTGAGTCATATATTTCAGCCTTTACGTTAAGACCAAGTGTAGCAATACAAATCCAGGTCTCTTTGTCGAAGGAATTCGACATAGTTGGGCCTATAAAAATTTGATTCCTGTCTATATGTAATTTACTTTTTAGTCCTGTGGGCCTTATAAACCCACTAAAAATCCCATCCTACATTGCAAAGGACAGAAATACCTCAATTACTAATTGGTCAGTGATTGCAGTATTCACGCTATTGTACATTTGTACTGAAGCCCGAAAATGACATTTCCCCAATCTCCACTCTATATTTGTCCAAGTTTCTCATTATATGGAATCTATATATACTACTCCCTCGTGACCTTATATAGTTATACTTAGGGATGACAATTGGACGGGACGGGTGCGGAGGATGATACCTCCACACCTGCACCGTATAAAATTCCCATCCCGCCCCACCACTCATTGCGGGAGAAAATTTCCGACCCATCCCCACCCCCAGCAGGTACGTATTTAAACCCATCCCAGCGCCACCACCCGCAGGTACGTATTTAAACCCATCCCCGCGCCACCACCCGCATGGGTACCCGCACCCGCTTCGTATCCGCATCGTACCCACTTCATCCTTGCCCCACCACCCACATGGATACCCGCACCCGCGTCATACCCACATATTTATATTTTGCACAAGATAAAATTATTAATAATATAAGTATATAAATAGAATTTTAATAATAAATATGCGGGGCGGGCGGGGAGTGGGGCGGGGCGGGGATGGGGTGGGTATAACATAAAATCCACACCCGCTCCACCACCCATCGCAGGTACGATTTTAATCCCCATCCCCACCCTATCCCCGCCAAACCTAGACCCATCCCACTGCCATCCCTAATTATACTTCCTCCGTTTTTTTATTTGTACCATCAAATGTTGTCACAAGAAATTAGAGAGGAGAGAGATTAAAAAGAGAAGCCATGTGTTAAGAGAGAGAAATATAGAATATATTGTGAAAAATTGATATAGTGCAAGTAATATTTGAAATTTTCCAAAATGAAAAACAGTGTGCAAGTAAAAAAAAACAGATGAAGTATCATATATATAGCGAGGTAGTACAATAAGGCGAATATATTATTACTTTATTTCGCTCTAAGTAGTCTACTAATGTTCTTTTACATTGTTATATTGTAGCTGCTACTGGCACTGGGTTTGTAGTTCGAGACATTACATTCGTAAATGAAGCTGGGCCACAAAACCACCAAGCTGTAGCCCTTCGTGTAGGCGCAGACCATGCTGTGGTCTATCGTTGTGAGATTAAAGGATACCAAGACACTCTCTATGTACACTCGCAACGTCAATTTTATAGGGAGTGTGATATATATGGAACAGTAGATTTTATATTTGGTAATGCAGCTGTTGTGTTCCAAAATTGCACTATGTGGGCTCGTAAACCTATGGCCCAACAAAAGCTCACTATTACGGCCCAAAATCGAAAGGACCCGAATCAAAACACGGGCATGTCGATCCATGCTTGCCAAGCCCGACCCACCATGGACCTTGAGACCAACAAATCCAGCTTTCCAACATTTTTGGGCCGTCCATGGACAATGTTTTCTAGAGTTGTGTATATGGAGTCTTACTTGGGTGATCACATTGATCCAAAAGGATGGATAGAGTGGAATGCAACATCTCCCTTAGATAAGTTATACTATGGTGAGTATGGCAATGTTGGGCCACGGGCCGATACGTCACAACGGGTCAAGTGGTCCAATTTGCATGTGAATATGTCTAGGGGAGATGCAGAGAAATTTACTGTGGCCCAATTTATATCTGGCCAAGATTGGATAACTACAACCGGAGTTTCATATCAATCAGGATTATCAGCTTAATGACATAGTTTACCCATGTGTAATTGTGAATTGTAAGGTCACCCCCCAAAATTAACAAAAAAAAGGGTGTGATTTTTTTGTGCTATATGGCTTATGGGTAAATGCATACTCCAAACGTGGTCGGCCTTCTACACTCCAAATATAAAATGAATTTTGGGAGTACCTCATATATATATACTACATCCGTTTCACAATACATGCACCGTTTCTATATGACACACAAATCAAGGGTGAGGAGGAGAGAGTGTTGTGATTGCATTTGAAACCCATGTGATTATGTTTTAAAGGAGGGGGTGTATTGTAAAAGTAAAACATCCAAAAGAGGAAAATGGTGCATGTATTGTGAAATGAAGATAGTATATGATTATATTACTATAAATATATAAATTCCATACTATAAATATATAAATTCCATAAATTTATACATCTTAGTAATGACATTAGTCCTCATGTGGTTAGATTTTTTTTTTGCACCCGTCTTCTAATACTTGACACTATTATCACAAAACATTATCGTGATACTTGACACCATTTGGTTATACTAAGTATTAGTTACTAATACACACAAAGAAAAAGAATATATAAGAACTTATCACAATTCACAAAACATTAAAGTTACCATTTGGTTATACACGACAATTTTTTTAAACTTTAGTTTTCGTTACTATTAACTTGTCCAATTATATATGTTATGTGAGATCGCTTGACCTAAGAATTTATAATAATATATTGTATCAAACGACCTTTTGTCACAACTTATTGTGAGATTAGTATGAACTCATAATTATTTTATGCATAACTTCTTTTTATCTTTTTGGACGTAATTTTTAGTTTCTCGTAATTAATGTACTATGGTCTTTACTTAAAAGCAGATCCAAGATATTCAAACAAGTATGCACAACTAAATAATACTACCACAATATAAATTCAACTTGATCAATCATAACAAGTCCAATATACACCTTTCAACAATGAAATGAAGATTAGGCATTAGGCAACACACACGTTTAAAGACATCCACTATTTGCATATGTTTTGGCCTAGCTATCTATATCATGAATATATAGACCATGCAAGAGGTGATCATGGGGCGGGTCGGGCCAAAAAAAAATTTGTTCATTGGCCGGGCCGGGCCCAAATCCGGGTCAAAAAATTGTGCCCAAAGCCCGTTATTTCGGGCCGGGTTGAGCGGGCTTTTTCGTGCCGAAACGGGCCGGGCCAAAAAAATTAGACTAAAACGTCTTTTTTGACTTGTCCAAAGCCCGCCCAAAAAAAAAAGGGGAAAAAACTACCCAAAAACCGGGCCAGGCCCGCGGACCGGGCTGGAGTTGATCAGCTCTAGACCATGCCATATATAAAAGGGTTTTAAATTTTATATATGGGTGTAATGCTGTATGTATAAATATAATGAATGGTGCATGCATGTGAAAAACTGTAAGAACAAATTCGGAGGGACAGATGAGATCAACGTATATATATACTGAAAAGGCCATGCAATTATTATGTATTTCTATGTATGAATGCCACTTAGTTGAAAGGACCACCCTTAATTTTTGTAATTTCTAAATTTGGGAAGTCCCATGTTTTTACCTCTTTATTCTCCACCATCTCTTCTGAGTTCTCTAATGATTATACCATATGCATGTTACCACTAGCTGAATCATGTGACAATATTTGACCAGCTGTTATATTTCACCTAATCTTCAACCATCTCAAGAATCTTCAGATCAGTATGTACATTAACAACGAATGAGAAGTTCAAGAATTTTCATGGTAAGATTATTGAGTGTAAAATTTCTAAAGTTTGAATTTATATTCCCTCCGATCCTTAATAAATTTCTCATTTCTAATTTAGGCACTATTTATAGAAAATCTTTTTAAAAAAATTTCCAATATATAAGATAAAACATAGTCATATGAGGGTCTTGTTTAATTAATCTCATTGTGTACAGTGTATATATGAAATATCAAACTTTTATAATTTTTACCAATATGTAATTAAAGATATTAACGATACAAAACATGCATTGACAAACATGTATGGGAGAAATAGGAAATATATTAAGGAACAAAGGGAGTACATAGCAAGCAAGGAAATAAAATACTTTTAATGACCAAAAATGCGTTGACTTTTTTTTTGGTTCAAAATTGTGGGAGAAAATAAAATTACTCTTGTGGAAATTGCTTGAGATTCGAGGAGACCTAGAGGGTGAGTTTTTCAATTTTAGTTTAAGTATTATTAGAGGAATGTAATGGTGGATTGGTGGTGCGAAGTGCGGACATAGATATGAGAGAGAGAGCGCACTAGGATATGGGAAAAATAGGGTGGGGAAAATAAAAAAAAGGGTTTAAAGAGGTCAAATAATATTACGTGACTTTTTTTAAAAAAAGTCAACACCGGAAACCGGCATAAGGTTGTTGTCAACAACAAAATGGTAAAATTAAGGTAGTTTGGGATAACAAATTTTTTATAAGGTAGTTTCTCGCAAAAACTTGAAAGTTAAAGGTAGTTTGGGACAGAAAATCCTAAAATAAACAGAGAAAGTATATAGTATCAACTAAAAGTTCATTTGATGATCAAATTGGACATTATCAACCCGAAATTCACCTCATGTTTACATATGATCAACCTTGATTAAATCTGATTAGTCTTGATAACTTATTTTTTTTTAAGTAAAGAGCACACACCCTTAATTTTCTAAAATGAATTTATCACGCACTACCGAAACTCATTGCCTCTTTTTCAAATTTATATTTCCTCTACTTGCAATTATTTGACTTTCACGCTTGTTTAAGTATTATAAGAGGAATTTAATGGTAGATTGGTGGTACAAAGTGTCGACATAGATATGAGAGAGAGAGCGCACTAGGAAATGGGAAAAATAGGGTGGGAAAATGAAAAAAAGGGTTTAAAGAGGTCAAGTGATATTACGTGACATTAAAAAAAACTCGTTGCCTCTTTTTCAAATTTATATTTCCTCTATTTCACATTCTTTTTTATCATTAAAATCTCTAATTTTAAATTTCAATCAGTCTAAAATCATAAAAAAGACTATATATGGAAACTACAGATTTAGATTAATCCAACAAGGCAACAACATGTTAGTTAATAGCATTTTTCTCTTATCTATCATAAAAAAAGTTGTATCATAATCAATAGATGAATATGTAAAAGTCAAACGATTGCAAGTATTAAGAGATGGATGAAGTACATACTATTGAAATTTATTCTAACATAATGAAATGACGACGAAGGATCTAGTATTTTTTTTTCTTTTTTGAGGTGAGGCTCTAGTTACTTTAAAGGAAGTAGTCGTTGAAGCTTATCGAGAAAATAAATTCATTATAATAAGGAACTTACAAGCTAATGTAGCGCCGTTTTGTTTCCAACATGGCATTGGTACGCTAACATGGCATTCTTTTAGAAAAATATTAACAAATTTGCATATAAAGTGCCTTAAACCTATGACCTTTTATGACTTGGGCGTGTGACAAAATGTCAACCCCAAACTATCATCCTTTTTATCTTATTAGATTGCGGAGGCATAGGCCTAACAACTAGTTTTGTCATTAATTACACGTTCAATATTTTTTTATAGATTGTTTTTTTTGACATATTATGATTAGGATAAGTTGATGAAAAAAAGAGAGTAAACTGAAAATAATTCAGCCGTGCAACACGATAAAGATTATTGTGAGTTATTCAGTGAAATTATATTGGATAAAGGCTGAGTAATTAATTGGATGGTGAAGCAAGCAATTGGATAGGTGTGAAATGTATCTGTATGAATGCTGAGAAGGATATGCAAGGCCACAAGGGGACCATGTGGTCGTCCAATACGTCAGCTAATTTTCTATTTTTGGTTCTCCTAATTAACATGCAATATTAACTAGCTAGGGTTTTCAAATGTAACAAATTTCAACAATATGGACCTAATTAAATTGACTACCATGATTGTGACATATCAAATTATATAGCATCCAAAAAATTCGCCAACGGTAAAACCATGTAAATTTGGAGACAAATTAAGGGGGAAACAAAATATATGCCTATGAAGCTATTACTTATTTACTTTTACTAATTTGTTCAATTATGTTTGTTTTGACATAGTAATATGGTAAACCAGTTTTAACTATTAATCCATCTATGGGGAATTAGTAAATACATATACTCTAGAATGTTTGCATCAAAAAAAATTCTAGACTGTTTTGAAAGAACAAAAATCATAGTCTTTTCTGCTAGAAAGCATATTATCTGCTAAAAAGCATATGATTGGGTCTTAAAGCGCATTTTGCGCTATATTCAGGGCACCATTGATCATGGGTTACATCTATATCCTTCTGCTCCTACTCGACTTATTACTTACACTGATGCAGATTGGGGTGGGTTTCCTGACACTCAACGTTCGACTTCTGGTTATTGTTGCTTTTTAGGTGACAATCTTGTCTCTTGGTCGTCGAAGCGCCAACCCGCCCTTTCTCGTTTGAGTGCGGAAGCAGAATACGTACCGTGGTGTTGCTAATGTTATGAAGCTTCTTGGCTTTGCAATCTTTTGTTTGAGCTTCATTGCCCTCTTCCGAAGGCCACTGTTGTCTATTGTGATAATGTTAGTGCTATCTATCTCTCCGGCAACCCCGTTCAGCATCAACGCATCAAACATGTTGAAATGGACATCCATTTTGTCCGGAAAAAGGTAGCGATTGGTAACATTCGGGTGCTCTATGTCCCTACTCGCTATCAGTTTGCTGACATCTTCACAAAGGGTCTACCGCGGCAACTTTTCTTGGAGTTCAAATCCAGTCTTAGCATACGTCCTCACAGCTAGACGGTGGTCGTCTTCCAATATATCGTCGGCCTCCTGATCTCTTCCAATAGAAGGTAAAATTAAAATTCTTTCCATCTTCTCCTCTTTCCTTTTAGTCCAATTTGTTACCGACCGAAGGTATAACGACCAAAACTGGAGATCAGTATTGTAATTAATGACCGTCTTAGATGGTCGGTAAAAATGAGCCTCCTTATAGTGTCGGGTGAAATAGACTAACCTAAAGATTTCCTGAGTGAATATTTACATTATAATCACTTATCAATAGTAAAACTAATCAAGTTACAGGCCATATTTTAATATCGTACATTATGCACTAATTTATAATTGATAATAGTTAAATACAAAACTACGCGTTTATAAATAGGAGGATTAAGATGAACATTCTTATCTGATTCTGATTCCACTTATAAACCAACATGCAACTTAAACATATTAGTCAGGGGGGTCAGTTGGATGTTGATTCTCTAATGTGAAAACAAACCCAATTGCTGTAAAGGAAGATGAGATCAGGTGAATAAAACTTAGGTTTAATGAACAACTCAACTTTTATCCTAGAATAGAAAGACTACATTTCAGACACTGAAAAGTGGTAAGCTTTTTGAAAGACAAGAAATATGATTGGATAATCTCATCATCTTCACTAAACTTCTTAAAATAATCGTAATAAGCTATTCAGAAATAATCCAAGTATTGAGACCTTCTCAAAATAATCCAAAATGTTATTCTTCCTATATACTCTAATACTCTTTCCAATTTCCTAAATTTTACTCATTTTCTATTTACGTTCCTCTTTTAAATCGTACTCACTTTTGTTTTGTACTTTCTCCGCTCCAAAATTAATGCAACACTTGCCTTTTTTTAGTTGTTCTTTAATTAAAATGCAACACTTCTATATATGGAAAAAGATATACCTACACATGAGACCAATTACACTAAACAACTCTTCTCTCTCCTTTCTTTAACATAAATATTAACACAATACCCCACAACCAACTCTCTCCTACCTTTCAGAAGAAAAAAACTCCCTCCTAAATCTCCATGCCATATGCAAGTGTTGCATCCTTATTTCGCTTTTTTTTCCTTTTTGATTACGCAATATCCCCATAATATAATATGCGATACACTTCTCTACTCTTGTTTACTTAAAATTAACTTAAATACTCATAAGTTGGTCCCTTTTTCCTATTTTCTTGGTTATTGGAGTTATAGAAAATAGAACTTCGGCAAACGGAGGGAATATAAAGCTCCAAATTAAAAAGGCTCCAAAATGACTAAAATCTAACACTTAATTTAGATAATTATGTCTTTAAAAAAAATCAAATAATTGTAAGAAGTCCTCCAATAACTTGGGATTATTCCTATACATTTAAAAGTTGGGATCATTTTGAGAAGATAGAGCGAAAATTTAGATTATTTATGTTTATTTTTCCAAAGACAATTGAAATACCTTTTTAATTTCTAAACTAAAATCAAATAAAGGAATTCTCCAAGAACCCTCCTTATAAAATAAGAGCTTCAACCCCTATTGAGCATTTATTCTTAGAAACTTTACCACTTTGTTATGGTTTCTTGAGGATTAGAAGTGTTTTTAAGAAGTGAGAGAAAGAGGAGATCCAAATAAAGGTTGATTTGTGTAAATTCAGAAAGAGTAAAGAGAGAGAAAGAGGAGAGACAAAGAAAGAGAAAAAAGGTGTAAAAGGGTAAGCTTCTTAGACTTTGCTGATGCCTTGATCCCTCCTCAAATGGTGATGAAAGAGCTTTTTAAAACTGTTGTAATGATTATTATTGTTGCCTCAAAATTATATTTTTTTCCAGAATTTGATGCATAGCTTAATTATTCACCCTTGTTTTTCCTGTATATTATGCCCTTCACCAGTAACACACCATTTTTCCACTGCATCACATTTGTTTCTTTCCTTGTAGACTTAAATGTGGTGCTTTTTAAATAACTTTGCTTTGAATTTTTTTTTTTTTTGTTGGGAATATGATGTTATTTTTGACAAATTTACTCAACATAGGTTATGCCTTAAACCTTGGAATTTGTGAGTTCTTTTTCTGGTTAATAATTCAAAGTTACATGCAATATTTTCCCTTCCATACATTCTTTCTTTAACACACACACCTATCCTTAACAACATTCTTGCTTCATCATCTTCATCAATGAACTTTTTATTAATGATTCAAATCTTATTTCCTTGTTATATCATGCAATAAGAACATACAATAATATTATGATCATGATTTTAACTTATGCCCTTCTTTTTATTTTTTATGGAAGAAGGGTAACATATCATTATCAGTCACCATGGGAAGGGGAAAGATTGAGATGAAGAGGATAGAGAACAGGACTAACAGGCAAGTGACCTTTTCGAAACGACGGCAAGGGCTACTGAAGAAAACCAATGAGCTTGCCATTCTTTGTGATGCTCAAATTGGTCTCATCATTTTTTCTGGAACTGGAAAACTCCATACTTACCCTAACCCTACCAGGTTAAATTCTTTTTCTCAGTTTTGTTAATGTTATAAGTTGATTATAAATGTGGACTCTAGCCCTTAGAAGAAGAAAAAATGTGGGCTCTAAATTAAAGTATGAGATCTGAGTTTTGGCTTTAATGTTTTGAATTTTGCATGTTTATGATGATGTATAGTGACATTCTTTTTGTGTATCAGAGTAGCTAGGGCTTTCTTCTCATCAATTTTCTGATGTTGTTCATGTGGTTTTGAAATGATTGCTTATCTCAGATTTGTTTTTAATTTAACTGCAGATTTCTGGACCTCTATCTTTGACCAATTTCTTTAGTCTTTTGAAAAAAAAAAATTGAAGTTTTTAGATGCAATATGCCCTTGTCTAGCTAGCACTAATAATTTGAAGAAGTTATCCCAAATTATTATAAAAATATCAGATGCACTATGTTTAATTTTCATTTGCTTTCCATGTAAAACACATGATATATGGTAAGGAGTTTGTTATAAAATAAAATTAAAACACACTTTGGGAATTAGGAAATCTCTATCAATTCATAAACAAAATCATCTGATCTCTATCTCATTTCTTTGTATCTCATATATGTCTGTCACTACTTCATAATGAAAACTATCTTAACTATTTTTGCATACTTCACCCTAATTTGAGTTCCTAAGAAATAATTTAAATGTGAAGATAAGAACTTTTTTCTACCAAGCAATGTCTTGTTATGTTTTGCATTTTTGCAATGTATACTTATGCTTACATGTACTTTACTTTAAAGCATTTAGCTTCACAAAATCAAACTTATAAATTCTACTCCAAAGTAGTAGCTTATTAATTACATGTTTATGTTCACGAAATTCATATTGAGCACATGACATTGTGTAATAATTAGCTTAATTTATAAGGTGTTATGCAAATGTGCACTTAACTTTCTTTTTGTTTCTTCTAACTAGTCCTCTTCTTTTCATTAACATTCCCTTATTCCTTCCATAAAAAAGCAGCCTTGAACAGATTATTCAGAGGTATCTCCATGTTCAGGGAATTCAGCTTCCATTACATGATAATCGGGTAAACTTAATACATATTCAATCAATATAATATATATAATAGCTTGTTTAAATCCAACTATTTGATCATAAAATGCATGACTAATAAGTGTAATGAAATTTATGTACAGGATGAAATTTATCAGGAGCTGCAAGCTCTAAGGGAAGCAATTCACAATGGTGAGCAAAGCATGAGGCACTACTTGGGTGAAAATTTAGGTCCTCTTCCCCTTGAAGATTTGCATAAACATGAACAACAGCTTGAATCTTCCTTGAACATAATTCGAGCTCGAAAGGTAACCTCATTTTAGTTTCATTTGGTTGTACCACAAGAAAAAATAAATTGATGTCATTGTATGTTTTTCGGCTGGTCTCTTGTTAAACCGTCTAACCCGTTCAAACCATTAACTTTTTATGTATTTCTCGTAATACTTTTTCGTTCAAAATAAGTGAAACATTTCCAAAAAGTTTCTCACATAAATGAGAGAAGTGTTTCACTTATTTTGGAACGGAGGAAGTATTAGATTTCATATATAGACTAACTTTTCTCTATTTTTTCACAATGTTTTTTGTTATTTTTTCAACTAATATAGACCTTACTATATGCGTATAGTTTTGTTTTCAATGTGGAAAATATGCAAGATTAGTATTATGAAATTTTATTTAGTACTAGCTAGTTGTTTAATATATTTGTTTAAACAAGGAAAATGAAGATTATATTATGTTAAAATAATGATCTGAATACTGTTTGATTTCTGGTCTTCCAGAACCAGCTCATGCAACAGCAACTGGAAAATCTTCGCCGAAAGGTTATCCAAACTAAAAAATGATTACGTTTGTTCTAATTTCTTTATCCATTTTTACTAGTATAATTAACTCTCTTAACAATACTGTCAATGGTTTTCATTTAAATTATGAATATATCCTGACCTTTTTATGATTAATTTTGTGTTTTAATCCACTGTGTTACTGCAGGAACAATTGTTGCAGACTGACAATGGCAACATGTATCGTTGGGTAAGCAAATCATCAACTCTAGAATAATATAATTACTGTTAAGGGCGTGTTTTGTTCACCTTAAAAAATAAATTTTAGGTCCAATAAGTTCATATCAGGTCCAACACGACACTCAAAAGTTAGTTCCTATAAGGATCAATCAGGTCTAATAAATTCAGTTAAAATAAGTTCGGGTTTTTTCAAGTGAAGTGAATGCACCCAAAACTCCCTTCAATAAAAACTTTACAGTAATTCCAACAACATATATATTCATGCTAAAGTTTGTATAATACATTAGTCACAAATTAGCGGTCAAAGTAAGTACATGAATTATGCAAAAGTCAAGACGTTACAACTATTTAAAAAAACGGAGGCAGTATTATCTATCGAAAAAAAAACGAAATGTGATCTAATGGGAGTGCTATCATGATATCATTTTGTAAACTACACATATGTACAGTTGATGGGAGATGGGCAACTTCATGAGCAGCAGCAGCAGCAAGTAATAGGGCAGATGCCATTCATCTATGGAGGAGAAGATCAACCAAGTAGCAGCAGCACTATACTGCAGCTTGCTACTTCATCTTCATCACCTCATCAGTATTTTCCCTACCGCCTTCAACCAACTCATCCTAACCTTCAAGACTATGGTAAATCTTCTAAGTTTGTCGTTGTTTTACAATCGTTTGTCGTTAAGTTAGGGTCTGTTCGTTATCGTGTTTTGTTTCAGTTTTCTATTATTTCGTTGAGAACTAAAAACAAAAATATGGTAAAAATAAAGAAAAGTTTTCATTTTACGTATACATTTCATAATAAACATGATAAGTTAAAGTACGACTAATTTTAAGTTTATTATACCTACAACCCCCGGCATATGACATAAAATTTTAAAACCGATGACTGCAAACCGAGAGTAACGTTGAAGGGATCATTAGGAATAAATCAATATGTATGTGGTAATTTTGTGGGTGTGATAATTTTGCAGAGTGAGTTGTATTAAAGAAGCAAGGCTACGGGAGCAGCTTTGAACATGGAAATGCTTGTGGTTTCATAGTTGTAGAACTTACTGTTACAAAAGCTTGCTACTCATATTTATATATGTATGTCAGCAAATTAATTTACAAATTAAACCTGGAATTTCCTTTACTCATATCTCTGATGTATGAATTATCTTATTGTTGTGTTAACGATTTACCATTTGATTTGTGTACAATGTGTGGGATTTCATATATAGCCTTTGAGTAGTAATGCAGATGATTGATTAACTCAAAATAACTGGTCATTTTTTAATTGTGAACTTTTTCGCATAATTCATTCCTCCGTATGAAAAAATATAACAATAATACACAATTTTTTCAAATGTTTGAGAAAAATTGCTAGTTATCTGTTTCTTCAACTGAGTAATAGAAAAGACCCTAAGTGAGTTATATTTCACAACTCCTCCCACATTCTAGGCCATCCTTAACATGTAGCCAATAATGCCTAGATCATATACTTAGATTGAGGAGGAGGTTAAAAATATTCCAATAGTACAAACATCTCTCTTTATAAGTCGCAATTAGGTAATTCGAGTCGGATCATTTTCGGGTCAGTCTAGCTTTTGGGTCAAGTGAAGAAAACTCATGAGCTTTTATATTCTCCACAACTTTATTAATTATTAGGAAAAATGGATCAGAATACCCCCAACTTTGGCCCGTCCGCTTTTAATACTCCCAACTATGTGTTATCTTTAAATACCCCCAACTATTGGGGAGGTCCGCCAAAAATACTCCATTTACCTATTATGACCGGATGAACTGGTAAACCAAAACTCCCACCC
Source organism: Beta corolliflora (assembly GCA_947648045.1). Taxonomy (NCBI): domain Eukaryota; kingdom Viridiplantae; phylum Streptophyta; class Magnoliopsida; order Caryophyllales; family Amaranthaceae; genus Beta; species Beta corolliflora. Next base: position 484,729 of record CANSZD010000436.1, read on the forward strand.
CCTCCTCTGCTCATCATTCTCCTCTGCTCATCCCACCACCCCCCTGCCATCTTCCCTCACCCCCACTACCACCCTTCCCACACCCAGCCCCCCTCCCCTACCCCAAGCAGCCCCCCCAACTACCCAGCAGCCCCCTCCCCCCACCACCCACTGCTCATCTCTCTCCTCTGCTCATCCCACCACCCCCAGCCCCCACAAATCAGAATAAATAAACACAAGCATGAACATAAAACAAGATCCAAATAGTGTTTCAAAACCCAGAAAATTTCAAAACCTAGAAAACCCGTTTTCCTTACAATATCATAAACACAAGCATGAACATAAACAACAAAATGAAAACCCATAAAATTTCGAAACCCAGAAAACATGCTTCAGATTGTAGCCTTGGAGAGCTTCTTCGATCTAAATCAGCAAGAGTGAGGGTTCTGCTTCTTGTGTGGGATGATCCTACGGTCAGTAGCTTCTCCAAACGTATTCCTCTAATCATATAAATCCTTTTATATTGATCTCAATCTTCTAATATTTCTGTAAAGTGGGCTACGTGCAGATTCATAATTCGTTTATTATACCAACTCTTTAGGCATACTTTCTTGGAATCTTATGCTATCGACCGTGATTCTGACATATTAATTCCACATCTCACTTATCTTGGGTGTACAGGATGGAATCATGGCAACCCATGATGAGGAGACTCGTCGTTTCTTTAAGCATTATTCAGTACAAGTGCTACTTTGTCCTCGCATTGCTGGAAAAAGGCATAGCTGGGTCCAGGGGCGGATCCACTATGGGTTCACTGGGTTCAGGTGAACCCAATGATTTTTGGAAAAAAATTGCCCAGTTTTTCTTTTTTTTTTTTAAATAAAAAAAAATTGATTCTTGATATATATCATTCGCGTGCAACATGGAGCATGAAAGATGATGGTGTCAGGATGGTTTTGTTTCTCTGTGAAGCGCTTGCTTTGCATGCGCGCGGGCTGAGGTTCGATTCCCAGCATAAGCAAAACAACTTTTTTTCCCCTTTTCTTTTATCTAAATTCCAAAACATGAAAGCCTGCTCTCTGCCTCAAAGTCGACATTCATCCAAAACGACAAAACTTGTTGGGTTGTTACTATGATTCTGTAATTTTGTAATCCAAAACGGCAAAAAAAATTACTATGCTCTCTGCCTCAAAGTCCACATTCATCTAAATTCTGTAATTTTGTTAATCCTTTAAATGTTGAATGTGGAGTTGTTACTATGATTGAAGGGTCTACACTTTAGACCATATAGTTGAAATGTTGAGTAATGTGTTAAATTTGTTGGGTTAATTTCAATTAATTGTTTTTCTTGCTTATGTAATGTGTTAAATTAGTAGTGTTAATGTCTATAAATCATTGTTCTTGCTTGTGTAGATTGTAGAGTTGTTTTGTATTCAACTGTGACTGAGAAGGGTTTAGAATTTTTTTGGAAAGATCGTGCTGGGAATAGTATGGGTGAGTCAACTGGCCTGAAAGCTGACTTTGTCACCGGAATTTCAAGTTTTGGTGCCTTTTGACAAAATTTTTTTTAATAAGGTGCTGTTTCACAAAAAAAATATATTTAAGGTCCCATTTGACAAAAAATATATTTAAAAGGTCACATTTGACAAAAAATTCAAACTCGTAGGATGCTTTTGTAATTTTTTTTGATGTAATGTAATGAATTATCATCCTATCTAGCTATTGAACTTTAAGTAGATGAATGCAGTTTTTTTTTACCGGCTCCGAACCCATATGGTTGGATTTCTGGATACGCCACTGGCTGGGTCAAACAACAAAACCTGTTAAAGCTGTTAAGTTTTGCGGAGAGAAGGGGGGGAAATGGGGGAGCATTATTTGGTGTTGTATGTGGATCGCTTGGTGAAGCCTACAAATGTTGAAGAGAATGAGGGAGCTTCATCTTCTTCATTGTCATCATCGAATTGGGGGTTGGAGGAGAAAGCAGAGGAGAGAGAAGTAGAAGAATCAACAGGAGGGGAGGAAGATGAACCCCTCATTCAAGCTGGTGAATGTCGAATTTGTCAGGAAGAAGATTGTGTTTCGAGCTTGGAAGTCCCCTTTGGTTGCGGTGGCGGCTTGAAGGTATTGGTGGTAGGGGGAGGGGGCTGGGGTGGTTGGGGGACTGCGGGGGTAGGGGAGGGGGTCGGGGTAAGGGAAGGTGGCAAGTGGGGGTAAGGGAAGGTGGCAGTGGTGGTGGGGGGTGGGGATGGTAGGATGAGCAGAGGAGGGGGTGGAGGTGGGAATTTTGGTTTACAAAAGCTTATAGAGAAAATAAAAAGAGAAATAAAAAATTAAAAAAAATTACCTTGCTAACAAGTTAAATGCACGGCGCATTTTTTGGCCTCCCCAATAGTTGGGGGTATTTAAAAATAACTCATAATTGGGGGTATTAAAAGTGAACGAGCTAAAGTTGGGGGTATTCTGATCCATTTTTCCTAATTATTATTGATAATTGCATTTCACAACATTCAACACTGTTCTCCAGCAAGTTTGAGAGAAACTCAATCTAGAAAGGATAGAGTTCCTTAAGAGATCGAGCATTATTACCCTACAAACAAGAGGAACAACTACAGAGTAGCATCTTACACAAATAGTTTACATAGACTCTGCACAGCCATCAAAATATAGGATAGAGAGTCGATCACTTTTTTTTTTTCATTTTGTCACACTATTACATTTTCAAGGTTATTCAACACTATAGTCACATATCTACTAGCACAAGCTTTATGCAGACAGCTCATCAAGCCAGTGATCCATGACTGAAGAGATCGTCTCCAGAAATGCAGACTCGCTTGATTCCGGGAGCAATGCTTCCTCTGCTTCTCGGACGATCTGCTCGATCATAGATTCCTTATTCAAGGTTTCCCGACATATGATACTTCCAATGGCAAAAGGAGTCAGCCCTCTCGCAACACCTTTCTTTAGGAGCATAGTGGAAACTCGGAATACACGAGCACACTCAGGTGGTATGTCCCATCCATGAAGCTTCAGCAAACTAATATCTTCTTCAGCATCAAGGGATTCTATGTATTTGATGGTTTCGGGGGAGTATGGTTGACGTGCTTGAGGCCAATAAAGCCAATCGAATGTACAATCCTCAAACTGCAAAATGTGTTAAGAATACAAATTATAAGACCTTGGTATCTAAAATGCTCTAGAATTGACGATCAACTTCCAATACAATATCAATTTTGTTTAAAAGGCTAATAATTTATAGGGTCGGCTACATAATTTCAAAGAATCTATACAATTTATATGAAATTAGAGCACCAAAAGCCGCATAATTACGTGGCTAGTAATCACCTGAATCAATGTGTCCTAGACAAAAATTCCTAAGTCATTTCCCAACAAATTCAGGACAAGAAAGTGATCATTCAAGTTTCCTACAAAATTATTCAAGTATAGTGAGAAGTTTTTTAGTTTTCATTGAAATATTGAATCAAAGCCCTTCATAGGCTGCAAATTCATAAAAGCATATATAGGTTCAAACATAAGGCCGTTAACTCACAATGAACATCAAATATTCAACCTAAACATAGCATTTAGTTTGGAACTTGACTAAGAGCAATTACTTATCAGTTTACATGTCCTTTAAAATGTCTAGTTAGATGGGGGGGGAGAAAAAGCAAGCTAATGCAGAAGGAAGAAAAGAACCTTACCTTGCTTGGCAAACAATACCCATGGTCAATCGGAATGAGCACAATTTGACCTTCATGGTCTCGAGAGACCAAAATGTTTCCAGCATGTCTGTCTGCATTGGCTAGCCTAATATCCAGAACGGAGATCTTGTGAACCTCTTCAACTGGAAAAGCACCAGAACCCATGTCCTCACAACTCCCAAAATTATTCATATACATCTGCAGAGAACCAATCTTCATGTTTCCCAAAGAGCCCTCAAATCCATCAGGATGATAAAAACCCTCATGCAAGCACTTCACCAAAGCTGTAGGTGGAATGCCCGCAAATCCAACCTCTGAATGGTAAAGAGAACGAGGACCAGTTCTCGGATGATCCAAAATATATGCTGCAACTTCACGAAGAGCACCTCCTCCCACTTGAGTGCCCTTTTTCAAACCTTCACCATTCTTTGACTCAGGTAGCCCATTAGGGTTGTTCACAGCCATTGGCTCCTCGTCCATTGGTTTGAAAACTGAGATGTATTTCTGACCAGCTGGATTAAGCATAAAATATGCTCCTCCACAGCCCTCAGAAGACCTAACGGGCTGGTTTCCTTTATCTAACCCACTAAAAGTAGAACTAATAAGCTGCCTAATCACTAGAGGAAGCTCAATCTTAGGATTAAAGATAAGCTCTTCCAAAATTACTTCTCTACAAAACTGATTTCTTAGTGCACCAAGAGAGTGAACAGGTTGAACTCCATCGTCTTTTTCCTTTGGATCGGAAGCCAAGATCAAAACTTCAAAGTCCTTCTCAACAGGTTTACTTCTCACTTTGGCAGATTTTTGAACTAGTAAGTGAATAACAGCGTCATTGTTTTTACAATACTCCTGAATCTGATGTTGGTCCTGGAGTTCCTCGCCATCACAAAGCAATTCTTGATCTTTAAGATCAAAAAGACCATTACCCCTCCTAGCAATCTGCTGTTTCAGGTACCCCACATTTCTACTCCTCTCAACGTGGAACTCAAACTCCTTTCCACACACAGTCCTGACGGTAATAGCCTGAATATTCGAGAGACGGAGGACCAAGTGCAAGACAGTTTCATTGGCCACCCCATAGTCCCCAACAGGGGAATCATTTCGAGCCAGCTCTCTTCCATCAAAAACCAGCTTCTGATTCTTCACAAAAAATCCTTTGTGATTCTGAATCCTAAGCTTCACAGAAGCAACTGAATCGGACCCCAACACACGGATTGGAACAACCGATCCACCCACAGTTAGGTATAACAAGATTGATTCATTAGCCAAGTAACCATGCTGGCCTGACAGAAGGCTCGGGATGGTCAAGGAATCCTTCTGAACTGGACGAAGAGCAACACTTGCCATCGACATTCTAAACTTCGTCAATCAAAATCCTTCTACCCTACATCCCACACAAAAGAAACACATTCAATTTCCACGACTACAAACAACCATTGAATTTCTTCACACCTTATGTATCAGTCAATCAATAACTACCTTAATTAGGCCACATATCCAAATTCATGAAATTCTCAATATTTCTTAGGTGCAACCAAAAACTAAAAGATTAACAAAAGGAATAACTGTTTCAAATTCTACCTAAACCTCAAAACTAGAAGAGAACTACTAATTACACAAATAATCACACAAAAAAATGAAATCATTTGTTCAACTTCTACCTAAACCTACACAGTTAAAAACATAATTTAATTCAAAATGTACTTAATCTCACCACATATCAGAAATTCAACATCAAATTCGCCTTATTTAGAACATCCTTAAAACCTCAAATCACATTGTTATTCTGATAGAAGTAGAACTGAACTAATATTCATCAAAATCCACAGAAAATCAATCAGAAAAAATTAATTTAATTTCTACCAAAATTTAAACAGATTCCTATAGCATCAATCATAACATATTCATTCTCTTCTTGTCTATAATTCATTTCATTCAAGATTTAAAAAAAAAAACTCTCTATTTACAAAATGCGTCGATTTTTTAACACATTCATTCACATAATCCGATAATCACATAACAACTCAAATAATTCAAAAATAATAAAATGCGATGAATTTAATAAAAGAAAATGCAGGAGATTGAAGTAACTTACCGAAATGAAAGGTAGCAAGATGAAGCTCGAAGCCAAAAATCAAATTTGATGAAATTAAGTTTTTAAAAAACGATCATCAAATCCTAAAAATGATTCAAAAATTAAATTTTCAGTGTTTTTAATTCATCATGATTATCTTCTTCTAGTAGTTTCTTTTGAGGCTGATTTTCTCTCTTTAGTTGTTTTTCAAAGGAAAGTAGAGAGAGAATAAAATGGAAGAGAGAGAAAGAGAGCGAAATTAATGGAAAAGCTCTGAGGAATAAGAGAGGAATTGGTGATGATGTGGGGGTTATTTATAAGGTTGGACCCACTTTACTTTTGACGGAATTTTTTAAGCTATTTTAAACGCCGTTAATACGGCCTTTCTAACGTCTTTGTCTATTTTTCTCTCTTTTTTTTTGGTACAAAGGAGAGATTCTGTTCTAGAATTCTCATCAGTCAAGTTCACTTACTCATCAATAGCTTTATCTTCTTTTCTTTATACTATTGTTTTTCTTTTTGGCCCCTACTAGAGACACCATGGTAAAGATGAGGGGTATTGTCAGACCGAAACCTCTTGTAGATTAACCCGGCCTGGGTTTGCGGGCAGGCACTTTGAGAGTGGGGGGATGGTAAGGGGATACGGGATACCCTCTCCCAACGTGCCCTTAGTGGGATCGAACTCCCAACCTTGAGGTTGGAAGGTTTTTTCCTTACCAATAGGCCGAGCTTAGCTTAGTTTATGTTCTTTATTGATGGTCCTACTTATAATCTGTATACTTTCTCTATACTCCCACCGTCTTTTTTTAGTTGCTACATTTACTTTTGCACAATTGCCAAAGAAACATGTGGGGACCATTGAAAAATAGAGCAATAAAGTATAAAGTAGTTGTCTTTTTGTGTAATGAAGACAAAAATAGGGGTGTGCACCGGTCCAAAACCGGACCGGACCGGAATTTTTCCGGTCCGGACCGGGACCGGACCGGAATATTCCGGTCCAAAAAAATTTGGATTCCGGTCCACCGGTCCAACCGGTCCGGTCCGATTTTGGACCGGTGCACACCCCTATAGGTACCACATACTAAAAGTAGAAATATTTAGCAAATGTAGCAAGTAAATTGATACACCCGAAAATGGTAAAATGTAGCAACTAAAAAAAGACGGAGGGAGTATTTGTTTTGTTTTCCCTACTTTGATTTTGTATGTTTGCCAATACATTCTTTGGTTTTAAATATCTTTCATTACATATAAGTAAAAATTATAATGATTAAATATTAGTAATAAAGTACTCATATATATTGAGGAAAAAATAGAAGATTCGATGTAATTGTGAATAGTGTCAAGTAGGAAGAACAAAAAAATACAGATGGAGTACTGGTTAAAACACATAAATTTTCTATATTTTTCAATATTATAAAATATAGTCATGTGGAGTCTTATGTGATTTAATTCATTAAGTAGTTTAATAATATCTTCTCAAAAAAAAATTATGTTAATAATATCAAATTTTTGTAAAGATGTTTATTAAAAAATGTACAAGTCAATTTAAGAACGGACCGTGTTAGAAAATTTTGAAAATTAGAAAATATGATACGTAGTTCTCAATTCAAACTTTTAACTAGTAAAAGTATATCAAGTATATTAGAAGTCTTTGAAAAAATCCAAAAACATAAGTGGTGTGCATAAAACAATCTCAATCGGAAAATTTCTACCCCATAATCCAAGGTTTTATAGTTTTAAAGAAAATATTTCACATGACTTATGTTAATACTAACTGAATAATTCAATTCCACCTGAATATCGGTTCAAACTTGTAATTGGTATCCACCAAATCGAAATGGGGTCAATTTTACTTTGTCTAAAGAAATGATTGGTTGAACATGAAGTATGAGTTTCTTGAGAAAAAAAATTAGATATTGGATTAATTTTTAAGCGCAAATTCTCGATAATTGGAATTATTATTAATCTACTTTGAATTACTTTTTTTGCCATTTTTCTTCTCTTTTTTCCAAAATTTAGTTCTACCTTTTGTGCAAACTAATTGTAGAAGTATTATTTATTGCTAGTGGTTTTATTCGTTTTGGACCAATTTAATTCGATTTGATATGAAAATTACTCACATAAGGGAGACACAATATATTTTGCTATTTTTTTTTCTTTACCCTAGAAAAGAAATACACTATTATATACGATTTGAATAATATACTTCTATATAATAAGAAACTAGTGAGTGTCCAGGGATATGCCTCGAGTTGTTACTTTTCGTAACTTTTTGTCAAGTGAGGAAAAATTTACGTAATGACATGATAAGTAATTGCATGATATTTTGAAAAATAAACCCTTAAAAGTTTGGGGATGAAAGTAATAGCTTAACTATCTACAAGGAATTGGAGTAAGAATTTTATGTCTATAATAGTCTCCTGTTATTATCATAAAAAGGTTAGGTATCTAACTACTTGTGCAAATCTTTTAATGAAATATAATTATAAGACATTATGATATTTTATTTTGAAATACTAAACAATGGTGTTATGTTGGATAAATGGTTAAACTTTCACTTTTCATTTCAAAGGTCGCGTGTTCGATACCTCTGTAATCTACACAACATTATTTTTAATTGAGGGTTTGACTTGGAAATAAAACATTTGTATTAGAGTTTAGAGACTTAGAAAAGAGTGTCACGTGGCACAAAAACTTTTTTAGAAACACCTTTTAATATATTAGTATAGATTAGTAATTACTTCTGTTTTTAGAGAAAAATAACGGGATATAAATAGCTTTTTATTCTTATATAAAAGCTTCAAAAACTAGTTTATATTATCACAAATTCTTGGGTGTAACAACCCACTAACAACCGCTTCTTTTATAACGAAACTCAAATGACATGAAATAAATAACAAATAAATGACATCAAATTCGTGCCATTATTTGTATAACCCATCTCATTTTTGTTGGAAAGATATGTCATTACGCATATGAGGTTTTATTACACAATAACTTATGGTGTAATATGTTACACACAAGACACACGCTTACATTATAGCTTTTCTTTGTTATCTTATAGTTCTACTATTGTCGTTCTTACCATTTTATTTAGGCAATCGGGTGTGACTTGGGAGTTAGTTTGGCTAAGGTACCACATTTTGTTACGGTAATTTTAGACTTTCCTGGTGCAATAGCCAAACGTTACTTCTCTCTTAAAACTTAAAAGTACGAAAGTAGACTAGAGCATGTGCTAATTAATATAGCAAGTACGTTTTCTTTTTAATTAACTGCATCAGTCTACATATTTGTTTTTACTTTGAAATTGAGGCATCGAGGCATATTAGGTAATTTGAACATGTTCACTTGTATTCTGTCTAATCTATCTATATCTATCTATACTAATATAATAAAAGGCGTGTCTAACAACGTATATACGTCGCGTGACACCTCTCTTCTCGAATTGTCTAATGTGTACATATGTCATGTTAACTAACAAAAATAAATTGGCTTGCAACAAAGATTTGAACCCGTGACATTTTGCTATAATACATAACTCAAGTATTATCTCAACCGACTTTCAATTATGCTTTAAATGTCCACTTATTATATTTGTACCTTTTAAATGTTGGTTTTTTTTTATTATATTTAATGCGAATGGGAAAAAGATGCATATAAAGTTCGGAAAAAGTACCACGGGGGCAATGCTCGGGCCCAAATACTAGTTAAGATTATTAAAACTCTGTCTAGAGAAATATGGACAATTAAAATTGTGACAATTATAGATACTTGAATATCTATACAAATATATTAAAAGGCTTTCCTATCAAAGGAATGGTGCCGTGTGGCACTCTATTCAAACTTCTAATACACGTTTTTATAATCTCACTAGGATTGAAGCCGTGCGTTGCACGGGTTGTTGTATATTTTATTTTATTGCAAATTTTTTGTTAAAATTATTGTTGATTTTGTGGTGTTGTAAAATGAGATTTTTCAATATCATTGTATTTACACACTTTAGGTAGTTTCATCTTTTGGAACCATTCCATTTTTGAGAAACTACAGTTGACAATATTACATTTACTTTATGTTAATAAAACATCATTAATTACCCGAATTGCCTTATGAAGTTGCGTTTACTTTAATAAGGATTATTTATTTGTCCCCTACTCTAGTTGACTAAAGAGGTACATCTATGCTAAACTATCCATTTCTTATTTCCTTAAAAACCATGTCCAAACCAATTGTTGAAGTAGAAAAAAAAATGGAGAAAGTATTTGTCATTATACTGTAATTTCTAGATTTGTTATTGTGATATATAAATTTTATAATTTTTAATATTCAATTGAAAATTGTAGCTAAGTCTATTATTAAATGGTATCCCAATAACAGGTATGACTAACAATAGCTAATGCAGTTTTAACATGAATAATACCCGAATGATACTTTAAGAAAGTAGAGGGTAATAATTTAATTGATGCAGGACCAAAAGAATATTTTCTTAAAAATTGATAAGAATGACATGGCATGCTTAGGTGGAGCTCTTTATAATATTCTAAGGATGTTTTATTAAAATCAAACTCTAAATTTTACATAATCCAAAACTCTAATATGTAACTTTATCGCTATAGATTTTAGTTAATAAATTTTGTTGCAATACTATATTGTTTTAGTTTAGTTGAGTAAGGTTGAGATTCTGAAAGATAATATGTTTAATCCTGTAAATTGGACCTATAATTAAATGTTATAATCACATATAATACACTATACTTAATACTTATAGCCATTATTATATTTATCTAAAAGAAGACTAAATAATAGATCATATTTTAAAGCATATTTCAAGTACTCTCCAATGGTAAAAAAATCATAATGTTTTGAATTAGGTAGCAAAAGTTAAATTCAATTTACATAATATAATAATTCAGGTTGTTTATTCAAAACGCAACTCTAATTTCCCCCTATCCAAAACTCTTTTATGTATTTATATATATGTAGAATTCTATTTTTTTTCAAATATTTAAAATAAAAACTAATGACATGGCAATCTTAAGTGGGACTCTCTATTTCATAAATTGTAGAATTATATTGTAAATGGATCTTATTTCAAAGCATATTTCGAGCACTATCTAATGGTACAAAAATTATAATATTCTGAATTAGGTAGCAAAAGTTATACACAATTTACATAATATAATAATTTAGGTTGTTCATTCAAAATGAAACCCTAATTTCTACTTATCCAAGACTCCTTATATGTATTTAAATCTATGTAGAACTCTATTTTTAGAAAAAAAAATTGATGACATGGCAATCCTACATGGCGCTTTATATTTCATAAGTTGTACAACTATATTATAATTGGATCTCATTTCGAAGCATATTCCGAGCACTCTCCAATGGTACAAAAATTACAATATTCTGAATTACGTAGCAAAAGTTATACACAATTTTCATGATATAATAATTTAGGTTACTCATTCAAAACCAAACTCTAATTTTCGCTTATCCAAATCTCCTTATATGTATTTAAATCTATGTAGAACTCTATTTTTGTAAAAAATAAAAAATATAAATTGATGACGTGGCAATCCTACGTGGCGCGCTCTATGACCTTGAAATCCTGAGGAGCTCCCTATGCTCCCGAAAAGTTCCTCCTTTATATATATATATATATATTGATTTGAAAATATAAACAATATGTTGTTACTAGGATTCGAACACATGACCTTTAAAATAAAATGTGAGTGTTTAACCACTAATCCACTACAATTTCAATGCTTAATATTTCAAAGTGAAAAATAATAAAGTCTTATAATTATATGGAATCATAAAGACGTAGACAAGCTTTTTGATCTTTAACACTTTATGAAGCAATAACATTCTCTTGCCCTAATTCCATTGAAATTGTTCTTTTTATCCCCAATTTCTTGCAAGTTTTTTTTAAAATAATTTATCATGTCATAACGTCTATTTTTCAATTTTGCATTAGACACAATATGAAGAAAAACTAAAACACTAACTTTTGACTTAGTTCAAATATTAAAAGCTATTAGTACTTCAAACGCAATTGTCAAACACACCCTTAATTTTGCTTTGAAGTTGTATTTGTCCTAATCAATGAACCAATATGTACTAGACTCAACTACACTACAATAAGAAAGAACACATAATTCAAAATCCAAACTCTCATAAAAGGAATGATAAAACCTAATATATAGGTTGGAAAATGTAGCTCCCCAATAGTAAAATGAAGGAGATTTATCATAGACATTAACTCGAAAAATTCAATGAAATATTAGAATTGTGGGGCTTACCATCAACTAAAAGTTGATGGCTTGGAAGCCCCTAAGGCCTAGATCGACAATACAAATATACAATGTCGGGCTTTGACTAATTTTAGCTTGACAATTTTCAAGTGATGATTAGGAAAAACTATATTGATATACTCTACTTATAAAATTCAAAATTTAGAGAATAGTTACAATATTTCAACTCAATCTCTAAAGATGATCACCAATTAAGTGTAAGATACTACCTTTTTTCTTCTAATCTACACACTTTGATTTTCACGCTTGCCAATGTACAACTTTAAATATCAATGTAATTGATATTAATAAGTAAAACTTATTAAAGTTAACATTTCTAAAATATATATATATGTTGAGACGAATCTAACTAGATCCACATGGCTTTATTTTTCCTTCTATATAAACCACAACTGATAGTCAAAGTGAAACATGCAAATAGTCTTAAAATTCAAAGTGTTTAGATCAAAAGGAAATGGATAGTGTATTACTTGGAGACACCTTAACGAAAGATATGCAAACAGCTAGGACATAATTTATACATAGGAATTTCTCAATATTAAAGTAAGTTTTAGCAACATCTGAAACCTCACCCATACAGGCATACTCCCATCAAAAGCATCAAACATCAACAGTCAGATTGGTAAATAATTTTTCAAAAGAGAAACACTGATTGGAATAGACAAAAGGGTAAAAAGAAAAAGCAACCACATAACTATAATTGTAAACATAAAAACAATAGCTTCATGGGGTTCAGGATACAGGGTGCATATCCCTTGGTCCCCTCTTGGATCACCCATTATTGTTAGCTACATGCAAAGCATTGAAATTTAAACTTCTCATCAGGTTTCTATCAAAGTTTCAATGTCAAATTCATATCATTGAGGCTAGAGAATGTCCATCCTTTTAAAGTTTGCTCTGAATCCCAAATATTGGTACACATCTCAATGGAACTTCCAAAATTAAATATTTAACAAGATATGACTATAATTTTATGTAACTTTAGAATATTTGTGTTGATTAAACTAATTTTAACCTATTCTTTGTCATTCCTACTTAGGGTCCGTTCTGTTCAACTTATTTTAACTTATATAAGATCAGATAAGATAAGATAAGATAAGATAAGATCAGATCAGATCAGATCAGATGTTAGACACACTCAATAAACTATCTTATAAGATAAGATAAGATCGGATCAGATCAGATAAGATTAGATCAGATAAGATTTTACAAGATCTTATAAGATAAGATAAGATTAGATCAGATAAGATTTTACAAGATCTTATAAGATAAGATAAGATAAGATAAGACAAAATAAGTTGAACATAACAGACCCTTAGTGTATGCTTTATCATTTTGGAGTTGTGCCCAGTGCTCGAGCTTGAGTTGATATGAGCTCAAGGAGCTTGCCCAAAAATTACTTCACGTGCTTCTATCTTAAAATAGGATCATTATTTCATTCATAACTATTTTCTCTATTACTCAATATAAAATTACCCACAATCTCTAATCACATCTACAATATTTTACCTCTTCAATTCTAGTCTTTTCCAATATAAGATTAGCCATCAACTTATGCTACTTAAACATCGTATCATTATCAACTTTAATTTGAGAGCTCATTAAAAACAATTTTGGCTTATTAAAATTTTAAGGATTTTTTTTACTTTTTACCACCTTATAAAACCAACTTTGCAAAATAATCTTCTTATGTGTTCATTATTTAAGATAACAACCTTATATGACCTAAATCTTTTTAAATACCTACCAATTGACAAATTTCGTCAAGGAAATCGTTGTCATAAAGGGTTTAAGAACGATTCTATCACCTCCACCTTTATTCACTAGAATGTATATAACTATATAAGGTTTAAACCTTTTTTTAAGAACGTTTTCGTGGACAAAATCTATATATTAGTAGGTATTTAAAAAGATTAAAGTTATATAAAGTGGTTATTTAAAAAAAATGAATTTATAAACTGGTTATTTTGAAAATCTATACTAATACATTAAAAAGTGTTTTTAAGTAAGTCTACGCGCCACGTAGCATTTTCCCTTTAATTGTTTCATTCCTTTTCATCATTATGCACATAAAAGAAAATATAAACATGTTCCATATATATAAGATTCGACCATGTGACCAGTTCTAACCAATAAGCTATAGAACATTAGATGAAATTTTTTAACATGAAAATGTTAATAACCCGAGGCATCGCCCGGAACAAAAAACTAGTTATGGTTTTTAAAGGTGGTAAGAAAAATCCAATTTTTAAAACCGACCTTTTTAATAAATTCCTAGTGTTTTAATGATTTTTAACAGATTATAATCGATATAACTGATTAAGACTAATTTTTGTAGCAATGCGATATGCACACTTGCGTTCCATGATCAAATGGAAGAAGGCTGAGAAGTATAAAGCATGCACTTTTCAGTGAATATTGCAATCTTAGTTTAAGAGAACATATAAATGCAGTTGATTTTATACAGTGAACCAAAGGTGCATAACCACATTCTCATTCGCATGACGCATAAATACATGGGATAAGAATAGAACACAGAAAGTTCAACTTTCTAGAAAATATTAGAATTTTTTCCTTCAATAATGCTAAAATGAGTATTAATTCCTGAAATGTGCCCAAGTTCAAATTAATTCCATGGATACCGTCCACGTAGGACGGCACGCCAGAAATTTGTTTTTTTAAAGCAAACCGCTACTCGAGTAGCGGTTAACTTCAAGTTATTTGAAAACAAGTATATGGGGTAAAGCCGCCATCGGGGGTAGCGGTTTACTAAGGCAAAACCGCTACTTGAAGTAGCGGTTTCTTGTGGAAAAAAAAAAAAAAGTTTTTTTTTTTTTTTTGTTTCATAGTAAACCGCTACTTCAAGTAGCTGGCCTATAGCGCATCCCTTTTATAACTTGTCTCAGGGACATCATATAACCGCTATTTGAAGTAGCGGTCAACTTTACATTATTGGTATTAACCGCTACTTGGAGTAGCGGTTTATATGCATGCCTTTTATAACTTGTCTTAGGGACATCATATAATCGCTATTTGAAGTAGCGGTCAACTTTACATTATTGGTATTAACCGCTACTTGGAGTAGCGGTTTTGTTAAAAAAACAAAATTCTCGCGTGCCGTCCTACGTGGACGGTACCCAGGGAATTAATTTAAACTTCGGCACATTTCAGGAATTAATACCCATTTTAGCATTATTGAAGGAAAAAATTCGAAAATATTATATACCATAAAATGAAAAAAGTTGCTTACCTAGTCTTCCTATAAACTTCCTACGGTAAATCTACTTCTCATGATCAGCCAAACAACTATTTGCACAACCTAGTATGTAGGTTTCCCTAGGAATGGCAATTTTGAAACTATTTCCATATAGACGTCGAACCACACGGCCACTTAACAGTCACCAGATATCAAAAAATGGCCAACACAAGAACCACATCTAAATTGGAGAGGGAGGAAAAGGCTTAATAAAAATTAAAAACCACATTGACATGGACAAAGAACTTGAACGCAATATTATTACAACATTACAGGGAAATGAAGAATAACTTCTAGTTTATCAGACTATGCTACAAAAAGAAAAAAAAAATCAATGGGAATAAAAAGGGTTCATTAGGCCACAAGAACTTTTCCCCTAAAAACTAACCCAAAGAACTCTTCTTCTACACCCTCTCCCCCAACCAAAACAAAAATAAAAAAAAAGGAACCTACCGCGGAAAAAGGGAGAAATTCGGTGAATGAGCAAGCAGGGAAGTGAGGGTGCTATATACCCCAATGGCCCAATAATAATGTTTCTTCCATAGAATTGAAACCAGGCTTTTCAAAGGTTCCTTTCAATGAATTCCCAGATTCTTTCTTCCATATAAATCCGATCCCTAAGACGTCGAGGCATGTGCCTCTCATCTGGGAAAATTAGAAGTTCATAAGGTTTACCTGCAGCAACAAATGCATTCACAAGCCTAGCAGTATGCCTGAAGTGCACATTTTCATCAATCATTCCATGAACTAATAGCAACTTTCCTTTGACATTTCCAACATGGTGCATCACTGAGCCATACTCATAGCCAGCTACATTTTCAGAGGGCGATCCCATATACTTTTCCGTGTAGAAAGTGTCGTAACCATCCCAAGAAGTCACAGGAGCCCCAGCAACAGCACAGCAAAACATGTCAGGAAATCTGGCTAATGTCATTGCTGAAAGATACCCTCCATAACTCCACCCATAGAGGCCAATACTACCCTCTTTTTGCTAGCCCCTTACTGATTAGCCATTCAGCTCCTGCCAGCTGGTCCTCGGCATCGATGCGGCCAAATTTGTGTTTCACGGCTCCTTCGAAGTTTAGCCCTCTACGAGCTGATCCTCGATTGTCTAACTGTATGCATGTAAAGAAATCAGTAATGTCAATTTTGAAATAAAATTTGGAAAATAAAAAGAATCATGAAAACAAAAGTTGGAGTGAAAACACTGACCTTCCACACCAAAATGCCCTTACTCCTCAGATACTGAGCTCTCATGTCAACAGCATTGATCCAAGAGTCAGACACAAGCTGCACACTTGGACCACCATAAACACTAATCATAGTTTTATACGGTGGAGGTCCAAATCTTGTTTCATCAGGTTTATATAATGAAGCATATAATACAGACCCATCATTTGCTTTAACCTGGACTATTTCTGGTGGTTCAAGTTTGAGCCTCTTGAATCTTGGAACTCCAGATGGTTGGTCATATAGCGTTGCAATTAAGCTTCCATCACGTAAAGAGCATAAGACAACTCTTGGTGGAGAAGTGAGAGAATCATGAATATCAATAAATCTTTGCATCTGATGGTCAAGTACTACAATGTGTTTTCCATTGCCACGTGTCAATCTCACAGGGGCCTGCAGCGGGTGGGCCCTATTGGGAACTAATCTAACAGAGTAAAGGTTAGACTCCAACGGTCCATCTACGGTTCCAGTAAAATACAAGACACCGGATGCCTCATTAATCCCGGCAATTTGTTCAACCATCCAGTCACCTTCTGTTAAAGGCCCTAAACAATGCCCATCAATGTCATGCAAGTAAAGATGTCTAAAACCTGTCTTTTCACTGGCCCAAAGAAATCCCCCAGCACCACCACTTGTTGCTTTGTCAAGAGGTGTGAAACAGTCGTGCAGATTCACCCACGTATCATGCTCCTCAACTAGCAAGACTTTCCTTAGACCTGTCTTGATATCAAATTTGAGAATCTTTAACTCTGTTTGAGCTCTGTTTAAAACCTGAGCAATGAGTATGTTTCCAGGCATCCAATTAACTCTAGCCAAATATTCCTCATCACTGTTTCCTCCACAAAGGAGATTCATCCATGTGATGGGACCACCAGCAATAGACACAACACCAAGTCTAACTTTTACATTTGAAGCTCCGGCAAAGGGATAAGCATGATCTTCTTGTGCATCAACACCAACTGAACTTTTACCTTGGTGCATAATTCTATATAGCGGGATCTCAGATGAATCAACTTGAGTAAATGCAATAAATTTGCTGTCCAGTGACCACCAGTATCCATTCTTGCGATCCATTTCCTCCTACAATTATGAAGCAGAAGGCCTTGAGGGGAAGGGGAATATAATGATATTTCAAGGATAAAAAAAAAAAATCCATATTTTGCAGCTTTTTTCAGATTGTATGAGCTAGCTTTCAGTGTATTGTATTAAGGCTGCCTAAGTACTAGTAAATTTGTTGGAAACCAGGCCAGTTTGCATCGTTGTAATAAATACCAAAAGGATGAGCTAATTATATTAATCCAAGTAGAAACTGTAAGCAACAACAAGAGGGCACAGTTACGGCAGAACATATAGTGATGGCACTTGCAACATTGATCAATTAAGAAGGTGAAATTAAGGGGACAATGAACGATGGAGATTGGAGAGTGCTGTTTAGGATGGTGCCATGGTGGAAAAGTGAAGAAGCACCTCGAAGATGATGATCAGGAGACCATAAAACAACTCCATCATCATTTACCTAGTATACAGAAAATATGGCTTGGCTGAAAGAGACAATGTATGTCAGACCAATTGGCATGGCATTAATTGCTGCCAAAGCTTTCACGGTTGGTCCTATGAGGAAGCTGAAAGGGGTTTCTGACTTCCTGCTATGTACATTGACGGTGCTTTTGAGATGTCACCAGAAGAATGGGTCACAACTCACAACCTATTTGCAAGGGTGATGAAGCAGGGTTAAAGCTCTATAATAACAGGCAGTATAGAAAGATTACCTGAGCAATGTATTCTGCAAGGCCATGAGTCTGGAACAAAAAAAACAAGAATGTTATGTTCATGAAAATAAAACAAATGAAAATTTTGTCAGCAGCATAAATTTTTATATAATGATATACATTGATGATTGATCCTAAAAAACCCAGTTGCAGCTCTTTCATGCACAAGCTAACATTATAGAAATTCCACGTTCGCAGTCATTGCTTGGAAAACCAAACACCAAGTTCACATGAAGCATAAAGTATATATTAACTAATTTATGAAATTGTAAGTAAAGAATACTTCATATGTTGAAAATAAGTGGATGGATTTAGTTAATTTAATACAAGGGACCTACTCCCTCCAGTTTGTATTAGTTTACCCACTTCTTTGGGCACATAGTTTTAGGAGAAACAAGTATGTGGGTCATAGAAGGAAAGAGAAAGTATTAATTTATTGCATATTGTATTGAAGTTAATGTTGCAGGCCAAGAAAAGTAGAGCGAGAAGGATAGTGATAATAATATAAAATTGGTAGGACCATTCCAAAAACAGAAAAAAAAAAAATGATTAAACTAATCAATGACAACCCGAAAAAGAAAGTGGGTAAAACTAATGAAAGTTGGAGGAGTATATATCATGACATATCCAGCATTACCCTATAGAAAATCAACCATAGAATATAGCATATTGTTTTTTGGCTCATCATTTGAAATAGGATAAGTTAGCAACTTACTAGTGTGCATCCCTTTGCACCATATGTTAATTGCTTCTCTTTGTTGTACAAGATATCAAAAACATGCAGCTCATAGTCTCTTACAAAAGCGAGCATATTACCATCTGGAGAAAGATGTGGATCAATAATTGGCGAGCCGGGTGTGCTTTGAAGCTTGATATCGACTTTTGAAGAAGAAAGATCATACACATAAACCTGTGCATGTCACGAGAAGAACGTGAGGGGGTAACAAAAAGAATACTTCATTGACAAAGATCAACAATTATTTGACACCGAATACAAATTTAACAGATGAAAGTTCATAAGTGGCCCCTAGCTCCTACAAGGCTACAAATACAAAAGAGATAAACATCTCCTAAACCTAGACAACAACGATGGAGACAGAAACGATTAAGAATCAAGACTATATAAACTCACAATTATCAGAGTGAGATAGAGACCCTGTCCATATATCAACACCAAACCCTAATAGACGAACGATGAGAGAGATCTCATTTAGACAAGGCTGAGTTTCAGAGTAGCAAGTGATATTTGCATCATCGTATTCAATCTAGAAACTAAAAATTTTGTATAGTTCCACGTACATTCAGCCAACTTCGCATATGTCCTAAAAGCTGAAGAATACCTATAACCTATAAATAACCTTTCTCCTGACAAAACAAAAAAAAGAAAATCTTCTAAAACGAGAACCATCTTCTTCCTTCCATGTGTACCTTTCTTAAGGGAATGCAGGATCCAGTTTCCATTGCCACAAAAGAGCAGCTCCCTGTAGGGATCCAACGGAGGAGCTGGTTAAAACATGTGAAAGGCTATCCATAACAATCTAGCAATCTACTAGAACTGCCAATTAAATTATATCATCAAAATCCCATAGAGTTAAAAGTCTTAAAGAGCTTCTATTTTGTATGATGTTCAACATCAGGAACAATTATAATTTATAATGCTTGTTTAACATTCTGCACAAGACTTCTAACGTCTTAATATTAGTACTCCCCAATGGGTACACAAAGGTACCTGGCCTTGTATTTTTTAAGGGACAATGTAACCCGCAAAAAGGTTAAGAATACTCCTCACCCCACCCCTATGTTGCACCGATACGGGTAGTACCCCCACCCCCTCCAAAAGAAATAATAAAAGAAACCTTAATCTACAGTACCAAAAGTCCAATCTCCAGAGATTTTGCCAACAGAGATGATTTGTCAGCTATTGTCGACATCTTCACCTGGAATTCCCATAGGAACTACATCATGCCCAACTGTGAAGTAAATAGGAACCAATAGGGGACTTTCAATTATGAAGATATTGATTAGTAGAATGTGCATCCATTAACTAATTCACTCACAAGAAAGGAGTGAGAATCCTGAATATGATATGATGAGCATGAAACTTCGACACGGCTTAGTAATGAAGTATGGTCCCTATTCATGTCTGGATATAAGAATGCCACTCTAACAGAAGTTTGACATAAACCTTCAGAACTAGAAACACTTCATACTGAAAGTAACTATGAAAAAAAAAGCAAAAGTCTTTAAATCTAACTATGAATGGGTACCGGATTCATTGCATAATTTGGACAATATCTCGATTTGAGAAATATTTAGTAAGTAGAGTAATCCTTCGGGATCTTCACACATTCTGAAGGAACTGACACTTTTTTGACAGTAAATTTTGTCTATTAATACAATCTCTATCCCACTCCAAGGGGGCAAGAAAATCTACCCATCAGATGAGCAACTGAGTTCTCGAACTGTTCAAATGGGAGTAGATAGCATCATAGCAGTCTACGACATTAACTTGTGTATGAGATTCAAAGTATTTCTCCCCAGCACAACTAGCAAACGACCCAACTGCTCTTCTATTTTAATCCAAACAATGCAGCTGCGACTTCCGGCACTTCCACCTCCCAAGAAACTTCCAATCTTTTGACAGATACACCTAAAGGCTCAAACCACGCCGCCATTATCACAACGAATGACCCTCCTAATCCCACCCAAGCCATCAGGTAGCATTGCAGCATCACTATTACAGCAGACTTTCTGGAGTCAGCAATACTTATGACACGTTGACAAAATAAAAACCCAGAAAATACTATGATTCAAACCCATCATACTTAGTTCTGTTTCACCAATCTCACCTCAATCTCCTCACCCCCCCCTTCCTCTAATGGTGAAACTAAACAAAATCAACCCGAACTTTGTTATCTTTTATCCTTACAGAAAAGTAAGTGCCACATATAGACATACTTGCGCCAGTTCATACTGAATATATGAAAGTCATACCCATAGCATCCAACACAAACTCATAACCACAACATGGATTCAGAGCAAAACAAAGAAACAACCTTTTACGTCACATCATGGTCTTCCTTAGCAATGACTACTTTTCCACATTACGGATGTTGCTTAATTGTGATAAATGATATTTATAAAATGCTCAGTTCCAAAAAGTACTTACTTTCAACCCTCAGAAATTCCTGGAAAAGTTTAGCACTTGATACATATATAAACAACAACAATCACAACTTTTCTTCTTGATGCTAATGAGGAGCAAGCCCCAACAAAAAGAAACAAACTAAGAAACTATCAAGCATGGCATGGTCACACTTCCAATATCCTCATCTAGAATCCTACTAAGAGCAGTAGGGGAATTATTAAACAAAATGAAACTCTGTCTATTTCAGCTACGCGCCTAGGCCTTTGATTGGCAAGCCAATCTGCAGCCCTATTGTCTTCTCTACAGACATGAGTGATGCCTTCTCCAGTATTATAATCACAAATCTAAAATCACTAAACTCAAACCCTAATCATCTTATAAGTACATTCCACTCCTACTTCACATAATCATAACTCACAGCAAAAAAAAACATCCACAGAAAATCAATCAACACAAAAAATAATTCATCAAAACTTCTCAAATAAAAAACAACAAAAGCAGATAAAACTTGAAAAAGAAGAAATCAGAAACAAACCCCATCAGGCAAAGGCACCATGATCATCTTCTTCTTAGATGGTAACATCTTGACCCATTCATACCGAGTCACTCCTAAACCCCTTTCTCTAGCTCTCTCTCTCCTCAACTTTTCCTCTTCTGAGATATTACTCTCATCAAGCCCTCCATCAGCTGGACTAAACACCAAATCATGATTACCAGATTCCATATTAAAGCAGAAAACTTTCCTACTTAAACTTTGATCAGGACTATATAAATAAGTAATCATATCATCATCTGGGCTAAAACTAACTGATGTTGGTGCAACATAACCAGGTAATGGATACTGCACAATTTCTTCAACAGAGAATAAAGAACAATCATCATCTTCATTATTAACTTTCTGGGAAATCATTGTAATTGTAGCAGGCATATCTAATGACAATGATCTAGAACGTTTTAGGCTATTTTTTGTCCCAGAATTAGTTCCAACTGTGTGCATTACAGACACATTTGAACAATAATTAACCCCAAAAAAAAAGTAGAAAATTTGATGTGGGTTTTTTTGTTTTTTTCTTCTACTGGTACCGGGAGAAGAAAAACAGTAGAAATTAAAAGAATTTGAAGGTGGGTTGATGAAGAAGTAAGATATTTTGTGATTGGAATAATTGGGTATTAATTGAAATTGATGGAAAATGGCATTGCAAGATAAGAATTAATGGGATTTTGATTGATGAAAAGATGAAGTTTTTGGGGATTTTATTGAAGAATAGAATAAAATTGGATTTAGATTTGAAAAACCCAAGTAAAATAATTGATTTTTAGGAAAGTTTACAAAGAAGAATTCTTTTGAAGTTCAAAGTATTGTATACTTTATAACTACTTTAGTCCTCAATTGAGAAAAATAGATTCAAGAATGAGTTCAAAGAGAAAGAGAAAGAAGAGAGATCGAAAAGTTATTGGGAATATTTGCTTTTTGAGTTGTCAAAATTAATTAAATGATTATGATAAAGATGCAGATGGATAATTGATTAAATTGGGGCTCAAATTTGGAGAGAGAGAGGAAAAAAAGGATTTCAACGATGTTGGACTTTCTGTTAAGTTTAACGTTTTTGTGTTTTTCTCTTTTTCACCTATTGACCAAAGGATGTGTGGATAAATCAAATTCTTCATTGTTTGACAGCAATTATAAAAAAAGTTTGATATAGACTGTAGAAGAAATATGTTTTATATAAACTGAGGCCTCGTTAAGTTCAACCTTTAAAAATAAGTTTAATTTAGTAAAAATCAGTGAATTATATACTTCAAGAGATAATAATAGAGAATTAATAAAAATAACGTTAATTCAACGAAAATGAATTCAGTTCAGAATCCGATAAATAATTTAATTGAAAATATTACTATATTGTAAGAATTTTTGTTGTGAAAAGGTTAATAATGTTGTCCATCTATCGAGATCATCCCTTATTGGAAGAGGGTATATCTTATGATTGTTTAAAATGATTTGATGATAATACTCATACAAATAAATGAGTGCTATATAAGATACATAAGGTCACTTTTTTATTACTCTTTTGGTTGTTTAGAGAGAGTTGTTTTCATGATGTTATCACACTCTAATTAATTATATACATGACTTCATATTTGATTTGAAACCATATGAGAAGGTTAAATTGTGGATACCACTACATATTGCTGGTTGGCAATGAAGTCATTCTTAGGCCTTGTACATATCGTTCCCATATTATGAGAGTGGTTCATGTTAAATATAGTTATACTGACCACAAGGGCAAAAGGTGGCGAAAGTTATTGCTTTGATTAGAGCGAACTCGTTAAAAGGTAGTTGTGTCAGAATGCATGGCTGGACACCTCCTTTTTTTTGGAGACCTAATTCTTTTTAGGTATGATTTACTTGGAGGACGAAGTCTTCTTTTGTTTGTCGAAGGTGAAATGAGTTGATACAACACCACTCTAAAGCACGCCAAACCAAACCACATATCACCTGACCATTTTTAAAGGAAAAAACGAGAAAATTAGATTAACTTTAAATATATATCTAATACAATACCAATCCAAAACACGTCAAACCAACCCACATACCACAAGACAAAGAAGTTAGAACAACTAAGGCCCAAAAAAAACCATCTACGAACAGTCGAACAACTATTTTTGACGGGGAAGAAAAGATATCATTAATAATAAGCTCAAACTAGCACATACAATGATAATTAAGATCCGAAAAATACAAATTTAGTAAATTGCAACAATTTTCACAATGGAACCAATTAATTCTAAGCATACTCGAAGACAACTCCAACTCCACCGCTTCAAGCTTCGACGCGAGCAAGTGACTTCGATGTCTTTGCATCTTTCCAAGTAGAGACCTTCACAACCGATTCGTGATATAATTGTTCCCGTGACGAATTCTGAAAAAACCTAAACCCTTATGGATCCAGACCATCTTCCAAATTATTGACACCATGAAAATAAGAAAACTCATACAAAGATGAGAAACAACCACCAAAAAGGGGGACAAAAACTTTCACAGATGGAGAGAACTAAATAGAACAAAGCAATAAAGAAGATAATAACACTAAAAAAACACTAAAAGCTAAGGAAAAGGGTCGGAAATAGTCTAATTTCCGAAGAAATTAGACTATTTCCGGCTAAAGAGGCCAAGAAAATTAAAAACCCTAGAAAGAAAATTGGAGAGGGAGAGGGGAGAGGAAACGGCTAGCTTTAAGAACAGTTTCATAAGCTTATCTACGAACAACTAGGAACATGCTTCAAGTCTTTACGAAAAGCCTCCATGGAGAATAGCATTAACCACTCTTTCTTTATGTTGCTCAACAACCTGGCTACAAGAAAATGAGTAACCTTGTCTCCTTCAAATGAAGTACAAAACAAGATATTCTTTAACAATTTATATTAAAATTAATTATGATATGGATTATGACTTCTCAATTCTGAATTTTACCTCAAAAAATCTAAAATTATTGGATCCTTGAGTTTGTTCAAATTTTATAGGAAGAATAACATATTTAGATTCAATTTTTTTAGTAGGTAAGTAAGATGAAAGACCCTACTAGGTTGAAACCTCTCTCAGGTCAACCTGCTCTAGGTTAGCAGGTTGACACTTTGAGAGTGGGAGAAGGGGGAAACGGTAAGGGCAACTCATTACCCAAAGTGCCCCTAGTAGCCTAGTGGGGATTGAATCTTCAACCTTGAGGTTGGAAGGTTCAGTCCTATCCACCAGGTGGAGCTTAATTTGGAACCTATTTAGACATTATGTTCACCTCAAAGAAGGTGACTGATATGAATTTATTTATATTTCATTTAATTAATGTTTGTTCTGACTGAACTATGATTATATTTTTACGCTAATATATAGGGAAAAAGAAAGTATTCACATAGGTTTTTTTGTTAAACTCTTCTCAAATTCTTTTTTGATAATTTACTACTTTGATAATAAGTAAACAAACTTGTCTAGCATAATATTTTACAAAAGTTGACAAACTTTGTATAAGTTCAAATTTGGTCTAATTTGATTTGACTTTAGCAAGAATATTCAATAAGTTTATAAGATAAGGTAAAGTAAAGATAGCATTTTAAGCACCATGAAATGCATAGTGGAATGTTCTCAGCACCTCAAATAGAAAAATAAAGTCTAAAGAAAAAAGGTTTGGTCTCATTTTTTTTTTTTGGTATATATATTAGTGTCATATTGTCTCCTTAATACGATTTTTCCCCTTATGCGAACATCCAAAGTTTACAAGCAATCATCTTAGAGACCAATAAAACACAATATGTGTGGATCAATTACACTGTAGAGTGTAGACCACTAGATGCTTAGTTGCAGAAAAAGGTTATTGTTATAGAAAGTTCCTCATGAAATCGATCCATGAGAATTTTAAAAGGTTCATAAACCAACACATAATAAGCCCAACAAAAAAAGGTACTTGGGCCCTACCTTTTTGGATTCGAATAGGCCCGATATTTTGGGAGCTCTAGCCCAACTTATTTCAAGGGAAGGAAATAGGAAGCTGAACAAAGGATAGACAAAGTCAAAATTCTAGTGTTCCAACTTCCAAGCTTTCAGCCTAGCTAGCCATCATATGAGCCACCATGTTAGCCTCTCTCTTGATAAGATGAAACTCAACATTCCATTTCCTAGCAACTCCTTTGGTCCTAGCCTCATAGGCAACTTGATACATATATTTTCTTAGAGTGCGTCTTGGGACTTGGTTGTAACATGTTACAACATAACTTATTGTGTAACAAAACCTCACACGTACATAAATGACACATAATGGCACAAACTCCAACAAAAATAACATGGACTATACAAATAATAACATTTTTGTCATATATTTCATGTCATTTGAGTTTTTTTTTTAAAAAAAAAAAGAACTGACGGTTTCTGGGTTGTTACACCATAAGTTATGGTGTAATAGTTATACCTAGGGATGGCAATGGATCCTGGACCCGACCCGGATCCGTGGACCCGGATCCGTTTTTTTCGGAGCTGGATCCTAAAATTTCAGACCCGTTGGATCCGGGTCGGATCCGAGTCCTGCCATCAAATCACGGATCCGGGTCCGGATTTGACCCAGGATCCGGACCCGGACCCGTAGATCCGTTTTTTTAAGAAAAGGTTGGGCTGGGCTCCACCTCAAAGTCCTGCTCCTAAGTCCTACCTCATTTCACTCGCACCTTCAGTTCCCTCTTAGTCTCTCACATCTCTCCCTCTCCCTCTCCCTCTCCCTCTCCCTGAAACCCTAACTTCACTCACGCATGCCACCACTTCAAGTCTCCAACGCCTCAGTCACGCATGCCACCACTCCAAGTCACCCATCTCTCCGGCCAACGCCCAACTTCTCCCATCTCTCTCTTTCCGCGTCATCCACCAAAGTGGTTAGGGTTGAACTCAAGAGCCGCATATTGATAGCACGAGTGGGTTGAACTCGCGCAGACCAAAGTGGTGTTTCTAGGCAACTTCCGACGAGATATTGTTGTCTCTACTTGTTATATCTCGAGTTCCGACGAAGTTAGGTAAAAAAAAATTATTTTTCGCTTGTATTTTTGGTGGTTAGAGGGGGTATTTGGAGTATTTGGAGGATGGTAAACTCGAAAAGCCTATGATTTTGTCGAACTAATACTGAATTACTGCCGACTTTGAACTTCTTGACAGCAAACATTGAACTCGAAAAGAGCTTTAGTGCTTTACCTTAAATTTTTCATACTGCTATATATGTAAATACCTAATATCTCTGATGTTTTTGAATTTTTGGATGCTAATTGCTAAGCTGTTGGTTAATTTCTGGATGTACTTTGGAAAATTTTTGGCTTCGGAAAATATTTTAATATAAAAAATTAGTTAAAATACCATAAGGCAACCTAGACCCGTTCGGGACCCGTTTAGGACCCGGATCCGTATGATCCGTCGGATCTGGATCTGGGTCCAACTTTTTCAGACCTGCTGGATCCGGGTCGGATCTGGATCCAGCGTCTGAAAACGGATCTGGATCCGGGTCCACCTAGACCCGGTCCAGATCCGACCCGTTGCCATCCCTAGTTATACCCAAGAATTTCTGGTATTTTTATGTCATAATTACTTTATAAATGCTACTTTTGGTCAGTATTTTCGCTCCACCTTTTCTTTACAGGATTCATACCAACTCATTCACTTTTTTCCTCTACTTTTTCATTTTCCAAAAGCTGATAGCTACAACAACTTTTTATGTTCAACATGCCCTAAATGGCCAAATAGTGGATATGAGTATGACACATGAAATTCTTGATATAAAAAGTAATGGTTCACAATAATTTTGAGGGTTAATTGGCAAGAACAACACAACCTTTGACTCTAGTGCAAGAAACAACACAACCTTTAACGGGTGCAAAGCGTAGCACCAACTTAAACACGTGGTGCAGAAAATAGCATAAATGACACCGGAGAACGGAGATTCCACCGGAGTTAGGGAATCTCTATTATTTTAGTATTCTCTTTTAATTCCCTCCCCTTTGTTGTTAGAGTTAATTGGGAAGAACATCACAACCTTAAAGTCACGTGTCTGCATTACCACCACCACCCTCTTCCCTAGCCCACAACACTACAGCACCACAATTTCCCTCAACACCATCATCTTCCTTCACCACACCAAACACCACCTCCACTCCAGCAACGTCATCCTCTGCCCCAAACATTGCAGCACCACCACACCAAACACCATCTCCACCACAGCCTTGCATTACTCCCAGCCCACAGTAGCAGGCGCTTCGTACTAATTCACCACAAAACAGAAGAGTTGCAGGAAGTTTGAGCGACCATGGCGCGACCTCGGAATATTGAGCTAGGAGAAACTGAGATCAGCCGCCACAATTGTTACACGTCAATTTGTTGATGATGTGAAGTCGTGAAGATGTAGCACAACATCAAAGAAGAGTAAAGAGGAGATCAATTTTTTGAGATTGAAGTTGGAAGTTGGCAGTTCAAATGGAGAAGAAGAAGAAGAAGAAGAGAAGAGAGAGAAATAGAAAAGAAATGGAGAAGAAGAAGAAGAGGAGAGAGAAATAGAAAGAAAATACTAAAATAATGGAGATTCCTCGCTCCGGTGGAATCTCCGTTCTCCGGTGTCATTTATGCTTTTTTCTGCACCACGTGTTTAAGTTGGTGCTACGCTTTTCACCCGTTAAAGGTTGTGCTGTTTCTTGCACTAGAGTCAAAGGTTGTGCTGTTCTAGCCAATTAACCCTAATTTTGAAGTAAGTTTGTTCATGTACCATATGAAATATCCATATTTCTTTGTATAATTCCCAAAAATGTCTCCCTTTTTCCAAAATAAAATAAATTATCAAGGTAATCTACTTCTGTTTGCACATCACTATCATCAATTTTTCTTTTGACAGGATATTACTATCATCAATAGGGAAGCCCACGAACACTTTTGGATGTTGAAAAATGGGAACTTCAAGAATCAAGACAAGTAAAAGACAATACTTGGGTCGCGTCTATCCTCTCAGTCTCACGCGTTCCCATCTCTTAATTTAAGTAATGTCATATTAGAATTTTTTTTATCATAATCCAATACTTCCTCAGTATAAAAATGAAACACTTATCATTTTATACCGTTTCAAAATAAATAAAACGTTATTTTTTTTGGTATTCTATTTCTTTCCTCATCACATGAGTCACTCTTTTTCTTTCTCTCTATCTCTCACCTCTCCTAAATCCCCTGCCAAGGGCCAAGGCCCTACGTTTCATTTCAAACATAACGGAGGAAGTACTATATTTGAAATGTAATTTTTTTCCAAACACTAAGAAAAAATACATCCATCAAAACAAAAAAGAATAAATACATGTGTTAAGTTTTGGTCAAAAGTCCCTCTATTCTTATTCATTGAAATCAATTTATACACCTAAAGAACAAAGTCCTAATCCTACTCCAAAACATAAATATTATCCGAATCAATGTCTATTTCCTAACACCCCCCCTCAAGTGGGAGCGTGCAAATCACGGACACCTAACTTGCGTAACAAAAAATCAAATTGAGTTCTGCCTAGAGCCTTGGTGAAGATATCTGCCAACTGATACTTAATAGGAACATACGAAGGAGAAATAAGACCATCAGTCACAGCATCTCGAACAAAATGACAATCTGCCTCAATGTGTTTAGTGCGCTCATGAAAGACAGGATTCTTCGCAATATACAACGCAGATTGACTATCACAATATAAGCGCATCCCTGCAGGATGCTGAACTCCAAGATCACCAAGTAACTGCTTAAGCCATTTCAATTCACACTCTATAGCAGCCATAGAACGATACTCTGCCTCTGCAGACGAACGAGAAACTGTAGGCTGCTTTTTAGTCTTCCACGAAATCGGAGAATAACCAAGCAGAACAAACCAACCACTCAAAGAGCGTCGAGTAATAGGACAACTAGCCCAATCAGAATCGCACCACCCCTCAAGGCGGAGATCACTATCAGAACGAAACAAAATACCTTGTCCCGGACTTTTCTTCAAATATCTGACCACACGAAGTACAGCATCCCAATGCACCACCTTGGGGGCCTGCATAAACTGAGATAAAATATGCACAGCATATGCCAAGTCTGGGCGAGTCACCGCCAAATAGATCAATCGTCCCATGAGACGGCGATAGCGCTCAGGGTCGTCAAATAAAGGACCATCAACAATGGCAAGCTGATGGTTCTGCTCCATAGGAAAGTCTGTAGGTTTAGCACCCAATAATCCGGTCTCTGAAATAATATCTAAAGCATATTTTCGTTGACTCATAAATATTCCTTGAGAACTACGAGCAACCTCCAGACCAAGAAAATATTTCAGAAGCCCCAAATCTTTCATTTTAAAACACGTGCCTAAATAGGACTTGAAGTTCAGTAAAGCTCTCTGATCATTGCCTGCAATAATCATGTCATCCACATAAATAAGAACATTAAGCTGAACATCCTTTTTAGTGAATGTAAACAATGAATAATCAGAATAGGACTGCGTGAACCCATATGAGCGAAGAGCAGCAGCTAATTTTGCAAACCAACACCTAGGAGCCTGTTTCAATCCATACAATGATTTTTTCATCCTGCACACCAAAATTTTATTTTGTTTGTGAAATCCAGGAGGAATTTTCATATAAACCTCTTCCTGCAAATCACCATGAAGAAAGGCATTATGGACATCCATCTGATGAATCTCCCATTTTTTCACAGCAGCAATAGCAAGGAAAGTACGGACAGTAGTCATTTTGGCAACCGGGGCAAAAGTTTCATTATAGTCAATGCCTTCCACCTGATGATGCCCAAAAATAACCAACCGAGCCTTCAAGCGCTGGAGATTACCATTCTCATCATATTTTTCAGTATAAACCCACTTACTACCTAAGGCCTTCTTGCCAGGAGGAAGAGGTTGAAGTTCCCATGTCCCTTGATCTTCAAGAGCTTTAATTTCATCACTCATGGCCTTTCGCCATGCATCATATTTCATAGCCTCCTTAAAATTTTTAGGAGGATTACCTGCAGAAATCGCTGCTAGAAATCTGCGATGTTTATCAGAAAATTTTGCACAATTAACATAATGTGTAATAGGATAAGGAGTACCTGAGGACGCTGATGAAGTTGATGGTCGCGCAGATAGACTTTTCTTTTTCACAACAGTATGAGTAATATAATCCCTCAATTTAGTATTCGGAACTTTCGCACGCTTCCCGCGTCCCAACTCAACCTCACCACCTACATCCTCCTCACTCCCCGCAGGGCTTTCATCCACACGTCCAGGCGCCTCTCGAGGCCGACCCGACATGGTATCCTCGGCTGGTAGCTCAGGTTCCCCTCCTACGGGGGCAACAATACGAGGCGCACAAGGCTCGACAAAGCCAGGGCCCTCGGCATCCTCATCCACAAAGTCCTCAAGCTGGACCATATGTCCCCCTTCAACCATCACGGGAACATCTGACACAGATGACATAGTAAAGGGAAAAAGATGCTCAAAAAACTTTACATCCCGGGAAACGAAAGATTCATGAGTCTCCAAATCATAAAGTTTCCAACCTTTCTGAGTGAAAGGATATCCTATAAACACACACTTGCGACTCCGACTAGCAAACTTATCACCACCATGTTTAATATTATGAGCATAGGCCAAACACCCAAAGACACGAATATGAGTGAAAGGAGGGGGTTTGTGATATAGACATTCAAATGGAGTTTTATATTGCAACACGACAGAAGGGGTTCTATTGATTAGGTGACAGGCGGCCAAAACACAATCACCCCAAAATTGTAAGGGTAAGTTTGCTTGGAATCTCAAAGCTCGAGCAACATTAAGAATATGACGGTGTTTTCGTTCAACACGGCCATTTTGTTGTGGGGTTTGAACACATGAAGTTTCAAAGAGCATACCATGTTTCGCAAAGTAAGGGCGTAAACAATTAAATTCTGTGCCATTGTCACTCCTAACACCTTTAATAGTATGGCTAAATTGACGATCCACCATGGCCACAAAATGCAGAAACATAGATTGAACTTCAATTTTATTGGATAATAAATAAACCCATACAGCTCTAGAATAATCATCTACTATAGTCAAAAAATAAGATGCACCACAAGTGGAGCGAGTCCGATATGGACCCCATAAATCTAAGTGCACAAGTTCAAATATTCTACTAGCACGACTAGTACTATGTGGAAAACTAGAGCGTGGTTGATGTGCGCGAAGGCAAATATCACAACCATCGTTATTGCAACTATGACTACTACTACTAACACAGGGCAAAGCGCGTAAAACCTTTTCCGAAGGATGACCCATCCGTTTATGCCATAAATCAATGGAAGATGCACCATCAATCACCATAACCTTCACTTTTGGGACACCAAGGAAAAAGAAAAGTCCATCCTTGCGCTCACCCGCTCCAATCAGGTTCCTCGTCCTGCGGTCCTGTATCACACATAGTGTATTAGTGAATTGAATAATGCAATTTTCTGATTCAAGAAGTTGAGGTACTGAAATTAAATTACAATCAAGTGTCGGAACATATAAAACATGATAAAGTTTTAAATTTCCTGGAAGCACTACAGTGCCTTCATATGTAGCATCTATAGTATTGCCATCGGGAAGCCCGACGGGACACCCTTTAATTTTCTGCACGTCCTGCAAATGTTCAAAACTACCGGTAACATGATGGGTCGCGCCGGTATCCATAATCCACATAGGCTTACCATGGAGACGGTCTTTAGGTTTAGGAATATTTATTAAATCCAATAGTGTTTGCCATTGGTCTGCTGTCAAGCCTGTTAACCCCGAAGACTCCACATCACGTGGCTGGGCAGCAAAGTTCTGTCCTCCGTTTCGATCTGTGGCTCCACCCCCTGCGGTGGCCTTGTTTGCTCGCGCCGAAGTTCGGTTGGTGTTGGTGCGCCCCCCGCGACCTCCTCGGCCGCCGCGCGCACTCGCAGAGCTCCGCCCCCCTCGAGGCCGGTCGCCCCACCAATCGGGGTAACCAATGAGTTGAAAGCAGCCGGTGGAGTCGTGGCCGACCCGGTTACAGTGAGTGCAGACCGCGAGGTCACCTGGGCCACGACCCCTGTCACGCGACTCGACTTTGAAGGCCACCGCGTCAGGCGCGGCAGCAGTGGATGACACCGGAAGGCCCCGAAGTGCCTCCTCTTGAGCGATCTGTTGGTAGGCACGAGTCAGCGATGGTAGAGGATCCAGATTGAGGAGGGTGGAGCGAATGGATGCATATGGGGCATCTAAGCCAATGAGAAAACGGTGAAGACGATCGTGGTCGCGGGCTTGATGCACAAACTGCAAAACTTCACACTTGTGAGCACCGGTTGAGCAACAAGGGATGAGTTCTTGCGAGGACAATTCGTCCCACAATCTGGTCAAGGGTCCAAAGTAATCAAGTAAGGGTTCTCCACTGCGTTGCTTGCATTCACTAATTTCAGATTTTAGTTGACAGATTTTGAGTGAATGGGTGTAATTAAATTCCCCGGATTGTCATTAGAACCGAGAAAATACACCAAATCGGGTTTAGCAGGTGGAGGTTGGCTAGGTTCACCTCCTCCTGTCATCACGACTCGTCGGGAGCCTCTGCTGTAGGTTTGGATGGGCGAGGCAATGGTTGAGCAGTGATTATTCAGAGAAAATTTTTTGGTTTGTTTTAGATGGCTCTTGATACCATGTTAAGTTTTGGTCAAAAGTCCCTCTATTCTTATTCATTGAAATCAATTTATACACCTAAAGAACAAAGTCCTAATCCTACTCCAAAACATAAATATTATCCGAATCAATGTCTATTTCCTAACAACTATTTCGAAAAGGGAAAATTTTAACTAACATGATTGTTATTTGGAATCAAATCCTATGACATTTCACTAATGATAAATACGAATGCATTCTTTTCACATGAATATATCTAAAACGCTAAACTTAGGAAATACTATATTTGAAATGTAATCTTTTTCCAAACACTAAGAATAAATACATCCATAAAAAAACAAAAAAAAAAGACTAATTAGAAAAGGGAAAATTTTAAGTAACATGATTATTATTTGGAATCAAATCATATGACATTTCACTGATAAATACGGATGCAAATACGGATGCATTCTTTTCACATGAATACATCTAAAAAGCTAAACTTATTATACCTTATTAAATCTGATTCCATCTTAGGTCTATACCTGATTGAACCTCGACAACTTTGAATGTTATTGGTTAATTTTTCTTTCTTATGATGAAGGGAACACAGGCATATTATGATATTCTCAAGTTCCAGAATACTGAAGATCAAAATCAATGAAGTAATTCACTGGCACTACAGAATTTGAAGCAGTAAGCTCAAGTTTCATATCCAATCTTTTCAGTTCCTATTTCTCAAACCTAATATTTCTATACATATATATTATATATACTATATACTATATAGTATCTACTTTCATGACGAGAACTTCGCCATAAAAGTCAAAACCACTTCTATGCATAAACTCTTTTCAAGTGATATGTACATGTACAATATATACTTCGTTATCCTCTCCATCAAAGCATATGTTTTACATGTACATGTCTTCTCTGCTACTGCAATTTTTCAGCACCAAATGGATGAATCATTAACATTGCAGACTCGTAGTAGTTTGGCTCTTGGCATATTATTTTGTCTCGTGTCGACCAAATTTCACCCGTTCTAGTACACGCCTCAAAGGTTCCGAAATTAAAATGCTAACAAAACTTCAACTTCCTCCCAAATTGACATCGAATGTCTTTCATCAACACGCATTATAGTCTATAAATCGTGCTCTTTTGCTGTCATTTACACTTCTATGTCATCAACTTCCGAGGTCAAAACAAAGCTCGGAAATGCCAGTGTAATATCCCTGAGATGTAACATATAAATTAAGATGACTAATTCTTTGATAGCACATTAGCACGCATGTTTTGGAGGCTTTCCTCAATATCACTGATAAGCAAATAATAGACACCACAGTGGCAATTTTAGGTCATTTTGTAACAAGTTACAGTTACATCAGATGGTGTTTTGGAAAGTTCAACTCGCTTTTTCCCCCTAAAATTACATAATAACACTTGCATATCACAGTGATAATTTAGTATTTTCTCCAAGTTTCGTGAGTTGAAAGAATACTTACTTTAAATAGGGAAGTGTCATATTCTTTAGCAATGCAGGATACGTCTTTACCAATTCATCCCATTCTTCTCGATCTATCCTCCCATCGCCTTTTAAGTCTGCTTCAGTAAATGTCTGCAGCAATGATGTACCCAATATGTGAATATGTGAACCACCAAAGAAGAACAAGTGCAAATTAATGTTACTTAAGAAAAAGTAGAAAATTTTCGGCCTTCAGCATATGACCTACCTTATCAACAATTGCCTCAACAATATCATCTGATAGTATCAACTCTGATTCATCCAATAGTGCCAGAACCATCTCCTTCAACTGCATTCAAGTAGAAGATAGTGAAAAGATTGCATAGGAAGAAAGTTAAGAATATCGCAAGTGCCGTGTAATTTAGGTTCTCACAGTTTCATGAGTACTCACCTCCTCACGCTCAATAAACCCCGTTTGTCTCAGATCATACAATCTAAATGCAACTGCAGATAATAAATAATTTCAGTTTAGTGCATATGGACTTTGTGGGATGACCACTGGAAATTGTTCGCTTATACTTCCTGGAGTACTTACAACAAAGTATAATGACACACAATTAACGAAGGAAGAGAAAGTGGAAAGGGCGTATGTTCCCTTATGAAAGTAAAAGGAGGGATTGAGTTGCTTAATTATGTGGGCTATATGCTCCTTCCACTTTTTCTTTCCTCCACAATTTGCATGTTGGTTCCGACTATTATGAAACAGAAGAAGTATTACAGTCAGAGTTCTAAGAAAATCAAGTAGTAATATGCTTGATAATGTGTTCAATTACAAATCTGAGGTACATACAATCAATCTTCTGTTCTACGGGTGCATTTGGGTGGAACACTCCAAGTGACCGAACAAATTCACCGAAGTCAACAACACCATTGCGCTTCACGTCAAATAAGTCAAAGATCTGAAAAGATGGGAACATATGACATTGTTCAGACTCTGACTAAAATCTAGCAATTCTATTTACACAGAATTAGGAGCAGAAACTAAAATTATTGAAGTATCAGGAGGCAGTATTGAAGAAAGATGAAGCTGCCTACTCACCCTGTCTGAGAAAAGGTTCTCCACTTTACTGTTTTTAAAGAGTGCAAGCTGCAACTCTTCCTGCACAAAAGCAAGAGAACAATTAATAAGGCTATCAACTAAATATACTTCAGTTAAGCAAGGAGGGAGGTGACATCAGAAACCTACTAATGAATTCCATGAAAACACTAACCTTGTGTATCAGGCCGTCATCAATTATGGAGCTGCTCAATTTCTTGAATAGCTCATACAACGCCTCCACTTCACTCTCAGTGACTGGACATCAAAAATAACGAAACAGAAGGTTGGAAAATTAATACAAACAATGTAGGAGTATGAATTAGTCAGTACTATATCCAAAGAAGGTATGTTTTCCCTTTTGATCCAAAGAACAAATCTTTTAGCAAATTTCACACATATTAAGGAATTGATAAGATTTATGGTGCCTTCTCTTCAACTTAGATAAAGGTTCAGGATGATCAGGCCTAATCGAGTGTAAACATGAGGTGTAATCAGGACTAGTCAAGTCCGATTAGGCCTCATAACTTCAGATTAGATTATTCGTTGAAGATAACGTACCCTTAGGTAGAAATTGATATTCTATTGATGTTATAGGTAGACTCGCAATGTTGTATTAATATAAACAACTAAGGCTCCGTTTGGTTGAGTGTAAAACATTTTCAGTGTAAAATGATTTTCATGGAAAACAATTTATAATGGAAAACACAATTCCAAACTTAGGGCCCGTTCGTTATCGTTTTTTGTTTTCAGTTTTCAGTTTTTTTGAAAACTAAAAACCAAAAACAGGAAACCAGAATAAGTGGTTTTCACTTTTTAGTTGTCAGTTTTCAAAATCATCATGTTCCCAATAAATTTGACTAATTTTTTATTCATTATAGAATATATATCACATGACTTTGAAAATAAAAAAACCAAAAAACAAAAAACCACAGTAATACCGAACTGGCCCTTAGTTTTCCGTTGTTTGGTTCTATGCAAGAAAAATGATGAAAAGAAAGGCAAAAAAAAAGGAAAGTAAGGAGGTAGTGAGAGGAGTGTAGAAGAGAGATAAGGAAAATGAAGGAAAACAGTTTTCCCTTCATTTTGAAGGGAAAATGGTTTTCCATCATTGGGAGAAGCAATTTTACCCTGGGGAAAATGGTTTTACACTCCTTCGCAAAACCAAACAATGTAAAATTGAAAATAGAGGAAAACAGTTTTCCAGGAAAACGTTTTACGCACTACCAAATGGAGCCTAAAGCAAAGCCTAAATCCCAATAGGATGAGGATGGGGTCAGGGTCAGGGTCGGCTGCATGACTTAAGTTTTACCTCTAGTATTAAAACACCATTATTTTGGAGTAAAAAGAATAAGGTAATTGATATATATTCAGGATAAAGAAGTATAATTTCTAGTTAAGCTAATTGATATATATTGACCATATCGCAATAATTAAGCAATATTTTGCAATAGGATGCGTACTCACAAGGTGTTTCTAATGCAAGGATAATAGGATCCTCGTATCCAGGGATACGGCTAACTTTTTTTGAATAGCAGCAGCCCATATATAGAAGCGAAACTCTTCACTCACTAGCTGTTCTTCAGGTCTACAACTTGTCTTACCTGAAAGTAAAACATGAGATTGTTAATATAATAAGCTGGTTAGACTAATAACCTTGTGACCAGTGACCACCACTGTTAAGAGAAAGTATTAATTAAGTTTACTACCAAACACAGTGCTAATTCTAAGTATCCACAAATAAAGAATAAGATTATCTACTGAGGTCAAATTATGCAGGTCTACATCTGCATATTTACACCTGCCTAGGGAAAAAAAACAAAATTTATCATGCTGTTATCGTTGTCTTGGTCCAATTTTATGGTAACATAGTCTTTTTACAGCAGTATGAATCTTGTTTTGTCCATATAATTGTCACTCAAAACAAGAGATCTATTATATTAAGACATCGGAAATCGAAATGATCAGATACCTTAATTAGACACTTGAAATCAATTAGACTACCTAACAAAAATTCAGACATGACCAAGATTTTGTGTGGTGAGTAGTGAGCACTACCCAAGTGACTTTTCAGACTAGGAGTAGAAATGACCATATGAAAGGTCCTAATATTGATGTGTCATAAGATAAATAAACCAACAGAATTAAGTTCCCTCATGTGAGTTTAGTGATTAGGCCCCGTTCTTTTGGACTAGAGAAATTTAACATAAGATAGAAACTGAACTGAACTGCGAGAAACTGAACTGAACTGAAAATAAGTCCAAAAAAACAGGGCCTTAGTCTCTTAAATTAAAGAATGGCTAAATAACTAATTATTAAAAGTTTAAAATTTAGAATATATATATATATATATATATATATGGGGCAATTCTGTAAATCTCCAGGATGTGGAACCCACCATTTTCTCTATTTTACATTTAAATGTCTAATAATTAGATATTTAGCCTCTCTTATTATCACGGAAGTCTAGTTTTGGCTGATTTTTGACATGTTCAACTAAGATATTTCAGGTAATTTTTAGACTTATGGTGTTTGGTGAAATATTTAAAAAAGGTACTTCTTATCGGTTGAGCTGTTGAGGTACTATCCAGGAAATGCTAGAAATTTCGGCTTTTGTTGGGACTGAGGTAACTTTTAGAGTAGCTTTTGAAAGTAGAACTAGTTGTTACCCCGGGCGAAGCCCCGGGTCACTGCGTATAATTCGTTTATTAATTTTTAATGAAATTGATTGAATTACATGCCCCCATATCAGCGTATATATTCAAATGACACGTGACGACCTCCATGCTTCATAACTTTCAATTAGTATTGAGTACCGGGTTCATAATAAATTTATTGTGATATCATTCACTTTTCGCAAAATGAGTCACTTTTAAACAAAGAATAATTGTTTACCTTAAATGGTTACCCATGTCTAAAGGGTAACTTTTTATCTTAAATAGATCACTCCTATATAAGTTTGTAAGTGTCTATATATTTAAGACAAATAGTTACCCGCGCACAAACTCATATCATACAATGGATCGGTCCTTCAAATTAGTTGATTCGACACGACAAAGTTTGTGATATCATTTTTCGAGTCATAAAGACACGTTCTATTTCCGTTCCTACCTATAATTCATTGAAATTAACTACAGTTTATTTTTCTCAAATTTCTCATGTTGATTTGATGTTTTATTATCACTATTATGGTAAACGAAAACTTGCTAGGTAATATAACTTGTAACACGGGAATATATTAATATATTCCTCATTTACTTGATAGGTCAATTAATGTAGGAGTCAAATTTGTGTGTCAACTTAAGAAGCATAATTACTTCTACTTAGATTAGTTGGTTAGTGTATTTATATCTCAAAGGAGAGGTCGTGGGTTCGAGTCTTAGCACACACATTTTTACTAATCCAGCGGCTAACAACAAATGCGACACCTAACTTTTACCATAGCATGCCCTCTAAAACTAATCAGCTACTCATATGACTTCTTGAGTAGTGAAACAATGAACAAGCTTAAGAAGAGACAAACTTTTTTACGGTCGCCAAATCGTGCAAATCCTACCCCATACTTTTGATCTCAAAGCACACAGAGAACATAAGGGAAGAACAAGAAGTAATGGTGGTTGTACATCACATTAGTAATACTGTACATATTTCTAAGTGGACAACATCATCAGGATCTTCTTTTTGATATTCCTCAATACAACAAAACAATGAGGTAGAGTTCAATTGAATACCAAGCCAATTGTTTTTATAAAATAAAGTGTTTGAAAATGAATAGCCTACATGAGCATATTCGTCCTGAACCCCCTCTTTAAAACATAATTAATTGTAGCTTACAAGATCATCTAACAAACACTTTGAAATCTAGCCAAAAAAATCAATCTCAAAGAGGAAAAAAATAGTTGATACCTTTTTTTAATAATATTTTTTTGTTGCCGTTTCTGAGTTTGCTTCTTTTTAAACAAAGTCAAAGTTCCAAAAAAACACACTTATGATCTCGAAGATGACTCCAGAATAGTTTTATTTGTAGATAAAAACAATTATAAGCAAACTAATTGATAAGTTCTAAGAAATTTTAATTTTCAAATGAAGTTATAACCACCTACCCCATATCATATGTCAAACACTAACTTTGACTTCAATGAAAAGTTAAAGCTCTATCAACCAGGAAATATTGCTTTAAACATCATTAAGGCCCGTTCTTTTGGACGGGAGAAATTGAATTGAATTGAGATTGAAACTGAACTGGGAGAAACTGAACTGCTGAGACTTAACTAAACTTAACTACTTCCTCCGTTTTTTTACTTGCAACACTTTCCTAAAAGGAAATTAATTAATTACTTGCAACATTTTCTACTTTTGCTTTTCTTTTCTCTCTATCTCTCTCCAATCACATGGGACCCTCTCTTTTATTTACTCTCTACCTCTCTCCTACCCAAATTTTACATTGGAGTTGATGAAAAAAAAATATTGCAAGAAAAAAAAAAAGGAGGAAGTGAAATGAAATGAACTGAAAATAAGTCCAAAAGAACAGAGCCTAAATTCATATTTCAGATTAACCAATTACAGCTTAAAAAAAAGTGCACAAGGAGAAAAAGATTGCGTGATTAATTATGACACTCATCAAAAGGTAAAAGTTGACCACAGGAACATCCTCTTCAAAAAGATCAAGCAAAGTCAGAAACAGCAAGAAACAAAACAACACAAACTGCAAGAAAAATCCAACAAAATGTGTTGATTTTTGGCAATAATAATCAAAGTGGTACAAGATTTAGCAATCAGATTTTGCCCCACAAAAAAAAGCAGTTGATAGAATGTGGTATATTACCCAGAAAAGAAGATACAACAAAAAACCCAGATATAATTAGCCATTCCATTTCAAATTTTTCCAAAATTGATGCAACTTGAAGCTATACCACTCAAAGGTTTCAGCTTTTAGAGCCATTTCTTTTGCAACATTGAGTTATCATTATACCACAAAAATAAAGGATATAATAGCAATAGTATTAATAAGAAGCAACAAAAACAAAATGACCCATTGAACATTTCATAATCATATTGAAATCTAGTTTTTATAGAGAGTAAATGCAACATTTTACCTATACCATGCAAAGATTTTGAGCTCTTGAAATGTTTTCTTTTATATAAAAAAAACAGTAACAATAATAATATTATTATCAAGATTAATTAGTATAAGAATCACCCAGATTAAATCCCAGAAAATATTAATATTCTAGGACATATACCATGCAAAGATTAAATCTTTGTAACATTTTCATATATGACAGTAATAACAGAAATTAATTTGATCAAATAACATGCATTTGAAAATGAGTTAACCGAAAAAAAAAAAACATGCATTTGAAAGAACTAACCTGGAAACAAGAAAAATAGTAACGGGTTGAGAAGAAAATGTAAGAGAAATTTTGATTTATTAATTTCTATTCCCAAGATTAAAGGAATAGAAATCTAAAAATGGGGAAATTGGTGAAGAAAATGAGTTATGAAAAAAAGAAATGAAGAAATGGGTGTTGCGTGATGGGGTATTTGTAATCTTTCTGTCAGTCACCCAAGTAGCTGTAGAACTGTAGAACTGTAGAAGTATGAGATGATGAGGTATGCTCCAAAAAAGACTGAATCTCTTCCCACTTGTAGAGGAAGAAAAAAAGTTAGATGTCATACTCATGTCTTTCTTTAATTTCTATATTGTATCCTAATTTTCAAAATTTCACACAGTATTTCTAAATTTAGTTTTTAATGTATAATGTTCCTATCAGTTATCACTAATTATTCATCATTAGTTTCATTTACTTTTTGTTATCTAGTGGAACAAATTCAACACATAAATACTTCTGATAGAAGTTAAACTATATATAAGTTAAATTAGTGTCTAGATCAGCAAAGGTAGATCAAATTAATAATGTCTAAATTTACGCGAGGGAATTGTGCATTGAAAAAGCTAATTGTGGCTTTCCTAGCCAAGCTAGGATGGAAAATACTCAACGAACAAAACAATCATTGGGTCAAGCTTTAAAGGACAATCTCTATTCAATTACAAACCCAAACCTCAAGATTCTCTTATATGGAGAAAAAATATGAGTCAAAGATCAATCCTTCGCAAAGGCATCAGGTGGAAAATTGGCAATGGTCGTGATATTCTTTTTTTGGATTCATAATTGGTGTTTCAATGAAAGTCTACTTTCCAAATTGAAAATACAAGAGCACCAAGTTAATTCATGCTTCCCAACCATACCTGGAACTTTGACAAATTACAATCACACTTGCCTACCAATATTATCTCAACCATTAAAGGCATTCCTATCCCGATTCATCCTATGTCTGAGGAGCCTATTTGGGGGCCTAGCAATTCGGGCCATTTCACTCAAATCTGCAACCTGGCTAGCCCATAATCTCCCTCCTAATAAAGCTAAATGGCCTCATAAGTGGATTTGGAGCCTTGA
Source organism: Beta corolliflora (assembly GCA_947648045.1). Taxonomy (NCBI): domain Eukaryota; kingdom Viridiplantae; phylum Streptophyta; class Magnoliopsida; order Caryophyllales; family Amaranthaceae; genus Beta; species Beta corolliflora. The sequence continues at coordinate 527,369 of CANSZD010000436.1, forward strand.
TATCCCTCTGAAATTAAAGATTTTCCTTTGGCAAATCTGCCATAATAGTTTAGGTGCATGGACGATTCTTGGTAAAAGGCATATTATACCGTTTACCCACTGCGGCCTTTGTACCCTCCAAGCGAAACTATCGACAACCTTTTTGGTTCATGCTCCGTTTTGGAACCTAATAGAATTCAAGTCTCGGTTTTCTTTCAATATGAGAAATAGTCCTATGCTCACTACTCTTTCTAAAATTCGTCATCACAAGAATCTCCAGCTCAAATACATCTTCCTCATTTGGAGTACTTGGAAAGAGCGGAATGAAATTATCTTTAATTAATAGCTCTTCGCTTAACATTCACCGAATTCTTCATAAAGCTAAATTCCTCATGTTAGAATGGGACCTTAGAAATACAGTCGATAACTGTATTTCCACTGGTTCCCCGTTCCAACATTCTCTTCCTTCACCTTCATCACTGGTTCCCCCTTCTTCCATTCTGGTAGCTTGGAAGCCACCTCCCCAACTTTCAAACTCAACTTCGACGGGTCCGTTCGTTCAAATTCAACTGCGGCAGGCATCATAATCAGAGATTCCTATGGTCAATTCCACAAAGCATTGACGATCAACCTTGGAGAAGCTCAAGTTTTTACGGCCGAAGCCTCAGCCCTTCACCACGGCATCAAGCTTGCCATTCGAGACAACATTCAACATCTCCATATCGAAGGTGATAACCTCCTCGTCATCAATGCAATTAAAGGTATTTGGTCCGCTCTGTGGCAGATTGCTTATATTATCAAAGATATTGAAACTCTTTTACTCCCCATCAATTCCTGAAACATCAGACACATTTATCGAGAAGCCAACAAAGCAATAGATTGGATAGCTAAGATAGGTCATTTAGTTGATAATCAGTTTTCTATTGATTGTAAACCTCAATATGCTCTTTATTCAACTCTTGTAAACGACAATGTTGGAGCTCCCCTCGTGCTTTGAGGGTTTCCTACCCTTCTTTTCTTTACCTTTATAAAAAAAAAGGAGTTGTGGGACATCGTATATAAAATCTTAAAAGACACAATGATATACTAATATAGAAAAACCCAAAAATTAATATTGTATGGAATATATATAAAGGGAGATGTGAGGAAAACTTTGGGTTTCTTCTTTAAAATATTTAGTGTCGCTTTCTGCACTCAAGTTGGAGGCAAAAATTAAAGATAGTCCTAAGCTCATGGACTAACGCCTTAAGTGTATGTGTAAATTGTTAAGTATGTTTATGATCTGTTGCTTTTTATATGTTACGTTTAGCTAGCAAAGTGTGTATATTAGTTTTGTTTATATTTTGGTGCTAATTATGCTATGAGGTTTCCTTCTCTTATTTAAGAACTTATAATCTTAGAATATATAGGAAATTATTAGAATTTATGAGAATAAGGTGACGAAAATAGAGCTTTAGACCCTTAAGTTTGTTTTATAAGGCGATGTGTTTACTCGCTTTCTTAGCAAGAGAAAACACATTTTTATAAAAGAAAAATTAAGCAAAATGAATAATAAATTTATTTTAGGCGTATCTTAAAATATATTGACTCGACTGTGGTTGGAACCTAAATAGTATAAGAAATATACTTAAAGCCTAGGGCTTCTACAAAGCAAGCTACGGAGTACGGCAAAAATGATATTTTTCAAACTTGCGAGTAATTTTAATGTTTTGACATATCCGATTGAGTGAAATCCACCTAGATAAAATAATTTCCGCCGATTTTTGCTCAAAATAATTTTGTTGCTATCAAGCGGGGTGTTCATGCATATGAAGCGATTCAACAGTGTTATTACGTACTCCATGTTTAAAAGTTTGCTTAATTATATTTTTTAAATATAATATCATATTAATTGATAAATTAAATTAACAAGAACTATTTTGCTTAATTATGTTTTTAAAATATAATATCATATTAATTGATAAATTATATTTACAAGTACTATGTGTAAGAGCTAGCACATTTTACCTTATTTTTGAATATGCTGTTTTTAAATCTTACCCACCATCTTTTCAGCTTTTCTTTATGTCCCTATCTAAGGTTTTAATACTACCTATGTTTTTTTTAGTTGCAACAAATGTCTTTTTGCATAAATATTAAGGAAAGAAAAGAGAGTAAAATTTAACCCAATTGCACATGCTTTTTGCATGTGGGTACGTAAAGTGATGATAAAATGGTCAAATTGCCCCAAAACCTTTACTAAAAAAGGAAATGTTGCATCTAAATAAAACACAAAAAAATGCAAATTGTTGCAACTAAAAAAAACACGTACATAAAGTATCTTTTTTGCGAGTGTTGTAACTATATACTGGAGTAAATAAAATAAATATAAAGTTCATGCTTGTCTTTCTCCCCCAACCCATCGAGGCGAGAAAGGTTTGATAACTCATTGTTGGAGTCCAAATGGACTCCAACAAGGGTATCAAAGTAATTCCATAGATTAGAGGTGCCAAAGTAAATATAAGTAGGCCTCTTACTTGGTACCAAAGTGTACTTTGGTATCAATTTGACTGAGATTTGGTACCAACTTTAATTTTACTTTGGTACCTTCTTCCTATAAAATAACTAAAATATCCTTGTTGGAGTCTAATTTGGACTCCAACAATGAGATGCCAAACCAAGCTCCATCGAGGCGGAAAATCAATCAGGGAGTGATTGAGTGACCCAAAGAGTTGCCAACTCTCTAAGTATTGAAATTTCATTGGTCAATAATATATTAAAATATTAATTGATGACAAATTTTTTCTCCAATTTATTGCATATATATCAATATTTTATTCTATTGTGTCCAAGAGGGTTGGCAACCCTCTGGGTCACTGGCCACTCACATGTTTTCCAAAGAATTATAGAACCACCGGCTCGAGTTCAAGACATGGAAAAGCCCAATTTGTATGAATATTAAACAAAACGTCATTAAACTTCACTTTTTGTGGAATTATTTCTATGGACTCTACTTTGATACCAAGTGTCTCTTCTGAACTGCATATTTTTTTTTTGGCCCCCTTTCGGGAACCCGTGGTAAGATGAATTTCCTCTGGCCGCTCTGCTCGGCCACTCACCAGAGGCCCAACAAGCCCCAAACCCCCCCCCCCCCAACAATATTGAAATTTTGCTTCCACCAAGATTTGAACCTTGATCTCCCATGTGGGAGATAGGAAGCCATACCATTGGACCCAAGGGTCCTTGGTTCTTCTTAACTGCATATGCTTTCTACTGGTCACCAACTGAGTACAGTATAGTCTAATACTAGTCTATATACTATTACCTCTTTTTTCTATTCCTAACATTTGTTTTTTGAACGTTTGCCATAATTGACAACCCACAACTTTAAACAATTATATTTTAAATTGAATATAAATAAAAATTATAAAAAGTTGACATTTTAAAAATATATATCGAGACAAATCCAATAAAATCCTACATGACTATGTTTTTTTACTTATATATAAATAATACAAAATGGTCAAAGTAGATATTGTGAATAGTAAAAAGTCAAAATGGTACAACACAAAGTTCAGGGATCTGAGGAATTCCCCAAATGTGAGGGGTAATTTGAGAATTACGTCAAATTTCAGGGGTGCCTGAGGAAATTTCCCTTTTTAAACTAATTATTTGTTACTTGAAAAAACTATCAAGATTTAGAACTTCACATTAATTAAATAGAGAAGGTAAGATAATTGCGAATAATTTAAAGAACTAATCAAGTATATTTGCTCTCGAACTTGACTCGAAACCTTACAGAGTCGAGACGAGTCAAAAATTTCAAGATCGATGAGGAATAGCTCGACTCAAGCTCAACGTTGGAGGAGAGAGAGAAGAGGAGTGAAAGTTGGGCATGCGGGTTTTGGAGTTATGGTTTAGTCATCCCTACAGAGTACAGAGTACACACATCTACTAAGTTACACATTCTAACTTCTAGAGTCACAACTAGCCTTTTTTTTCTAAAAAAAAAAGAAACGGATCAATGGATCCCGGTCCGCATCTTGGATTCGCATTCTGACCACGAGATCTGGATCCGTTGGGTCAAATTCTTTTGGGGTCCAGATCTATTTAAAAACCATTGTCATATCTAACTTCTTAGGTATATTAGAGGGGGTTATATGTAACCTTAAGAAAGGAGGTGAGAATCGAACCCCGCACCATAAGGTTGTGAGATGAGTGCTTCCCATCTACACATGATTCCCGATAAACTCATTAAAGCAAAGTATGTCTGTGGAATTCACTATCTTTTATATCTCATATGTACTCCTACAGACTCCATAAGACCATAACCATTAAATGTAGTCAAATTACATATCTAGTTATCTACCTATACAATAGTAGAATGTAACCTATCCTAAAGTTTCTCACAGGCTCGCATGAACTGATGAACACATTGGTCGTATTTTATAACAAATATAGCCTGTAGGCCATGAGCTCACATTAATATAATCCAACGCCGAACATGAACAACAAAAGCTATAAATTAATTATTTTTGAACCACATCATAGAGCAGGAATCTGGAAAGCTAGCAAAGTGCAGCACCATACACATACAACAATTCCCATAATATACCACCACTATGTAGCACCTGTACTAGACGCCGGTTAGAAGCATTAACAGCTTTCCATCCTTTAGAAAGAAAAGAATTAAGTAGTACTTCTGAATTACTGTAGAATATAATATTGTGATGATTTACATTTTTCTTGAGGGGAAAAGCAAAGCTAGCATTAATCAACGGGCAAATTGTCCATGAGTACATAAGGACAAATGAGCCACCTCCAAAGGGGAGTGATTTTCCCAAATCTGTTCAACTCCAAAAGGAACTAGCTTAGCTAAGTGATGACTGATGAGCAACGAAATTGCCATATCTTTTCACATGAGACCATACTAGAGAAGAGAAAAGATTACAAGAAAATAAGATATTGGACAAAATATTATCTAGATCCGTCAGATAGATAGCATTCTTTGAAAGCCTCGAGATAACTGTTTGACAATCGGACTCAAGATGATGTCTTTCAAACCAAACCACTTACCCAATCGCACACCTATTTCAATTGCTTTAGCTTCCGCTACCTCGGGGGACCAATGTCCTCGAACTCTTCGTGAAGCAGCAAAAAGAACTCCACCCCTTGCATCATGGGCAATAGCTCCAAGACCTATTCAACCATCAACGGCCAATGACGCATCAACATTGATTTTGCGGTTTTTTCACCTGATACCCCCGAGTTTTCAAAAAATTCACCTGGTACCCTCCATGTTTTCAAAATTCACCAGGTACCCCCGTGTTTTGTTGTAATACACTCAAATACCCTTAATGACTAACGGCGGTTAACGCCGTTAGTCATTAACCCCTAACCCTAACCTTAACCCTAACCTCTAATCCTAACCCTAACCCCTAACCCTAAACCCTAACCCTAACCCTAACCCCTAACCCCTAACCCCTAACCCTAACCCCTAACCCTAACCCTAACCCTAAACCCTAACCCTAACCCTAACCCTAACCCTAACCCTAAACCCTAACCTTTCCAACCCCCCTCCCCCACCCTCCCACCACCCCCTTTGTGGCCACCCTAGCAACGGCCCGGAACCCCCCACCCCCCCACGGCCCCCGTCGCGACCCCCGGAACCACCCCATCCCCCACCCTCCCACCACCCCTTGCGGCCCACCCTAGCGGCGCCCCAGGAACCTCCCACCCCCGCCCCTCCCCTTTCCCCTTTCACCGGTACCCGCACCCCAGAACTCCCTCCCCCTGCCCTCCCCTTTCCCCCCAAACCGTCACACCCCGCCTGATTTTTGCGTTTGAACCCACCACCCCGCTGGTACCCGTAGATTTGCGGTTCGATGGATGCGGGGAAGGGGAAATGCGCGATGGCGGGGAAGGGGAAAAGGGATGGGGCTGCGCCGCTGCGGGGGAAGGGGGAGGGGGAGGGAGGAGTGGGGTTGCGGGCGGCTGGGGAGGGAGGAGGGGCTGCGGGGGTGGGGGGTGGGGGGACTGCGGGGGTGGGGAGGGGGGCGGGGGGGGGGGGCGAGGGGGTGGGGGAGTGGGCCAGGGGTGGTGGAATGGTGGGGGAGTGGGTGGTGGGGCGGTGGGTTAGGGTTAGGGTTAGGGTTAGGGTTTGGAGTTAGGGTTAAGGGTAGGGGTTAGGATTAGGGTTAAGATTAGGGGGTTAATTAGGGTTTAAAGCAGGAAATTAGGGTTAATGACTAACGACGGTTAACGCCGTTAGTCATTAAGGGTATATGAGTGTATTAGTTCGAAACTGAGGGGTACCTGGTGAATTTTGAAAACATGGAGGGTACCAGGTGAATTTTTTGAAAACTCGGGGGTATCAGGTGAAAAAACCGTTGATTTTGTGAATACCAACCGGAGGGGGGACACCAAGTTTGCGAACAAGAACCTCCAGGGACTGATTGGCGAGTGTAGATTTGTGATGATTTACATTGATTTTTTGTAATGATTGGATTATTAATTTATAATTGGAGGTGTGCAAAAGTATTGTTAATTTGCTATTGGGATAAATAATTTATGTTATATTCTTAAATTTTGAATTTTGAATTTTGATAGCACATATATGACTTTTCATCTATCTATTATTGAATCTCGTCTGTATCACCGCGCTTAGTTGTTCATTAGCACCACAAAAAATTATTATACTTTTAATTTTCCTTTAAAACATGCATACGTAATGGATAATATAGTAGTTTTTTTTTGAGGGGATGAATAATATAGTAGTTAATGCTTTGTTATAGACTTTTTAAACATAAAGCTATTAGCTAAGCATATATAGTGGCTTAAAATGATGCAACTACTATTTTATTAGCTAAATTTCATTCTTATCTTTAATCATAAAACATTATGTCAACATTATTATTAATGGATCCCCTTAAAGAAACATATTTATTCATGGCCTTGTTGTCAGGCAATAATATTAATGACCTTAAAGAATGTCTCGGGCCAATGTAATGCTAATGGTGATCCCTGAGTCTCATATAAAAGTATAAAACCATCTTATCATGATTTATGGTAAAATATGGGTAACTTATTGTTTTAAAGGGGCTCCTTATTGTACGAGTGATCTCTTTAAGACACGAGGTGGCCTATCATAATCTGTAACTAGAAGTTACAAATGATTATTTTATTACTTAATATTTTCCTTTGCAACTTCTAATTATATGGGACCCTAAAGAATGCATATATCATTTTCCTTAACTTTTATTTATTCATAATTACATATCTATATACACATCACCCTATTTCTCATTGCCGTCTAACAAACAATCGTGTGACACATCACCCTATTTCTTATTGCCATTTAACAAACAATCGCATTAGGACAAGGGTGTTACACGAACGTTATTGTTTAGAATTAAATTACTGTTATGAGCTTGCAACTCAAAAAAAAGCAGGACATTATTATGGACAATTAAAATGAGAACAAAAAAAATCATTTGAAAGAAAATCCTTCTTTGCTTGCTAGCTGCTAGCTCATATAGCACCACTCAAATTCTAAATTTTAAATTACAGACGATGATATGATGAGTAATGGTAGGTGCTAATTGATGTGGACAATTTAAATACAAATCACATGGTCAACGGTTTTTTAAAATCTCATTTCCTTAAGTAGAAACTAAATGAGTACAAACTACTAGTTGATACGATTGATACGAATCAAAGTTACGTTTTAGCCAGATATTGCCCATGATAAGTTAGTGGATGTCAATATGTCATAATGAATCATCTCAATTTAATGATACAAAATGCAAAATGTGGCGTGGGTGCATCTAGTACCACCAACTTTGACTAGTAGCCAAAATACTACAATCTATTGGTCTTGTTGCAGCGAGTGTCATTAATATTGTCGGAGCTAACTTTTTTTTGCTAAGAAAAAGATGAGAGAGAGATAGTATGTAAATGAGTCATTTATTATTTGTTGAATAGGAGAGAAAATGTGCAAGTGTGTAATCTATTATTTTTAATAGGAGAGGGAATGTGGTTGTGAGAGTGTAAAAAATAGTGGGTCTAATGGTGGGGCAACTAGGTAATAGAACACTATATTTGCTTGCCAAAAATGGAGTAAAGCAGAAGTAAGAAAAACTTTATGGAATACCCTTAAATGGAAAGTGGAAGAAGGCGGAGTAAAAAAACACAACCAATCATTATGATTTCTTATAGAAAAATTATCAATCACATCATATTACATGAATTTATGCATAAATCTTTCAATAAGTAAAAATTATACCATATGTCTATATTTGAACAACGATTGCAATATTAGTTAGTATGTTTCTATAAATTATGAAAATCGTGTAAATAATACTATTGATAATATGATTTTATCGTACATCTTTCAATCACCTTAGTCAATGTGATTTAATGCCAAAATAAAACAATGACGATGTGTTACATATTTTTAGCTGGATATTTCAATTTAAACTATAATATCAAAAGAAAAATGTAAATTGCACATAGTCTTCTATATAAATGAAAATCCAATGTGTTAAATTACATAGTGTTTCTACGTAAATGACGAAATTCTTTCAATTAATCACCTAAATATTTAATTTGATCATGCGTTATGGATAAAAAATTTATATGATTCTAAGGTCTAAATAAGTTTGAGCACAAAAAAGTTAGTTAAAGTTAATTTACTTACCCTAAGCAATGTATACGATTTTATTTTGGTGTCAATTCTAGGAAATAAAACTATATATTATAAATAAGTTATAAGTCAAAATCGTGTAATGCACGTGTTTTAAGCCAATTTTCAATTATTCGAAATACTAGACAAAAATTTCAAATCACAAGCTCATTGTTTTTAAATATAGCCTTAATTATGTAGAATTATCGAGTGACTCGGAATTTTTTTGAAAATGATCTCAGTAATATGTTTATTTTTTTCAAAATATTGCAAAAAGTGAAAACTAAAGACAATTCTCACAAATACTTTGATTTTCCTTTTTTTTTTATAAAATGATATACATCATAACACTTCTATATCATTAATTTTATAGATCTATGGGTATGGTTTATGGCTTGACCAGAGCCGGTGGTAAAGTGGGTGAAGTCATAACTCAAGTAATTTTTCTATAGGATCTCAATTCATAACTAAAAAGAGAATAACATACACGAGTTTCATAATCAAAGCATGCCTTGAGCATAACTGTCATATATAGCCACAACGGGAAGATATGTTTAACGATTCGTTGAAGAATTTCAGTACTAAATGTAGGCTAACTTTATTTTACTTTTGTTTTTGTTTTGAGGAGACATAGATGAAGTTATTATGCTAGTGCTCTTATGTCTTTAACATTTTAATAATTATTCATAAATATTTAAACCATATTTAGAGAAAATATAATAATTAAAATCTTAAATTTATAAAATAAAAATTTACCATGGAATCTGCAGGGGTCCAAAAGCTATGTTTTTCATATAATTATTTTATTAAGTATCTACAAGTAGTTACATATGATTACCACTTGGAATATCGTGAAATAACTATCTTGCTATTAAAGGTTGTTTACCAAACAAAATATATCCCATGCATCATATAAGGGTAAAAAACTAGTACTCAAGTATATTGAAAATTAATCAAGCTTGTTTAGTAGAGATGGTGGGGAACTCACCTTTGTGACTTTGAGGTCACAAGTTTGAACCCCCTACCTTTTTTTTTTTAAAGGAAACAAGAAATGTATTAATTAACCAATAGACAAAGCATCCATAAGTACATAAGGCGAGATAATGCTTGGACAGTGATTAACCCAGCATTGCTCATACCCAAACGACACTACTGTCGCTAGATGATGTGCAACATAATTCCCACTACGTTTAACATGAGTAAAAAAGATAGAATTAAAACTAGAACACATAGCAATGATGTCTCCAAGGATAGCATCCAGATCAGAGAAGTAGATAGAAGCACGAGAGAGGCGTGTAACAATAACTTGAGCATCAGACTCGAGTATGATATCCTTCAGACCTTGCTTTTTCGCCCAGCATAGAGCCATGTGGATGGCCTTGGCTTCCGCAACATTTGAAGGCCACCAAGCCCGAGTCATACGCACTGCCGAAAATAAGACATGCCCTTTATTATCTCGGGCGACAGCGCTTAATCCAATCACTCCTTCCTCGCTCAACGAGGCATCGGTATTGATTTTGATTAAGCCACTAGGCGGAGCACACCAAGAGTTGGGGCTAGGAGTAACCCGCTTTGTCGATCCTGCATAAATACATTGAGCATATACATTGTGTTCTTCGCATTGTCGGAAAACTCGTTGGGCAAGGACTTCAAGAGGAGTGCTCTTGTTCTCGAACACGAATTTATTTCGCTCAAACCAAATATTCCATGCTAGAAAACAGCCTCGTTGCAGCATCTTTGGGTCCATCTTCATCCATCGAGCCAGCAGCTCAAGAGCATCCACTTCGTCATTAACCTGGACCATCTCCTCGCACCCACACTGCTGCCACAAAGGACGAATCCGCTTGTACCCCATCAGAGCATGAAACATATTGTTTCATCTTCATCAGGACACCATGGACAAGGGGCAGCATCCAAGAGATGCCTAGCTTTGAGTGTAGCACGGACAGGAAGAGAGTTCGTACACACTCGCCACATAAAATGCCTAGCCTTAGGCGAAATGTCGAGTTTCCAAAGATCAACCCAAGCTCCATGAAAATCATCTAAGTTCCCCCCCTTACCCAACATATATGCGGTTTTCACCGTATAACACCCATCCTGTGAATGAATAAGCCCACATAAAAGCATCATCACCACCACGGACACTAAGAGGGATAGCTAGAATACATTTTCTATCGCGCTCATTAAAATGTTGTTCAAGCAACTCCATTCTCCACTCCATCTTCTCGATGTTGATCAAATCGGCCACAACATTAAGACCACTAGCTTATGCACTTTCTATGTATCTCCCGTTCTCATCTCCCACCCATGGATCTCTCCAAATATGTATATTTTTACCACTACCAACTCTCCACATGAGCCCTTCTTTCACCAAACTTTTAGCACTCCAAATACTTCTCCAAGAGTAGCTATTTGAGCACCCCAAGCTTGCATTAAGCACATCGCAATCGGGATAATATTTAGCCTTCATAACACGACTAAGGAGGGAATTGTTGAAATGAAGGAGTCGTCATACCTGTCTTCCCAGCAAAGCATCATTGAAAACAGCGAGATCTTTGAATTCCATTCCTCCCATACACTTTGGTTTGCACAATTTCTCCCAACTAAGCCAGTGCATCTTCCGGGCTTCACCCTTGCCACCCCCACCAGAATCGAGCCATAGCAGAGCTAATCTCCTGGATAACAGCAACAGGGAACTTGTAGATACCCATGAGATATGTAGGAATAGTTTGAATGACAGCTTTGATTAACACTTCCTTCCCCGCTCTGGATAGTAACTTCTCTTTCCACCCACACAACTTTTTCCAAACTCGATCTAGAATGCTCCGAAACATCAACTTTTTTGAGTTACCACAGGCAGTAGGAATACCCAAGTACTTTTGGTGCTTCTCGACTTGCTTCATCTGGAGCAGATTAATCAACTCTTCTTTCCGTTCTCTGCTGACACCTTTACTAAAAGACACCTCCGACTTTTCATAGTTAATTTTCTGCCCGGATGCTTTTTCATATTGGTTGAGAATATCAACTATCGTTAAGCATTCCTGTCGGGTGGCTTTAGTAAAGAGCAAGCTGTCGTCTGCAAAAAGAAGGTGAGAAACTACTGGACAATTCCTGCTAGCTTTTGCACCATTAAGCACTTTAGTATCAATCTTCTGCTGAATCATCTGCGAAAAAGCATCTGCTACCAAGATAAATAAGAAGGGAGAAAGGGGATCTCCCTGTCTCAAACCTCTAGCAGGAGAGACTGAACCACAGACTTTGCCATTGATGATGAAGGAATAAGATACAGTTGTCACACATTTCATCACCAAGTTCACCCATCTACCATCAAAACCCATGGTGAGAAGGAGCTTTCTCAGAAAACCCCACTCCACACGATCATAGGCCTTACTCATGTCCAGTTTCATGGCCATAATACCCGTCCTGCTGTTGTTGCGCTGCTTCATGGTGTGAAATAATTCCAGGGCAATCAAAGAATTGTCTGTAATTATCCGATCAGGGACAAAGGCACTCTGGTTCTCCGTAACAATAGCAGGTAGAATATTCTTAAGTCTAATTACAAGAGCTTTTGAAGCAATCTTATACAGAACATTACATAGACTTATAGGCCTAAATTCAGAGACAACAGTAGGAGATTTGACTTTGGGAATGAGAGCAATATTAGTACAATTGACTGTATCAGGAAAATAAATGCCATGTAAAATATTGCTAACAAAATCAAATACCTCATCTCCAATAATGTGCCAGAATCTCTGATAGAAAACAACATGCATTCCATCTGGACCAGGAGCTTTGCAGGAGTGCATTTGACTGAGAGCCGAGTAAATCTCATCCTTGGTGTAGGGGCGCAGAAGATCCTCATTGAACTTATCGGTGATAGAATGCTGAACATTTTTTAGCACTGCCTCAAAGTGTTCCATGGAAGGATTGTCGGAAGAGAAAATATTATGAAAATACTTTTCGACTTCGGACTCAATTACTTCTTCATCATCTTGCCAGACACCAGAACTGTCATAAATACCTTTGATAGAGTTACGCTGTTTTCGTTGAGATGCCTTATGGTGGAAATATTTCGTATTGCGATCTCCATCTTTAATATCTGCAACTCTCGATCTAAGGTACCAATAAGCTTCCTGTTTAGCATGAAGATCATCCAACTGATGCTCTAAATCAATACATAAATCACAGCTTTCCGACGAAATGGGAGCCTTCTGAGCCTCGTGGAGAGCCTTCTCCACTTTTGCAATTTGCTTCGGCAGATTCCCCTGACTCACTCGACTCCACGACACCAGGCCGTGAGCTACAGCAGCCAGTCGCGCCTGAATATTTTCTCCCGACGCCTCCTCCCATGCCTTCCTTACCACTGTCTCACAACTCTCGTCCAGAAGCCACGAGGTCTCGAACTTAAAACTCCGCCCTCCTCTATTATGTCTGACCCTTGGTAAATCATCACATCGAAGCATGATAGCTGCATGATCCGATTTGTAACGGACCAAATGTTCAGTATAGGCCCCCGAAAAAGCTTGTTTCCAGTTCATAGTAACCAAGAACCTATCAAGTCGTTCTCGAACCCTTGTCTCCGGACTATTCCCTCTCTCCCAAGTGTACCATTGTCCCACATAGTGAAGATCACCAAGCCCACAATCCTCCACCAAACCACGAAAACCCGCCATCTCCCTCCTCTCTCTATTAGCCCCGCCCTCCTTTTCACCATAATCAAGGATTTCATTGAAATCCCCCCCAATGACAACAGGAAGACCAGTATTAGTGCATAGAGAATGAAGAAGAGACCATGTTTTGTGCTTATTACCCTCCTCCGGCCATCCATAAATGCCTATAAACTGCCATCTCATATCACCCTTGCTTACAACGTCACCACAAATATGATTTTGTGAAAACGAAACCAAGGTAAAAGAAATAGAGGCATTATTCCACATCAGACACAGACCACCTGCAAGACCAACACTAGAAACCCTAATAGCATTGGAAAAACCAATTCTATCTTTCATTTGTTCAGCAACATCTTTTTTGATTTTTGTTTCCGACAATAACAGCATGTCGGGGGCTAGGGATGTAAAACATCTCCTTATTTGACGAACTGTCCAGGGGTTGCCCAAACCCCGACAATTCCAGCACATGATATTCATAACGCCGGGCGGGGTTGGTTCAAACCAACCTCCACCTCGACAGTTGCTAAACCACTGCCAGGATCAAGAGTCAAATCCAGTTTCTGCTTTTTCGCCGTCACACTATCATTCACAACGTCATCATTAACAAGCATTGGGTCAAACATTTTCCTTTTATCTCCAGTAGCGCTACTATTAATAACCTCCAAGTCATGCAAGACAGTCTCATTTATATCCATAGGGACCACTCTAGATTTCATTTTATGTTTGCGGTTTTTAATAGTAGTAGTTGTTTTAGGAACAGAATTAAAGACAAAAGGTTGTTCAACACTAACCAAAGGAGTCACCAACTCAGAGATGGTGTTGGTGGAGTCATCCGCAACAACCGAGGGGGTATGAACAGGCCCCTCGACAACAACATCATTTAGAGCTTGATGTCCACTGCTAGGAGGAAGAGGCTGCGAACCTTCGCACAAAGCTTTCGAGATAGCCTTGGCTGGACTTGGGCTAGTGAAGTTAAGTGCACGAGCACATCCAAGCAACACCTTTGCTTCATGTTCCATCTTTTGCCTCCCCCGCCGCGGCGAGGCTCGGAGCCAAGAACCCCATTGTTTTTCAAACTCCTTCTCATCATCGTCATTGCACTTCAAACAATCCCTCTCTATATGTCCTATCATGCCGCACATATAGCAGAACGTCGGAAGACGTTCGTATTTTATTTCCACCATTACCGAGTCACCATTCTTTAGTGCTATTCTTTGGACCCTACGCAAGGGTTTTGTAACGTCCAAAAGAATACGCATCCTCACCGACTTGTCCCAACGAATACCATCGGAGTCCACCTCTTGAACTGCACCCATGCTGCCTCCAATCAACCTCACATGTCTCTCCGTCCGATAAGCAAGGGGTAAATTATACAATCTGACCCAAAAGGGACACAACGTCAGGGATATGTTCGAGGGTTGGAGATCACCATCAATTTCATTCAAAAGAACGAGGTTTTGATCGAAAGACCAAGGTCGTCCCGCCATAACCTTGGCCTTGTCTCGACGGTTTGCAAATTGTACCACGAATAAGCCGTTCTCAATAGGTCTAAATAGGGCGCCATTGGAGATGGCCCAGATTTGGTTTAAGGTACGTTTTAAGGCCTCGAAGTTGAAAGAACGAACTGTGAGAACCTTCCCCACCAAGGAAAGTTCGAGTTCTTGATTGCAAACATCACCTTCGGTTTCTTCGAAAGTGATAGGTTGATCTTCTACTGCTGTTATCTTGAGATTCGAGACTTTTAAAGCAATTTCCTCCGCCATAATGGCAGTCTTCAATCCCAAGGAGGGATCAAAGACTCGAACTATCGAGAAGAAGGAGTGGATCGCCAAGACTTGCGAAAACTCTAACCCTAGATCGCCTAAGGAGAGACTTTTTTTTTTAACCCCCTACCTACTTGTGCTTAGGAGTAGAGATTCTCTTATATCTCCCCTACTCTCAAGCGTTGACCTGTGTAACTGGGTTAATTGACCTACGAGAGGTGTTTGTCCAGTAAAGTCCTTCTTCTTACCAAGAGGTCGGAAAAAAATGTATATTGAAAATTACTATTGCAAAATAGTATTCTTGAAAGTGACCTAAACCCTGGCCTACTATAACTCAGATTTAAATGCATTTATCAGTACTCCACTACTCTATGGCACTATCACGATACTATTTGTCCTTTATCATGGAAGCTGCAAAGGTCTATCTAATAGTAGTAAGATTATGCAATTATGCATGCATAAAGCAATAATAAGGAAACCATACATAGAACCTAATCTACTTCAATTGGACAATGCTTCTTATAAAAGTGGTCCAGGTGATTATATTATTATGAGGAATAATCATAAGAAATTACAATAAAAATTGAAATGAAAAAATAAGGTATAATTAATAAGATTTTTTTTCTTGTTTATGTACGGGTATGAGGATTAGGATGGCCGAGGCCAAAGCCCTATTGCTAAGTGATCTCCCAACCTAATTTAATTCAATCTGCTCTTATTTAGGATTAAACTTAGGATCTCTTATCTAAGAGGTGGAGGTATTTAGCTATAGGTCAACTGGTAATTCATATAACACAAACTTTTAGGTGTAATTGTTACGTTCAAGATGCACTGTTCATATAGTAACTATAAATAACTTATAAAGAAGAAAAATAAAAAATATTACATATTCAATTGAATATTAAATTTAGCAGAGAAACCTTATCTCAAAGTCATCCCTAAACTAAAAAATTTATAAATATTTCTATATGTGAAACTATAATGTCAAAAATAGACGTAAGTAACCTCATCATATATTCATATATATACTCCACACAATGTAGATTAAGTACATACTTAGCACAAAAAGTAGAAAGTGACATAGGGTTAGATAGAGAAGCTGATAGGATGATGTTACCTTTGAAAGTGAGTTGCAGAAAACCAACAATATATCACCATCAACCAAGTTGCCAATATTTTTTTTTCCCGCCACTGGAGACATTATACTAAGATGAAGAGCCTTGTCAGACCGAAACCTCTCACAGGTTAATCCGGTCTGGATTTACGGCAGATACTTTCAGAGTGGGAGATGATAAGGGGAAACCCTCTCCCAAAGTAGGGGATTGTTAAACGTCGCCCCCAAATTACTTAAAATCGCCCCAACTCCCCTCTAAAAATACCATTATACCCTTACGATTTTTGTTTTGATTTTTACTCCAACTTAACTCCTCCCCTAATTCATATTATCTCTCATCTTCGCCATCACCACCCACGATCACCACCGCCAATCACCACCGACGAGCACAAAATTCCGACTTTTTTTTTTAAACGAATTTTTTTTAAAATGAATTTCATGGGGCCAACGTGTGGCGCCGCGTTGCCGTAGGGCACAACGTCTGGCGCGGACGTTGTCTTACATGAGGCCAACGTGTAGGCCACACGCGTTAGTTGGCCCCATGGAAGACAACGTCGGTGCCAGATATTTGTGCCCCATGGGGCCAACGTGCAGGCCACACGTTGGCCCCATGAATTTTTTATCATATGACTTTTAAATACAAAAAACCGAAAAACTGAAAACCACAGTGATACCGAACGAGCCATTAGGTGCATGTGGATGAAATGATGGAATCTATGCATTATGTGAGCAATTTACTGTCGCTAATAACCACATCAATTGGACAATACATGTTGGAGATTTAGAGTATAAGGTTAGTTTAATTCATGATGTGTTTATTTAAGTTGCTCGGATATGGTGTCGTAACTTAAATAACATATATAATAACATGCTATATGTGTGAGTCGTGCTTTGTATTCATCATGCGAAGTAGTAATAGGACAGTATAGTGCTCGCACCTCGCGAGATCACTCGCACATCGCGACTTGGTGAGCAGCAGCATGCTGGGAGGCAGGAAAGTGGTCGCGGGTCGCGACCAGGGTCGCCCCTTGCGACCTGCTGGGTTCGGCCAGCTCGCGACTCGCGATGGCCGTCGCGACTCGCGATGGCCGTCGCGACTCGCGACGATGTCCCTGACTTTTGTTGCTCTTCGTGTGATTTCGTGTGTTTTGACGGTTTGTCAATGTACTGTTTCGGATTTTCTGAAACAATATAGCAGTGTTATAAATATGAGGTCTCTCATATGATGAAGGGGTTGAGAAAACAACTTCTCTCTTTTGCATACAAATTCTAAAGATCAAAAATCAGAAATTCTTCATCTCTACAAAATCTCACAAACTCATTTTCATTGAATAGTGTTCATAGTAAGCGTGACCACTATTGTTTTTCTTCTTTGTATCTCGAAGGTGAATTCCGTGAACCCGTGCTTTACGATTAGGGTCGGAATATTACTTTTGGGAAAGTGATCCACGCCTAGAAGATTGTTCATCTTGTTACCCTTGTTAATTTCTTTTTTCCCTAACAATACAGACATTTATTCATAAATAATACTCATATATATAAAATAGTAGTAGTACAGATTGATATCCTCCTAATTATTAGGGTATTACCGCGAGGTCCTCGTGGGAGCCCAATGGTTGGTGCTCCCACCTCCCAACCGCGAGGTCGGGTGTTCGACTCTCATCACTCTCCAATTTGGGGAGTTTGTATTAAATGTTTGCTTGTGGGTATAAATCCCCACTACCCACCAATGGTGGTGTGCCTGTGAGCTAGTAGCCTAGCGGGGTTGGTCTTCGGACCAATTATCTTTCCTGAACAAAAAAAAAAAAAAAAAAAATTAGGGTATTACCGCACATTATTAAATAGCTTAGACATAGAGACAAACTTATAGAGTGAAGATCAACCTTAGAAAAGACCATTTCAGTATGATATATAGTTATATACTCAAACTATCTTTTTTTTCCTTTTAAAGAATTAATATTTTATAAAATGATAAAAAAATTAATTGAACATTAGTTATCTAAACTCTATATATTTCACGCAGTTACTATGATGAGATTTAGAAAGACAAATATGAAAAATATGTGGAGTTAGAAAAAAATTAAGAGAATAAGTTAAAGGAGGAATATAAGAAGAGAATGTCATATATATATATATAGAGGTAGGATATGCTGAAAACAACTCTTAATCTGAAAACTGAAAACAGGGTAACTTTTACCACTTTTAGGGTAACTTTATATATTTTAAGGGTAACTTTTACCACTTTTAGGGCAACTTTATATATTTTAAGGGTAACTTCTTTTAGTGCAACTTTGATTATAGTTAAACCTATGCAGGTGTCGAACCTACATCATTGTGTATTACACAATGCTCGCTCTACCAATTGAGCTAATAGGTTGTATGAAATTCGCCAAAGATATGTGAGAGAGAGAGGGTAACAAATAGCTTTAAAACGGCAACTAATAACAATACTTGGGAAACTAATAAAACACATATTATGCTACACCATAATGAACAAGATAAAAACAACAAAGAGGACGTCAAAAGCATAAAACTAGACAATACCACATGAAACGAAAGATTTTGAAAATTAAAATTGCAAGAAGATTGATTGCATCTCTTCTGCAGATTTTGAAGACAATTTTAGGAGAGCGAATTTCAAGATTTGCAGAAAAATCAGTAGTATGAATGATTGAATGTTAAGGAGAGAGAAAATGTTGAGAAGGGGGGGTTTATATGAAGTGATTACAGTCGATCACCAGTTTTGCACAAGAGAAAGCAACAACATCCATGTAATGTAACCATAAGATTTCATAAAACACGAAAAATCAACAAAATCACAAAAATCAACACATAATTACAAATAAACTAAACCCTAACAAACTCAAAAGATTCGTAAATGAACAACACAGACACATGCACACAATCTTAATATAAACCCTAACATTTTAGAAATCACAAGAAACACCGCAACTAATAGTTCAAAATCGACATCATCTTTCATTTCTTTCCATCCATTTGCGAATAACTAATTCAAGAAATTAGGCCTAAAAACTATCAAATATCTAGAGTAAAATTAAGCTAAAATTGATCTGAATCTAGCGATTCGCAAGTCAAAGAATGAGTAATTGAACTTCGAAATTAATATGAACAAAAACATGAAAAAACAAACGAAATCATACCAAAATTTCAGATCGTAGAAGCAGCGAACAACCATTGAAAGTGATAGAATTAGCTGCGAGCAACTAATGGAACACCAGTGAGAGAGAAGCAATAGAGTATGAGAGAATTGGGCTTCAGAGAAAGTAGGATGAGAAAGAAACACACCCGTGAGAGAAGAGGAAGAGAGAGAATTTTGTGTGGGAGAGGAGTAGGAGAGATAATGAATCTTCAAAATTCTCACCATTCATTATCATCATTTAATATCATTCGTCTGATTATCAAATGGACGGTCTAGATTATTTGTTTTCGGTTTAAGATTAAGAAACTGTTTTCACAAAGATCCTATTCTATATATATATATATATATATATATATATATATATATATATATATATATATATATATATATATATATATCAATACTTTAAAAAAAAAGATGTAACACATCTTCTCAAAAGAAAAAGATGGACCACATACTCCCTCTGTATTTTTTTATCTTTCTCACTTGGAATCTTGACACTATTCACAATTAGAGAGAATCTTTTAAATTCTTCTCAATATATAAGAAAAAATATAGTCATGTGGGGTCTTGTTTGATTCGTCTCAATGAGTAGTTTATTAATATTCAATCATTATAATTTTTACTAATATGTAATGAAAGATATTTAAAGTTGAATAAGTGCATTGGCAAACGTGCAAAGTCAAAGTAGGAAAGATAAAAAAATACAGAGGGAGTAATTTACAAACAGTACTGATAGACCCACAAATTTAGTTTTGGTGTATCAGCATTATGATATATATATGTTAAAAAAAATTGTATAATCTGTGAAAATAACCTCCTTGGTCTCTTAAAGCATTGTTAATGATGAACAAAATAATGGTTCATAAGCTTGAACCATTAATTTTTGTCTTAATGATGAATGGGATAAAGGTTCACACATGGACCGAGGTAAAACCATTCGGAATTCCGAATGGTTCGTGAGAGCAAAAAACCAATCCACGCTGGCCTGCTGGAGCAGAAGGAAATCAGAAAAAAAAAAAGTGAAGCCACGTGTCGCGCTGGGATTGGCTGAGCCGCGCGGAAAACGACGAAACTGGGGAGCAGCATCTGACGCCATATGGGGAGCAGCAGCGGTCCATTTGCAAGCTGCCATTTGTCTCATACCTATTCGCCCTTTGATTATTAATGTTACAAATTTTGTAACGTTAATATTTCAAAAAATACAACTCAAAAATAAAATTACCAAAATTCATATTTTTTCATTCTCTATAAATAGACACCAATTTTGCTATACTTTTATCATATTCTCAGTTTTCTCTTCTCTTCCCATTATCATTTCTTTTCACATAATTTTGCTTTAGCTT
Organism: Beta corolliflora; assembly: GCA_947648045.1. NCBI lineage: Eukaryota > Viridiplantae > Streptophyta > Magnoliopsida > Caryophyllales > Amaranthaceae > Beta > Beta corolliflora. Next base: position 548,063 of record CANSZD010000436.1, read on the forward strand.
ATACAATCTTCCCAAAAAAAAAAAACTTCATAATTATGGATTCTAATTATCCTAATTATGTACCTAATCCTAATCCTAGTAGAAGACGCAGAAATCGTCCAATAAATCCACAACAAAATACAAACCAAAACCCCATAAATTACCAACAAAATCTTAATAATTATCCCCAAAACCCCCCAAATTACCCACAAAATTTTTCTAATTATCCACAAAATTCAAATCAAAACTATCCTCAAAATTACCCCCAAAATTATCGCCAACAACAACAGAATTACCAATATAATTCCACCCCTGAGAGTTCCCATAACCCACAAAATTATATACAAACTCAAGATTACGATGATGATAGTGATGATGAAGATGAAGATGATGGTGAATTTCAAGTTCCATGCACTCAACAAACTTTCACTCAACACATGCAGAACCAACACAATTTCAACCAACTCCTCAACCAACTCCTCAAACAACTCCACAACCAACTCAAGAACCCATTGTAAATGAGAAAAAGATTTGGTTGAAAGCTGAAAAAGAAGCACTAGTCTCATCATACATGAATACGAGTATAGACAGCATTGTTGGAACGCAACAGAAAAAGGGTGCGTTTTGGGGGAGAGTGATGGAAAAATATGAGGCAGTGAGAGAGGCCAACCCTCATGAAATTCAGTTCCGCAGTATTGGCAGTATGAAGGACCAATGGTTCAGAATGTCTGAAGCGGTGCAAAAGTGGTGTGGATGCTACGACAAGGCAGAGGTAAGAAAGAGGAGTGGCCAAAATGATGATGATGTGATCTCCCAAGCTCATAAGATATTTGAAAGCACGGGAGGTAAATTTCACTTCTTTGATGAATGGATCCACATGAGTAAGTTTGATAAGTATCGTTCCATCTTGACTAACCCGGTTTACAAGATAACACGTGGACGTCCATCGAATACGCCTCAAATGTCTGATTCTGTTGGTTCTGGAAGTAGTGGGAAGAGAACAAGATCTGAAGATGGAGGCTCCACACCAACCACGCCCACAAGCGGATATGTTCGAGATTCCTTGCCTCGTCCAGAAGGCAACAAGAAAGCTAAGGCCAGACTCAAGGGTAAGAGCCCAACCGTTGAAGCTATTGAAGCTTTTTCATCATTTGGTGACAGACTTCAAATCTATGGTGAGCGAAAGGGTAAAGCTCTGGATATACAACATGAGAAACTAGAGTTTCTTAAGCAAAAGGAAGCAAGGAAGCAAAGGCAATTGGAGTTGGAAGAGATAAACAGGCAGAGGCAGATGGAGTTAATTAGAAGAGAAGAACTTAAAGATGCAACAGTATCAGATGAATTGGCAAATGCTCCAATCATTAACATATAAGGAAAATCACACACCATGGGAAGATGAAATGATCAGCAATCTGCAAATATATTTTCAGAACTTTGTGGGAGTGTAGTATTCACGTTTGGAGTAATATGTAATTCTATTTGTATTAATTAGATTACGATAATTAATTAGTCATCGATAATTAATATATAATAAAAATAACTAATTATGAATTAATAATTATAAGAGCTAATTAGAATTAATTAGCGTTAATTGGTTTTACATTAAATCAATACAACTTGTGATAATCATTTGAAGAGAGAGAAAATGTGGTGGGGTAGGAAAAAAGGATGAGAGAGAGTGATGAACCATTATTTTTGGGTTCATGGTTAAGAGTGAAATTGGAAATGGTTTGTGAAAATGATGTGGAGGAGAGAGAAATGAGGAGAGAGAATGATGAACCTTTTTTTTGGGTTCATTGTTAGTGATGCTCTTATGAGGCGTTTGATATGTTGAAAATTGGCAAAATGAGTTTATAAAGTAGAGAGTGGGATGTGGAGTATGAATGGAATTGGTGATTAAGATTTCATTAAAGTATTGATATTACTTTGTTCAGTACTCCCTCTGTATTTTTTTATCTTTCTCACTTGGAATCTTGACACTATTTACAATTAGAGAGAATCTTTTAATTCTTCTCAATATAAAAGAAAAAAATATAGTCATGTGGGGTTTTGTTTGATTCGTCTCAATGAGTATTTTATTAATATCCAATAATTATAATTTTTACTAATATGTAATGAAAGATATTTAAGGTTGAATAAGTGCATTGGCAAACGCGCAAAGTCAAAGTAGGAAAGATAAAAAAATACAGAGGGAGTATGTCTCCAATTCAAGAGACCGTCTCACGTTAAGACTATACGTGTTGATTCACACGCGTTTGATTATGGTCTAGCAGTGCAATCTAACTAAACTATAAAAAATGTTAATTAATTGCAAAAAATGTGCAACTATTTTTACAGAATAACTTTTAATGAAAATATGTTAAATAATAAATTAAAACCTCATAACTATTAACCAATAAGCCATAATTATCAACCTAAAATTATAACATCAACCAAACCACCATAATCATGGCCCAAAACAATAACTATTAACCCGAAAACCATAACAAATAACAAGCAAACCATAACTATTTAGCATCCACCCAAGACCATATTTTATCTCGAAACTATAACTAATAACATGAAAACTATAACTAATAACGTGTAAACAATTACTAATAACTAGAAACCATAACTACTAAAATCTTAGAAATATATTTTATCCAGAACCATAATTATAACTAATAATATGAAAATTGTAACTAATAACGTGTAAACAATTACTAATAACTAAAAACCATAACTATTTATAACCTTACAAATATAACTATTTACCCATCACCATAAGTATTTACCTGGAAATGATAACTAAATACTAGAAAACCATAACAACTTACCCAAAATATATATTATGACGAATACTATAATTATCTACCTAAAAACCATAACTCATAATAAGAGATACATTAGAGTTTAGACCCATTGATAGAGGGAAACAATGAGCTTTGAGAATTAAGAATATACCCTTTTTTTAGGGGAATTAAGAATATACTTACTTGACTTTGATGCAACAATGTCGTTGTTTAAGCAGGAGAAACTAAACTAAGAATCATCAAATTATAATCATCAAGATTGAAGAAAACGCGTAAACAGACGTTAGTTGAAAGTTTCAAATGTTCGAAAAAGAAAAGAAAGAAAAAGAAAGAGATGTAGGATTTAGAGAGAAATGGAAGTTGGGTGAGGAGAGGAAAATGGCAGTGCAAAGAAATAGAAACTAGAGGGGCAGAGGAGAGAGAGATGAGAGTTGGTAGAGGAGAGGGGCATAGGAGAGGGGCATAGGAGAGAGAAATGAGGGTTGACAGAGGAGAGAGAAAATATAAATTGAGTGGAAATGTGATGGTTTTACTAGCATAACTAATAGGTCCAAGCACTTAACTAATTCCACTGTTAGCATGACATCAATTGGTCTCACGTTAACACTAACGTGATACCGTCTTTTTGAAGAATTTGTGCACTTTGTTTTATGTGAGGTGGGAGTAAACTAGATATATATAACTAAGGTAAAAAAAACACAAATTTCTCATATGTGGCTGGCCCATATAAGTAGTCCAGTGCATTTCACCACGCACGCTTAGTGACAGCCTGAGAGAAGAGAGAAAACCATCGCATTTCACCACGCACGAATTCACCAGAATTCAAGACGAATTTCACCGGCTTGAATTGCTTTTCCTAGCGACGAATTTGTCGAAATCTTCGACGAGGATTCAAGACCTAGGGCATTGCAGTAACGATGAATAACTGCTTTTCCCGGCGACGAATTTGTCGAAATCTTTGACGAGGATTCAAGACCTAGGGCATGGCAGCGACGAAGTTTGGAGGAGAGGAGAATTATAAGGTCGGAAAATTTGGAGATGTCGAGGTGGTAAACGTAGCAAGAAATAGACTTGGCCATGGCGGCGACTAAGCTTGACATTCGAAGAAGAGGTAATTCCGACGCCATTGAAGAAGGTGGTTTTTTTTTTGTGATTTTCAAGTTTTTGCGAGGAAGAAGGTGAGTAATTCGCCATTGAAGAAGCTTGGGTTTTGAGATGGCATCGACTTTAGGGGGTGTGAAGAAGCAGGTTATGCGAGATGGCATTAGGACCCCAAATGAGAGCAAACAATTAACGGTTGAGCGGGTGATGAGGGCACAAATGATGTATGAGTAACCTCATTTAAGTTTATGAGTAACCCCATTGAAGTTTATAAATAACCTCATTTGATAGTAAAAAATAACTTCATTTTATTGATTCGAGTAACCTTATTTAATCATACGAGTAAACCATGTGTACATAAGTAACCCCCTCTATTGTGGACTAAAGTAGTTAAAATAATTTTTTAACTAATGTAACTCAAAGTTGGATTAAATTAACCTACAGAAGAAACCATCAATAAATATATACATGATCAATCATATAAACATATATTAATGATCAAAAACTATAATCAACAATCTAGGATATAGTCGATCAACTTCCATTGATATATATATATATATATATATATATATATATATATATATATATATATATATATATATATATATATATATATATATATATATATATATATATATATATATATATATATATATATATATATATTTGATTAAGTAATTATGAAATATAAATTATATAAATGATTTTTGTCATAAACTACTTTATAAATTTCCTCTTTTTTTTTTTTTTTTGAAAAAACTAGCTTATAAAAAGAGTTGTTAAAAATTACCTTTTAGAACGTTACCTTTGCCGAAGTTTGATGGTTGACCAAAAAATATGGTGTTGACCAATCATGTGACTTGGACGGGACATTTAAAACTGACCTAAGTTCACTATTTTCCCCCAAAGTTCCCCCCAAAAAACCCTAAAATTCCCGATTCTTTCTCTTCCTCCCTCTGCTACTACTCCTTAATTAATTTACTTGATCTTACATTTGTTTCCTCGATCTAATCCTCCATTATCAATATCACTTTGAGTTCTTTGAAGTTGTGAGTTCTCCTGTTTTGATGATAATTTCTTCAAGCTTCCGCTGGAACATAGAACCAATCATCATTACGACCCCGATTAAATTGCAACCCAGCTCCTAACTTATTCTTTTTCTTTTTCCCAATAAAATTCGATCAGTGAAATTAGGTCAATTTTAAATGTCTCGTGCAGGTCACATGATGGGTCAACGATGGATTTTTTGGTCAACCATACAACTCTCGCAAAAGGTGGATTTTACAATAAAAACCGTTTAAAAGGTACATTAAATAACTTTTTTCATAAGGTAGTTTTTCTCAATCCTATCAAAAAAATAAATAAAAAGGTAGTTTTTCTCAATAAACGGAATTTATAAGATATTTTTCGAAAAAAAATCTATTATATATGGAAGGTATAGCATACTATAAGATATTTATGAAGTTTTAATTCTATAAAGATACTCGCACAAACTGGATATTTGAATCAGTGCACTTGTTGCGTTTTCATCAAAAATAAATGAATGAGATGTTTTGATCAAACTTGTCAACTTTGACGGCTAAAGAGATGGGAGGGGGAGGGGTTGCAAATACAATTTAATTCATGAAAAGCGTTGTTTGTATCACTTGTGTTGTCACCTCTTGTTTTTTATTGATAGCAAGACCTAAATGATTATCCTTGAGGATATTATATTTGAATAATTAAAATAAAGTCACAAAGATAATTTAGTTTAACATGATTTTGACTTCAGGTAAATGAAAAGGTAGAAGATAACATGGCAAAACCCTTTATTAATTCAGTTGAGTACTCTCTTTTGCTCTTTAAAGATCTTCCTATTTAGTATACCAACATAAACTAAGGCAAAGAGGAAAGAGAATACAAAAGTGGTTGCCTTTTGCTTATTTAACTAGTATTTTGACTCGGGTAATGCCTCGAGTTAGTTACAATAAACAAATAATTTTCGTATTTTTTGTCCATCAAGAAATTGAAAAATTCACGTCATAACTTGATAAGTAAAAAAATCTGAAAGGTTTGATTTTGAAAATAATAACTTAAAAAGAATTGTGGTAAGAGATATGACATCAATAGTCTCTTGTTAGTTACGTAATAAGAGCGTTAGAGATGTATATACTTGTTTAGACAATAAAGTCATCGTGTATTGATGGTTAAGCTCTTACTTTTCATTTCAAAGGTCACGTGTACGATACCTTGTAGTTACACAATGTTTATATATTTTTTAATTGAGGACATAAAACATTTGCATTAGAAATTTCAGGAGAGTGCCATGTGGCACATCGGCTTTCTTAAGCATGCTTTTTAATATATTTGTATAGATTGAACACGAAGTAGAAGAGAGACTGTAGTTGTGAGAGAGTGTAAAATTATATGAGTCAAACAAATAGGGTAAAATAGTGTGTAAAGGAACTAACTTGTACCGAATAGGGAATAAAGTAAAAGGCGTGAGATCCTTTGTAAACGGACTTAAATGAGAAGTAACAAGATCTTTAAAGAATGGATTGAATATGAGAACTTGAGATGAAATGAAAGATTTTAAAAGAAGAATTAAATTGTACAATAAATTAATAACATCAAATCCCATACTAATGATACTGCAATTAATTTTAGGATCTTTTCATATGATAAATGTGTATTTCACTTTTAAATAGAATCTTTTCATATAATAAATGTATATTTCACTTTTCAATGCATTTGTTAATTTTTATGCATAGCCCTTAGAGCTACGAATAGCAAAACCCTTTTTTTTATCATTAATAATAGCTTATGACACCTTTAATTTAGAACAATTTCTTAATATGGTGCTAATAAATAGAAACATTCCTACTTTAGAGCTCCCCATTGTAAGAGCAATCTGGGATGTTTAGGTTGTTTCATTGTTTTGCAGTGAGCTTCTTTTTAGCAATGGGATTTGCCAATCTCATTGGAGGAGCAATTGCGAGAACATTTTCTTAGCCTTGTTTTATGTATGTTTCTAATTTGTATCAACAAATATAAAAAATCCTTTAGAGCACCCTTTTAAGATCAAGTACTTGCTCTTTTTTTTCCACTCATCATTAAGGGTGCTCTTAGTAGACTGATGAAGATGATCACAAAAAAGGAAAGTGGTAGGTAAAGAAATAAGATAGGAACACGTGGATTAGAGTTGGGCATTAGGGCAATAAGTAAAAAAGAATTATTTATCTATTTTAGGAAATAATTGGAATAAGAAGTTCCAATTTTTAAAGCTTGAAAAAAAAGGTTTGGTACACCCAAACTAGAACAGTATAAAAGGGATTTATGCTTTAAAGTGGGAGTTTTTATATTTATCAAGAGAAACTCTCCCCATCTATACGTAAATTTCACATAAGGAACATGAATTTGCTCACATGAATATATGTAAATTATATTGCTAAAATTTACAAAAGCAAAACTCTAAAAGTACTCTCTAGTCAATTTTATTAATTTTTTTGACCTTTATGTCGATATGACATATAGTTAGATTAAAATTAGGACATTTCTATGATGGTCGATCATAACATATATGACCATAAAAAAAATCGCGGTTTATGCTTTTGTAGAAACCTACAATCATTCTAGACCAGTAGACTGTAGACAACTAGATTTTTATAGTCATATTTATTTATGACCACCATAAAATTTTCATAAAAACTATTACTTATTAAAATTATATTCAGTGTTTCGTTTAAATGGAGCAGCTAGTTATCTTCCCTTTTTTTTTCCTTTTTCTATTTTTGGTGTCCCCCATGTGTTGCCATACATAGTAAAGATCCAAAGGTTAATTTCTATAAAAGTTGTTTAAAATATTATATACTTCTATAAAAGTTTGGTTACATTTTTTCAATTATGTAGTTACTAAGTTGTTTAAGATATTACTAGCATTTTTTGCACGCTATGCGTGCGTGTCATATTACTTTTTTTTCTCAATTAGTTATTCATCAGTGTTACAGAACATTTGATTCTAACAGGCATTTATAATTATTTTATTTTTTTAATATGTTTTTCTTAAATCAATATTTCGTTGTTTTTTTTTTTTTACAGGAAGTAAGAAAAAGTATTTTATTCATAAGGGATAGCCAAACGGCTCGTTGGTTTTTTAGTTATTTGTTCATCATTATTTAAATATAGTGTTGAGAGAAGGAGATATAAGCAGAAGAAAGATTGTGCTCAAATAAAGTGGAAGAATTTGTATATCAAGTTCAATCGTTGAATATTAATAATGTGGAAGAGTTTGATTTATATGATAGAGATTATCGAATAATAATCAACATTTAGGTTTTAAAATATTATTAGTATAATTATTATAATATGAAATTCAAGTTTTTATTTTTTCTTCTGATTGTGTCAATCAAGTTATATATTTTTTATCAGTGTTTTTCACATATGTAAGAAAAATCATTCTCCTTAATTTAATATTCATTGAAATTTCAAAATCAATTCCATTGTTAACTTATTCAATATACTTCTATATGACAAGTAGTAAGAAGAAAATATTATTTAATACATATGACAATTTAAATTCATTCACTTATATAATAGAGATATACTATAATAGTTTGGTCACATTTTTCCAATTCTGTCACATATAAAGATTCACCTCGTAATATTTGTTTCTTACCCATTCTCCCTCCATCATTCCATTTCAATTGTTTTTTGAAAATCCAAATATAATAAACATGATTACTATAACCCAAAATTGATCATATGAATTCATCTATCAAAACATCTACACTTCTTCATTTCCAAATAGACCAATACCTATACATCATCACAAATGGTACTAATACCATATTAACAGCACTGACAATAAAACTCGTTATCAACAAAGAATTAAGCAAATAGAGAAGATCTGAAGATGTAAAAAAATTGACAATTAAGAGGAAAGAAGCTAAGAAAACTTGAATTCACAGCCATCCCAAAAATCTCCATCCTATAAACTACACAGAAAACAGAGAAAAGTGAGACAGCATGAAAAATTGCAGAAAGAAACCCACCAAACTCCTCTAAAAAACATGGGAGTTGTTTTAGCTACATATATTTGGTATGGAGGGAGTAGCATCCGGGTTTTGCTGCTCCTTCCATATCCTTCCAGTTACCCTCAACTTTAACTCCTTCCGGTCTCCACCGGAGAAGAAAAGTGCCATATTCCGTTGGATGATGAGACCATCATGGCTATCTCTCACTTTCCGGTGGCTATCTCGAACACTTCGAGGGGTTCCTTCCCATGTAAGTTTCCTCCCATTTCCCCCAACCTCGAGGCTGTAGGTGTAGTTTCGCGCCTCATTTTCGTCACCCATGAAACGAAGGAATGCCATGTACACTGGGGCCATGCCTAGTTGAAAGGCTTCAAAGTGGAGGCAGAAGTATTGACCAAAACAATGGAATACCTGGAAAGTAAGCAGATGAGAAACCAGAATTTTAATGTCAGACCCTCCTGATTGTGCTATTTGACAGCTATAGAGGACATCAAGCCTGCTTCTTAACTTTTTGTTTGGTGCTAAGTCCCCCATCAACAAGGCAGGGAAAATTGACCAAAAACAAGGAAATATCCAAGAACATTGGGCACATACTAGTACAAATTTTGAGTTAATGCAGCCTCATATATGACAACTTACAGCTAAGACAAACGACTTTTCTATGGATAAAGGTTATCCAAATGGATTATAAGGAACCAATTATTCTGCTTATACGAATACCTGTCAAACAAGTTATAATTCATCCGGACTGCTTTGGTATAAACTTCCGCAATGTTAAAACTAACCCAGTCTATTCAATCATTTAGGACTAAGGACTTTTCAAAGAAAAGATGAGGCGTAAGTGTGACTCTTGGCATCAAATTTTCCTTCTTTCAATGATATATATATGCAAGTATTGTTCACAAAAAGCAGATTGATGCAGTAAATTATTGCGATTCGGGAACCTGGAATTTTGAACTCAAACTTTGCTTACAATCAAAGATAACAAGATATGCATATAAGACAAGCCACTTAGCCACTACGGTGCAAGTAAGAAGGGAAAGTAGCCTTGAGGTTGTGACACTTAGCTTTCAGAAACCAACCTTATCTTAATTCTTGATCCAAAAAACAAAAAAAGGAAGAAAGGATTTAAAAGCTCAAGATTACTAAAAGGAACATTTCACTTACTGTCAACATCCATGTAGCATTTTCCACTTCCCGGGGATTGGATTTTACATAGCGATGATTGAATGTACATCCAGAGTGCATGTCCACCTTGTGGTCATCCCTGAGATGGGTCATCAGGAAGGGGATATCACCAACGATAGAGCACTCAGATCCAGCATAAGGACAGCTGTATGGTCTAAAATTGCACACTGTCTCATGTTTGAGCTTGCTATAATAAGGAAATATTTCTGGACACCCCAAATTGTAATATCTACAAGGCAATTCAAGTGACTCTGCCACCTTCTCCAGAGCTAAGCACCTAATATCACCAAGCTCCTGCCTGCAAGTCGGGCATCGGTTCTGCACTCTTGATTTACAGGTGGAGCACAATGTATGCCCATTATGGCACTGCAGTTAAACCAAAACCCATATCAATCATCTACGTCAGCTTATATTACCTCAATCCTGCAGTAAAATATCCTCAACATCATCAAAGGGAAGGAGGATAGAATAGTTCGACATGTTTAACCAAAAGTGAAGAATATTCATTCCAGATTTGATCTAAGAACAAGACAAAATAGTAGTTCCACTAAAACAAATCACAAGCAAATCAAGTGCCACCCCCCAACCCCACCCCACCCCCAACAACCCCCTCGCCCCCCTCAAAAGAAAAAAAAACATAGGGAAGAAAAAGGAGAAGGAACAAAAAATAAAATGTAAATAGCACTACTCCAATTTAAAGGACAATTAAACAGCCTTTGTTTCATAATACTTGCAATACTTTTCTTAGGGAAATGTCATAATAATAATAAATAATACTTGCAACCAAGTCATATATAGTAACTTCTGTGTGGGAAAATTGCCTATGTACCATAGTATCTCTCTCCTCCTTAATTTGTTTGCCAACCTAATTGGGTGCAAGTAAAAAGAAACGGAGGAAGTATTAAAAACCAAGGGACCTAAATGAAAAATATGCCACCTAGTATATGTCTAAAGTCTAAACATTGAACACACAAATACTGCATAAGGCGAGGACAAAGAGGCACAGGGTTGCCAAAATATCGCCCTCCCATTACATAGATGATAGATCGTATCAAAGATGAATATAGACATATAAATAGATGCAAGAAATCTATCCCCGCGAGTTGTAATCTGAGCCCTCTTATGCTCTGTTGCTTCGACACCTTCATTTACCTCAGGTGTTGCGTGTCAAATCAACACTTAGAAACTTCATTTCAAACCAAAAACTTTACATTTTTCTACGAAATGGACGAGTCCGACACCTGTATCCGAGTAGACATTTTATCCAAGACTAAGTAACATAGCTCTTAGCCTCTTACATACTAATTGACTCAGTACATGATAGCCAATAATAAAAAACTGCATATTAATGCATGAATGCTGTTAGTTGAAATATGATGATTTATACTTTTCCAGTCATTAAAGTTGCATGTTTTGGCATTTAATACTTTATCTATTATTTAGATCAAGTTTAGTTTTTGTTTTCTTATGGTTTGCAGGCGGGGAGGATACACTTCAGCATTACAAATAGTTCTTTACTTCCAAGTTCCAAGCCAACTATGTAGGCCTACTACAACAAGAACTTGCATTCTCGTCCAGCTATAATATGGGACAGCAGATACATTTTGATACACTAAAATTAGATAAGTACCCCATATTCAGTGAATTAAATGATAGTATGATACTATGATACACTAAAAATGAGTATATAAATATAAAAATCGGGGGGAATGTACAGCATGCTGGATATTTTCTGGTCACTTATTTCGTAAAGAAATCCAGTCGTTAAGCAAAAGGTGATTGCTATTACAAGGGTTAACTTGGCTAAAACCAAAGCGAACTTCTGAACAAAACAAACTGTGAAGGTTTCAGCCACTATTACATGGAAAGGGGGAAGGTATATCTTACCTACCATCACAAAAGAAACACTTAAAAGTTTCAAATATGGAATGAGACAGACAATATAAGTCAGGTCAATCAAGCATCTCATATTACCGATAACAGAATCTCTTCTAAAGTCCTTTCATATCGCACTACTTTGGCTCTAGAACTGTATAATTAGAATCTGCCTGCATTTACTCCCTCATAATTTCTTGCCAAAGAACGCAAATTTCTATCTCTAACCATACACAAACTACGTGAGAGATATCATCATCAATCTAATCTTAAGATCAAGGCAGTAAAGCAAAAACCATCATTAATTCCCGTAACCGAATCTTCCAATTCTGATATTATTGCCTCAAAACTCCAAAGTATTTTATTGATACAAACATGTTTGACTGGCTTCAAATGCATAAGGGCCGCAAGCCATCAGGCATAAAATATGTAAATACTCCCCAAAAAACTCATAGACTATAGTCCTATTTTCAAGTCAAGGTCCTTGAATCTGTATCAAAATGATCTCTGTAATTAGCATAGAAGAATTAGCTTCACCATCCTAAATTCAGCACAAAAGCTAAGTCTGTCATCACAAAGCAAATTAAGTGTAAAGTGAGACTCAACATCTTAACTAGAGACTAAAATTCCATCTCGGACATTGTTATACATTGAGGTATTGTCATTTGTCAATGACTTTGAATTACATTATGAAGTAAAACAGTCCTGTATAGATGTCCGTGGTAATGAGTTAATGACCATTCATTCTCAATATGAAGTCTTTCTTCATCAATTTCATTAACATTCATACAAACTACAGATAAAGTATTGATTGGTAACAAATATCCATGAAGGGATCTTCCTAAGAACAAGAGATATTACACATTTACCTGGACACCATGATCTCTATCTACTACCTCCTAACAAAGCCATAAGTGTATCCTATCAACCTCCCTCTCAATCTCGATAACTTGACACGTATATATAGGCGCCTTTTAATTGCTTAAGCAGTTCTTGTAGACTAACTAGTTAATCTTTAAATTACTCAATGTACCCTTCACTAAAAGCTCCTATTTAAATCCGTTGGAGCTAAATGTAACAATTATTTTTCATTCAACCAACACCACCATAAACCACAAATTTTTGTTGGTGGAGTGTTCATACTTAGATCAAATCACACCATATCAATTTTGCAACCCACATTACATAAATTCAGACAACAAATATCAAACTTCACATTGTTTCACCTCATCAATCATATAAACCCTAACTAATACACCAAAATCCAATCACATTTGCCAAATCACCCCCAAGAAAAACCAAAAGATTACACTATAATGTACCAAATTCAACATTACTCAATACCAGTCACAATCAACAAAATTTAAATCAAAAAAAGAATAACCCATTTAATTCTAATCAATTACAAAAAAGATCAAACAACACCCAATAATTTCTTATTAAAGAAAATCAAACAATAACAAAAAAAGTAAGATAAAAAAAAGAACCTGATGTATAGGAGGATACATAGAATTTGTACAAACAGGACATTCAAGCAATTCATGTACGCTAGTAGCGGGTGCAATTGCTGTAGGACCCACAACATTGATTCTAGATTTGGCGGGAAATTGGTGGTTGGTATGGTGGTTATCAAAATGAGGGATCTCTTCTTCCTCCAAACCATCAACTGAAGATACACACTCAATACTATCAATATCCATTTTAATTCAAATTTTCAACCTAAATCAATCAAATACCCACAAATTCAATTGAAAAACCCAATTCTCAGAATCTCATAATCTTTTGTAATTTCAATTTAATTTCTCCTCCAATTTTCTCTCTCTAAAAAAAATCATCCCTTTTTCTGTTTCTGCTTCAACTTAGATAGAGAAAGAAAAAGAAGTGAAGAAAATCAAAAAGATACACTGAAAAAAATAAATAAAAAGAAGAGAGAGAAGGGAAGATCGATCGATTCCAAAGAATCAAATTAATCTTCCCTCACAAAAAGATGGGTTCTTTTCTTCTTCATTTACTCTCTCTCTCTCTCTTCTTTTTCTTTGTTTTTTCTTTCTTTTTTTTCCTCTTTATCTCTCTAGAATATTAGGAGACAGAAAATTAAGGATCATCGTCCATTTTTCAAATTGGGTTTTTAGCTGTTAGAGATCCAACGGATAGTAAAGTTGCATTTTCTAATTTTTCGGTTTTTCTAGAGAGAGAAAAAGAATTATGAAAAAAAAGATTTTTTTTTTTAAAAGAATGAGAATGTGGAGAAGGTGTAATAGTGTATGATGCCACGTTATTTGTGGGGGCTTTATAATTATTATGATGTCAAATAACGACTTTACAAGTTGGAGTATAATGGTGTCACATTGCTTTGCTTTTAGATATCTTGTTATTAATATTACCTAAGTTTAGTGGTGTGCTACTAGTTAGTTGGGTTACTTGAGTAGTTGTTTTGGGTATATGATTGGTTACTACTTACTTGGTTTAGTTGGTTGCTTGCTTTTCACAATTGTTTTCTTCCTCTTGATTTTAGTGGGTTATTACTTTTGTTGTAGTAAAAAGGAAGAATGAATAGAAGAAATCTTACTCTTTATCTTGATGAAAAAGAAAAGTTTGTTGTGAAGATTTAGATGGGTAGAATTGGAGATTTTGTGGAACTGATGAGTCAATATAAATACCTGTTATTTACACTTGTATTGTTTCGATGTATTTTATGATGATAATTTTACTATTTGGGTAATTTATAAAGAAAATTTTTTGTTGGTTGAATTACATATGACTGATATAGGTATGACAGTTTTCTAACCATTAAATGGATGTCTTCCTTTGTCAATTTATGCAATATAATCGAGCTTAGTATTTGCTGATCATAACAAAAATACATTAAATTATTTGTGGAACATAATGAATGGAAAAAAAATATTTCAATTAAGCTGTTTTCTTAGACAAACTTATGAGTCACAGCTAATATTTCATATCAGTTCCATGATCCAAGTCTTTGTGATTGTAATCAGCTTTTGGATGAAGGTGCTCACAAAAGCTCAGTTATTGATAAGTTTCACTTCTCCCCTCCCCTCTTAAAGACCTTGCGTAGTTGCATATGTATTTGGGTTGGGTTTTTCGTGCAGGATATCGATACGATGCAACACTTATATTTGTTTACTCAAAGAAAAAGTAAACTCATACTTAAAATTGTGCATCAAAGTTCTTCCAAACTCTTGTGTTTATATTTTAGGATACACACTTAATAGAAAATACAAGGACAACATGCCTCTATTCATTTATTTTTAAGTAAGGTAACGAGTTAAGGACTAAGGAGAAGTGTTATATCGAGCCAAAACTACACACACAGTCAATCCGACCCAACTATAAATATTACAAAGATAAAAGAAATCATAAAACTCTCTGCTAATGACGCTTACAATATCACGATTTACTCTTAGCATTCCTTCTTGAGAATCTTGTGCAATGTTATGATACATCATAACCAAATATGCTTCTCAAATTCAACAACTATTTAACATACTTACACAAGAAGTCAATACATGAATGATATGCATAAAGACTTGTTACTTCTCTTAAATAGTGTCTTTTGTCGATTATAGTAATTGATGTAACTAAGAGTTAGAAAAGGGATGAGCATTTCACCAAAAAAGGAAAAAGAAAAGGGATGAGTAAATGTTCGTTTCCTAAACTTTGCAATCAACTCTTATAATTTCCTTGTCCACAATTATGAAAAAATAGTATGACTCAAAATAATCCGTCCAAAGTATTAGACATTTTCCTCTATTTTTCCCTCAAATCAACCGCAAATCTCTATTATATAAGCCAAGGGGGAGCTATGGTGTCCCCCTTTGAAAAGACTTTTTAACCCTTCATCCAATAAAAATACTTACCTATTAAGATTTTGAAATTTTCCTCAATCATAGTCCTTCCTAATTTAAAATATGTATATCAAAAGAAGTTCAAAATAGCTAAAATAAACTTTCATAAAAATATGTGTTGTGAAAGAAAAAATTTATGATTGAAGAACAAATTAAAATAACTAAAGCAGTTTTCAAATCAATTACAAAATCAAAGACAAAAATTTTAATTTTACCTAAACTTTGAAATGCAATAACAATACCAACATCCATTAACAAGTAATAAAAATACCAAGAAAACAACTTCTTCATCAAGTAATTTTTATATTTTGTATTTACACCAAACGATATTCAATTAGAACTAATGATAGATTGTAAATTACATTCTTCAAAATTACACTTAAATGAAATGTAATGATAACTGCAAAAATAATCCACGCACGCATCGCGTGCAAAGAAGACTAGTTAGATCCTGGGGAAGGGAGTAGGATGAGCATCCTACACCTTCCCTAAGCGACGTCGTTTTATTAGTTTTTGGGAGAGCCAAAAATTTGGTCGGCTTTTGGCAAGATTTTTGTAAGTGGGCTAGCTCCCCCATTTTTTAAAGTTGGGCCAACAATTTTTTTGATGTACAAAAATGCATATGGTTTTTTTGACAATAATATACGAGTGTACATTTTTGTATTTTTCGATGATCAAAATAATGACCATCGGTGTACATTGTGATTTATCCTTATTGCGTTGGTTGTGGTACCTTGTACATTGAGTCATAACCAAGTGAATATCCAATAAAACAATATTGTACATTGAGTCATATCCAAATGAACATATTGAATTTC
Source organism: Beta corolliflora (assembly GCA_947648045.1). Classification (NCBI taxonomy): domain Eukaryota; kingdom Viridiplantae; phylum Streptophyta; class Magnoliopsida; order Caryophyllales; family Amaranthaceae; genus Beta; species Beta corolliflora. The sequence continues at coordinate 564,697 of CANSZD010000436.1, forward strand.
ATCACTTTGAATTGTGGCACTGGAGCACTATGAGGTATGGGATCGTAATTGTACATATTGAATTTCATCAAATGAACAAACATCAACACACCAAAGTGTACAAAGAAACAAAGATTGCAAATTACTCACTTGACATCGGTTTCAGAATTGAGTTACTTTCACTGGTGTCATTATCAGACATTTTGATTTTGTTAATGAACAACCACGGGCCCAAGAATGTACAAAGTAAACATAATAGAATAAAAGAAACATAATAATGGCGGTTGACATCAAATCGGTTATTAAATGGTGAACAAGAATCGTCAAATCGATTACTTTTGAATTTTCGACACGTACACCTGGAAGTAAGGTGAACGTACACGTTTGTCAAATCAATTACTTTTTGCATGCTCATTGGTGCGTTTTATTCTTCTCGCTTGTGTTTTGGAGCGGGTGTAGGATGAGCATCCTACACCTCATACCAACATCTACGGATTGCAAATCAACACCCATAATACTTATTGAAGAAATTGGCAACGACAGTGCATCTGCAACTACTAGTGTGTATATAGTGATAGTGGCTGTCTCCATCCACCATCAATAGTAACACTGAGAGTAATATAGTTAATATCAATAGTTCGGAAGGACACTTCGTTGCTCCATGAAAAACCCACCAAATAATTGAGGACATAAGATATTACGAGTCGATGACTACTCCAACAATACTTACACTCGGAGAAGTTTCTAATCAAGTTCGTCGACTTCCTCGCTCTCGTTGAACATGGAGCCACCGAAACGACTAAATTCCAAATAGAGCGTCTTTGTGAGCTTGAACTATCGTTTGGATTATTTTGAGAAAATCCCCCATAACTTGAGATTCTGCCAAAATAATCAAATATAGAGATTATCTTGGAAAGATGGGTAAACAATGGCCTTCCTAACTAGTACTGATCAACAGATGAGGCAAAGGGCTAGAGGTAACTTTACAAAGCCACAAAAATTTACAGAGTAGGTTATGGAAAAGATCATACATACTCGTACAACAAGCAGCAAGAGTGACATGCATGCAAGGGCAAAGATACATAAACAAATTCATTTCCACAAAGAAAAGGGTGTAGGCATTTCAAATTTCCAGAAAATGATACAAATATATATGTTCCTCTTTCATCTTTTCTTTTCTTTTCATACCCTTTACTGCCTCACCCAGCTATCTTCTAAAATGATTGCTCTTTATTTTGTACTTCTATGGATACTGTACAGTGATGAAACTACAAATGGGATCTCTCCCTCGATCCGAAAGTTTTACATGCTAGCAACAACTGAAGGGAGGTCAGTTTCTGCCTCGACTTCTCCTTCAGAACTTTCAACCTCGTTCCGGTTTTTCTGTGAAAGATAGCGGTCTAGGGCTCCCTTCCCGTAAAGAATGTTGCCTCCACGCCCTTTGCCTTCCTAATCCTATTGCTTCTTCATCGACAATGACAGCATCAATAATACCATCACCCGTTCTTGTATCTGGAATCTGCATGGTATACATCACACATTATGTTCATTTTCTTTTTAAAAAAGAGCAAACAAATTGATGACTACATCCCCCCCCTTCCATATAAGAGGCCAGATGATTGGAAATTTGTTCTCCACCAAACATATGAAGGGGCATCTTGGGAAATTCACTTAATATGGGCTCCACACCAGTTCCTCCTCCCTTTGCGGTGGAAACCAAGTTTTCCATCTAGTGTGTGTTAAGTTCAATAAGTTGGGTGTATAAACTTTTCTCGGAAAAGTGGTTTTCCCGTAATCCTTTGTTTGGTTTATAAAGGGTGGAAAAACAGTTCTCCAATTGGTGAAGATTAGTTTTCTCAATGGTGGAAAACAGCTTTCCAATTCAAAGGGAGGAAAATATAGGAAAAAACATATTTTCCTCCCTATTTTTCGCCTTCCTCCCCCATTCTTGTTCTCCATACTATTCAAGCAAAAAAAACTAAAGAATGAAATACTAAGCTATAATTTTGTTTTCCATTGGAAAATATCTTTCAAGGAAAATCATATTCCGTTGAGAATAATTTCTATCCAACCAAACGGAGCCTAGTCTCTTTCCCAATAAAATTCATAGTGAGAACATCTGCAAAGTAGTATGCACATATTCTCAACTGTGAAGTACACATGAAGCCAAAATTATCATGTTACCTCGTACATGGCATCCATGAGGACATTCTCCAGAATCGCCCTCAATCCCCGAGCTCCTGTATTCTTATTTATCGCCTTTTTTGCAATTAATCTCAATGCTTCGTCTGTAAAATGGAGTTTCACCTGTAATAAGGAAAAAGTTACAGCTCAAACTTCGGTAATTATCGGGAAGCATAACATGGAACCAACATAGCAGTTAAAATCGGGAAACTCTCATGGCCGCCACCCCTGGACCCCATTTAAGATCTTATAATGAAGACCAATCATCCAAAACCATGTAAATCTGTAACAGTTCTGGAAAAAAGCGGTTTCAGAGAAATCACTTACTCCATTCATTTGAAACATCTTTTTGTACTGTTTGCCTAGCGCGTTCTTTGGCTCTGTCAGAACCTATAGAACAAGAACTATGTAAATGAAACATTGATGGTGAAATAATTGATATAATTACATTACCATGTGTATAATCACAGAAAAGAATTACATCATATTGAGCAATAGAAAAGAATCACCTCAACAAGTTGATTTTCAGTAAGGGCTGATAGATTAACAAGAATTGGGAATCTTCCAACAAATTCAGGTATCAAACCATAAGCAATAAGATCACTACTTTCTACCTGAAAAGGTACAAAGAACACACACAAAAATTCAAACAACTTTTAGATAATTACTGATTGAGATTTTGAAACATAATTTCTCCCAGTCACTCGACTGCAACCTAAGCACAAACTTACATTATCCAATAAAGATGAAGCTATAGCAGCACTTGTGGCACCACCTGTTCTCATATTTGCACGTACAGGAGCACCAAAACCAATAGAAGAATCATGGCGCCTGGCACAGAAACAGGATAATTTCTTCATCAACACAACAATTTCACACTCCAAACAAAACAAAGCACTAAAATAGGCAGAAAGAGGATATAAAACCTTTCTGAGATGGTTTTCTCCAAGTCAATAAAAGCACCCCCGCAGATAAATAGGATATCCTTTGTGTCTATCTGTTAAACAAACACATCAGTTAGTAAGAATTCAAAAGCCATCAAGGAACAATCTATTACAGTTGCTACACTTTGATACATGATACATCCTAGGCATAATCTTAACATGTCAAATACATATACTTCCTCCGTTCTTTTTTTAGTTACAACGTTTCCCTTATTTGGAAGCTCCCCATTAATTGCAACGTTTCTATATTTTGGTAATATCTTCTCTCTATCTCTGTCATATCACATGGGCCTCACTTTTTATCTATCTCTATCTCTCTCCTCTTCACATGGCTTTCTTAAATAATGTGCGAAGGGGTGATGTTGCAATAATAATGGAACGGAGGAAGTAGTTACACTAAAGTTACGAACACTTGTACCCATGTCATAATATACTATGATCAATTTATCATCCTAGTACATCAACACGGACAAGCAAAGAGTACATATATTCCAGACAAGTTATCAACTCGTACACCATGTCAAAATACACTAATCAATCACAGTACATACAGTTTCGAACACCAAAGACATGTCGAAAAATATCCACCCCCTCCCTGCCTTCCCAAATTCCCCAACATTTGTTTTACTGGGAAGGAGCTGGTGGTGTGAGGGGGAGGGTGGAAGGCTCAATGTCTTGCAATATTATAGAAATTTGTTATAAGAACTTCGTATACAAATCAATGGATGGTTCATCAAGGTGCATGTGGAACAGAATTTTGATTAGTATCTCAGGGGTTCTTTTGACAGCTTTGCATTTCCTAACGGAGATTTAGATTTTAAAGTTCCTGTAGATATGTTTACATTTGGTCATCATAGCTCAAGGTGTTGTCATGCGATTATATGACCAGCCAAACTATCTAGTACACCTGTTGTAGAAAAACCCTATACTTGTAGGAGTTGTGGCTTGTGAGAGGATTACATCAATATATGATACAACCATTGTATCAAAAATCTTCTGTAAAAGCTTTATAATTTGAAGGTAAATGATTAGAATTGATTATCAGCCATCCTACCAACTAGTCGGGTGGAGGTGGGGACCTTAACCAGATGTTAAGCAAAAACACCGCTCAAGCTTTACCCACAAAATCCTGATTGAGGTAAAGCAGATGACTGGATGAGCTCTCCATCTCGAGTAAGAGTCTAGGGTTCTGATTAATTAAAAGATATAATGTTGTCAAGTGCACTGAGAGGAAAGAAAGAGAGCTCTGTTGGGGGCATTGTATATGTAGTATGTTATCCCATCAGCCTTCCCTAGAACTACTCTTAATCCAACACTAGTAGTGGTGGCCAGGTGAGCTACACTAGGATGCCTCCTATTCCAATTAAGGAGCAGGAGAAAAAAAGAAAAGAACAAACGAGCAGCTGTCAGCTCACACATGCAAAAGTTTGCACAATCAGTCAATTACACTATTATACCCCAAAGGCAATGTCAGCTCAGCAAGAGAGCTCTACTCCAGCTTAAGTTCACAAACTCGTTGCAGCCTTTATATGTCATTACCTTATTTTTGTTTCATGCTGAGCTTAAAATTGTTAAATGCCAAATGAATAAATGACCACTATGATTGTCAATGGAGCCAAATAATTCCCTAGCCTCAGCAAAAGTTCCTCATAAAGAACAGCAATATAATCAGAGAGCCATGGAACTTTTGGCTCAATTATCCCAAAAAAAATGAGCAAATCATTTTTGTAAAGTCAAATTATCACTATGAATACCTGAATATTGTCACCCCTGGGATGCTTCCGAGCTCCTTTCTCAGGAACATTGACTATCTGGTAAGAATAGCAAAGATCGATATATGAAATCTTATTCTTTTGACCAAGTTAAGCAAAGGGGAATACAACAAAGATCAAGTAAACAAGCTATGAGCTAAGCCTTCCAAACTTCAACTGTAGTGATGCAAAATAAGTAATCGTATAGTTGAGAAAGCTAACTATACACACTAAGCAGCAATAGAGAACTCCGGATTCGACTGAAGGAATCCTTAGGCAGAACAGTAAAATAATTGGATATAGGCTTAGCAAATGAGCTCCTACATATTATTTCCACCAGAAAGTTCGATCATGTTACCTATGAACACGGATCATCTCCATCTCCTAAAAAAAACAGATGGTCCATTTATAAGATCAATGGTTGGGAATGCTTGAAGGGGAAAATAGGGGGAGGGTTGGGTATTTATTTATTTGTTAGCTTAGGTGTCATCATCTTAATATAGGAAATGGATGAAAAGACATGGAGAGGTTCCTAATGAGTTACCTAACCCTTCAAATTACAATGAGCTGTAAAGACAATCCTACATTGACAGTACAAAAGCTAGTTCTTTACTACCAATAAGAGTAAATGATTCCAACAAACACAGTCAATCTCATGAGAGCTTAAAAAATCGGATTAACCAACTTTTTCTTGAATACTTCCAAATCACTCAATAAGCAGCACCAAAATCAACCAGAAACGCAAAAAATACAACATTTAAGTTCCCAATGCAAAAAAAAAAAGGAAAAGAAAAGTGTTTCCAGTTCTTCTAGAAATCAGCATTAAATAGATTAGGGACATATGTCAACAAATGATGTACTTACTGTTCCTTCCAACATTTTCAGTAATGCCTGTTGACACCCTCTCCCGATACATCTCTACTGATATTAAGGCTCTCAGCCTGCAATTTTGACAAATTCATGATCACTTAGGAGTAGATATAAGATTGAACCTACTAAATCAACAGTAATAGGAAAGAATCAAA